>CM060634.1:1315000-1360000 GCA_030578275.1 Meda fulgida | reverse complement strand
AAACGAATTCAAAATATTAAGAAAAAAATTTATAATAGTATCTCAATGAAATGGGTTCAATAATCTGTGATTCTGATTATTATTTCATATGCCAGGCTTGTTCATAAACATGTTTCGTCCTCTAGATGGCGTGAGATGACAAAACTATGACAGACACCACAGCGTTTCTATAAGTCTGATATTAATGAATCATGAACCATAAAGATGATAAGATGATAAATTCATAACCAATGATTTGATATTTCTCAGAGAGAACCAAAGCAGTTAAAGCATACAGACATGTGTGTTGATGTATAATGACATTAATAATTATATTAATACTCAGTTATATAATTCAAAGCACAGTTCAACCAGAAATTAATATTCTGTCATTATTTATGCACCATCATGTCTTTTTAAAACATGTATGACTCTTTCTTCTGTGAAACAGAAAGGAGAAGTTCAGTAGAATGTCCAAGCTGCTCTTTTTCTTGCAATGAAAGCAAATGATGAACAAATTCAATTCCAGTCTATAGGGTTATTATATTTAAATGAATATAAAAAAGTAAAACTATATTAAAAAATGATAATAATAAATAAAAAAATATATTAACTGAAAATATATATTTATATATATATATATATATATATATATATATATATATATTCATAATAATAAATATATACAATTTCAGCTACACTGTAAAAGTTTCATGATTTTATTATGAAGATTTTATTTATTATCACTTTTGTCAACTTAGATTCAAGTCATAATATTTTGAGTTTCTGTTGTTTAAACCAGTTTATTTCTTCGTACTAATTCAAATTTTTAATTTCAATGAACTCAAAACATAATGCAACCAGAAACAACAACATTTCTTAGTGTAGTTTCCAACATTTCTCATTTTCTTTTAGATTAACGATGTACTAAAATAACTAAAACTGAAATAGCAGAAAATAATAAAAACTATATAGACATACAAAAAAACTAAAATAAATAATATTTGTTTATAAAAAAAAAATGCTAAAATTACTAAAACTTTAACTGAAACAGAAGAAAATTTTTTTACTAAAAACCGTTACACTTTATTTTAAGGTGTCCGTGCTTATGTATTTAAGTACTGTAATAATTAACTATGTACTTTATAGGGTTAGATGTTGCATGTAATTCCGCATAATTTATAGTTATTACTACAGTAACTACATGTAAAAAGGACACTGTAACCAAAACTAAAATTACACAGATTCGCAGATACTCACATATGGATCAGACAATATAGTATATAGTCTTATAACAAGACAGTTAATATAGTGCATAATTCATACTTCAGATGCTTTGTGTTCCCCATCTCGAGCAGCTCAGACTATCTGAAGAGAAAAAGCCATGCAGGTTTGGACCAATACATGACTCAGATGCTAATGTGTGTGAACGAGAACGAGCCTGTCGCTGCGTAACCGGCCATCAAACCGTGACGGCAGCTGAGAGAACGACTGATAGAGCAGAACACACCGCGCTGCTGTTGTTGACTGAACTGGGAACGCTGGGAATATTCCAGAACACAGCATCTACCAGAGACTAGCAGCCTTAAAACAAAAAGCAGATTAGCATGCAAAGCACGCAGCGTTTCCCTCTCACAGTCCCTGCTTTCTCCTCCTCGCTCTACATCTCTCTCAGGCCACACTAAACTAAAAGCAGGATTTATCAAGGATACATTTAACTGATCTCAGACACAGAGCATTTTCTTGATGTGTGTGTGTGTGTGTGTTGGGGTGTTTAGATGCGCCGGGGCTGGAAGGCTATTCTGCCGTTCCTCTAAATATAGATCAGGACGTTCTTCTCCTCTTCTGAACGACATGCGCACTGAGGGAAGGAGAACGAGATGCTTCACTGTTCAATCCAGTCCTGCTTTCCTCCCACTCATTTAAAGGGCCAGTTCACCCCAAAAATAAAAATGCTGTCATTATTTACTCACCCTTATGTTGGTATTTCATTCATGTAAAATGAAAGGAGAAATCTGAAGGATATCATTATGTCTGTAAACTCAAAAATAAAAAAGCAACTTTGCTATTGCTATATTGTGCACTATATCGTGTACTCTACGGTTCAAAAGTTTGGGGTCAGTACAATTAGTTTTTTTTTGGGTGAAGAAATCAGTAGAGCAAGGATACATTAAACTGATAAAAAGTGACAGTAAAGACAGTTACAATGTAACAATGTTTTCAAATATCTGCTGTTCTTTTGACCATTCTATTCATCAAAGAATCCTGACAAATGTATTACACTGAAAAAATCTAGTGCAGGTTTTACTTTAAAATTAATATTAACTCAGAAATTAAAAGTAAAATTGCATAAATAATTACAAAGCAATGTGAAGTAGCGAAGTAGAAAAACTAAAATAGCATTTTCTTGTAAAATGTATTTGCAATTTTGAAAAGTATATTTTTTTAAGTGCAGTTTCCATAAAACTATGAATCAGCACTACTGATAATAATCATAAATGTCTCAGAGTGATTTCTGAAGGATCATGTGACACTGAACACTGGAGTAATGATGCTGAAAATACAGCTTTGATCACAGGAATAAATTACACTTTACTAGATATTCACATAGAACAGAGTTGATTTAAATTGTAATAATATTTCAGAATTGTCCTATTTTTACTGTATTTTTAATCAAACGCATCTCAGATCAGCTTACATTGGGAATCGCACTGAAGAGCTATGGTTGAATGGGAAAAAAATACTGAATTTCAATTTGTTCATTTTAATATTATCATATGGCTTCTAAAAAAAAGGTCTCCCTTTTTTTTTAAACAAAAATAGCCTTTATTATCTGTCATTGTATGAAAAAGAGCTGCAGCTTTAAGGCCCTTGCACACTGAGTCCGAAATTTTCGTATACAGTTTTTCGTATTGGTGATTCGGTGGCTCTGAGTTGTCAGAACACCATTCAAAACGCTTGCTATACAAATGCGAAAAACGCAGAAAATCGAACCCAATCTGAATTCGTTTATGACGGGCGAAAGTTTCGGAGGTAGTGTGCAAAAACGGACAAAAAATTAGATCGTATTTATTGTGTAACGTGCCAAAATTTTGGATGCGAATTTCGGACTCAGTGTGCAAGAACCTTTAGGGGTTTTTCACAGGAAAACAGAAGTGTGGAAATCAGGGCTGATTTACACAGTGAATGCTGTAATGCGAAAGGAAGATGAACATGGATTTAACTCAGTAGTGTCTGAACCTCTCGACTGGGTGTTCTCCAGCAGCGATCTGAAGTAAGGCTGGATGGCAGGCCAGTTCAGTTAAACGTGGAGTGGTTTGTTTGTGCGCTCAGTGTGTGACCCAGAAACAGAAGTGCAGATAGTTGAGGATCCGCTGATTCAGAACACAAATGTACGTCATTACTCGGGTGAAGATATAAAGCTGTGAGGGCGGTTCACTTCCAATGCTGTCCGTCGCTGTGATGGAGCTGGAAGCAATAATATACTGTAAATATTACAGGAGAAACCAACAACTGTGACCAGAGACACTACACTGAGATGAATCAAATCCTCTCTGGGAAAAACATAGCTTCATAACATTCACCATTTCATTTAATATCTATTTAACTCAGTTGCAAAGCACTGGGGAGAATGGGATTTTTTAATGCATAATTTAACTTTTAAACAAGTGCACTGCAAAATGTTTGGGCTTGGCAAGATTTTTTCATCTTTTTGAAAGATGTAGCTTCTGCTCACCCCAACTATTGATTTGTAATATTGTAAAATATAATTACTATTTAAAACGGCTGTTCTCTATGCCAATATATAGTAAAGTGTTTTAATAATTGTGACTGACTTGACTACTGAAACTGTACACAGATCTGAGTATGCAGGCCTGTGCAGTGGAAATCTGAGAGGAGCTCTGAAACATCGGACTCCTCGCTACACGCTCGCTAAAGCTCTGATGAGCTCTTTAAAGACCGAGGGAAAGAGAGAGCTAATTGTCCCATATGTGAGCCAAGAAAAAGCTTCCAATCTTGGCCCCCTTTCCCAATTTCATGCCATCATCCAAGATAAAGGGATTGTCCCTGCTCTATAATGCACAAGAGAAACTTGTCATCACCAGCAGGGTGGATTATTGTGATGGACTCCTCACTGGCCTTCCCAAAAGACCATAAAACAGTGTCAGCTCATACAGAACGCTGAGCAGAACCAGAGCATCTGAACACATCACACCAGTCCTCAGGTCTTTACACTGGCTCCCAGTTACATTTAGGATTGATTTTAAAGGATTATTACTGGTATATAAATCATTTAATGGCCTAGGACCTCAATACATTGCAGATATGCTCACTGAATATAAACCCAACAGATCACTCAGATCACTAGGATCACATCAGCTAGAAATACCAAGGGTTAACTCTAAGCAAGGGGAGTGTGCTTTTAGCTACTATGCCAGCCGTAGCTGGAAGCATCTTCCAGAGGAGATCAGATGTGCTGGAAGCAGCTTCCAGAGGAGATCAGATGTGCTGGAAGCAGCTTCCAGAGGAGATCAGATGTGCTGGAAGCAGCTTCCAGAGGAGATCGGATGTGCTGGAAGCAGCTTCCAGAGGAGATCGGATGTGCTGGAAGCAGCTTCCAGAGGAGATCGGATGTGCTGGAAGCAGCTTCCAGAGGAGATCGGATGTGCTGGAAGAGCTTCCAGAGGAGATCGGATGTGCTGGAAGCAGCTTCCAGAGGAGATCGGATGTGCTGGAAGCAGCTTCCAGAGGAGATCAGATGTGCTGGAAGCAGCTTCCAGAAGAGATCAGATGTGCTGGAAGCAGCTTCCAGAGGAGATCAGATGTGCTGGAAGAGCTTCCAGAGGAGATCAGATGTGCTGGAAGCAGCTTCCAGAAGAGATCAGATGTGCTGGAAGCAGCTTCCAGAGGAGATCAGATGTGCTGGAAGCAGCTTCCAGAGGAGATCAGATGTGCTGGAAGCAGCTTCCAGAAGAGATCAGATGTGCTGGAAGAGCTTCCAGAGGAGATCAGATGTGCTGGAAGCAGCTTCCAGAGGAGATCAGATGTGCTGGAAGCAGCTTCCAGAGGAGATCAGATGTGCTGGAAGCAGCTTCCAGAGGAGATCAGATGTGCTGGAAGAGCTTCCAGAGGAGATCAGATGTGCTGGAAGCAGCTTCCAGAAGAGATCAGATGTGCTGGAAGAGCTTCCAGAGGAGATCAGATGTGCTGGAAGCAGCTTCCAGAGGAGATCAGATGTGCTGGAAGCAGATTCCAGAAGAGATCAGATGTGCGGGAAGAGCTTCCAGAGGAGATCAGATGTGCTGGAAGCAGCTTCCAGAGGAGATCAGATGTGCTGGAAGCAGATTCCAGAGGAGATCAGATGTGCTGGAAGCAGATTCCAGAAGAGATCAGATGTGCAGGAAGAGCTTCCAGAGGAGATCAGATGTGCTGGAAGCAGCTTCCAGAGGAGATCAGATGTGCTGGAAGCAGCTTCCAGAGGAGATCAGATGTGCTGGAAGCAGCTTCCAGAGGAGATCAGATGTGCTGGAAGCAGCTTCCAGAGGAGATCAGATGTGCTGGAAGAGCTTCCAGAGGAGATCAGATGTGCTGGAAGCAGCTTCCAGAGGAGATCAGATGTGCTGGAAGCAGATTCCAGAAGAGATCAGATGTGCTGGAAGAGCTTCCAGAGGAGATCAGATGTGCTGGAAGCAGCTTCCAGAGGAGATCAGATGTGCTGGAAGCAGCTTCCAGAGGAGATCAGATGTGCTGGAAGAGCTTCCAGAGGAGATCAGATGTGCTGGAAGCAGCTTCCAGAAGAGATCAGATGTGCTGGAAGAGCTTCCAGAGGAGATCAGATGTGCTGGAAGCAGATTCCAGAAGAGATCAGATGTGCTGGAAGAGCTTCCAGAGGAGATCAGATGTGCTGGAAGCAGCTTCCAGAGGAGATCAGATGTGCTGGAAGCAGATTCCAGAGGAGATCAGATGTGCTGGAAGCAGATTCCAGAAGAGATCAGATGTGCAGGAAGAGCTTCCAGAGGAGATCAGATGTGCTGGAAGCAGCTTCCAGAGGAGATCAGATGTGCTGGAAGCAGCTTCCAGAGGAGATCAGATGTGCTGGAAGAGCTTCCAGAGGAGATCAGATGTGCTGGAAGCAGCTTCCAGAGGAGATCAGATGTGCTGGAAGCAGATTCCAGAAGAGATCAGATGTGCTGGAAGAGCTTCCAGAGGAGATCAGATGTGCTGGAAGCAGCTTCCAGAGGAGATCAGATGTGCTGGAAGCAGCTACCAGAGGAGATCAGATGTGCTGGAAGAGCTTCCAGAGGAGATCGGATGTGCTGGAAGCAGCTTCCAGAGGAGATCGGATGTGCTGGAAGAGCTTCCAGAGGAGATCAGATGTGCTGGAAGCAGCTTCCAGAGGAGATCAGATGTGCTGGAAGCAGATTCCAGAAGAGATCAGATGTGCTGGAAGAGCTTCCAGAGGAGATCAGATGTGCTGGAAGCAGCTTCCAGAGGAGATCAGATGTGCTGGAAGCAGATTCCAGAGGAGATCAGATGTGCTGGAAGCAGCTTCCAGAGGAGATCAGATGTGCTGGAAGCAGATTCCAGAGGAGATCAGATGTGCTGGAAGCAGCTTCCAGAGGAGATCAGATGTGCTGGAAGCAGCTTCCAGAGGAGATCAGATGTGCTGGAAGCAGCTTCCAGAGGAGATCAGATGTGCTGGAAGCAGATTCCAGAAGAGATCAGATGTGCTCCTACTGTAGTTACATTCAAATCCAGACTCAAAACACTTCTGTTTACCCGTGCATTTACTGAATGAGCACTGTGCCACTGCTTGTCCGACTGTTTTTACTGCATTGTATTATTGTTTTTTATTCTAAACGGTTTTAATTATTCTTATTTCCTTTGATTATTTGGTTTCACTTGATTTGGATGGTCCCTTTAACACATTCGACTATAAGTAACGTTGCACCTACATGTCTACTAGCTCTCATTAGAGTGTTAGTAGAGTATTAGTAGACTGGTAGGGTTAGGGTTAGTATAAGTTGACATGTAGTTGCATAGTTACTTATAGTCAGTAGACTGTCTGTTGGAGGACCATCACAATAAAGAGTTATCAGATATTAAGCAGACAGTACACTAATACTCTAATGACAGTTAGTTTACATGTAGTTGCAAAGTTACTTATAGTCACCAGAATGTTCAAAAGGGACCATCAAAATAAAGTGTTACCGATTATTTTAATTTCTTTATTCTAAACTGCTTTAATTATTCTTATTTCTTTTGATTATTTTAATTTCTTCTATGTAAAGCACTTTGAATTATCATTTTGTATGAAATGTGCTATATAAATAAACTTGCCTTGCGTTGCCTATAAAGTAAGTCACCTTAATTCAGGAATTGGATACAGACACTGTGTGGGTCTCCTCGATACATTACATCTCCAAACCCAACCTGGATCTCAGGGTGCCACTGGTCAGCCGGGTGCAAGTGTGAGAGATCGCCTATAAAGTCATTCAATATGACATAACCCTAACCCTAGCCCTAACTTATCAATAGTTAAGACTGAATAACAGTTACCAATTATTAAGAGTACCAATAACGCTTTTTTCTATGTTTAACTCTTGTTTGAGGATGAGAAAGCTCCAGTTCTTCTCTATATCAGTGTTTCTGAACTCCTGAAACGCCTCCATTGTAGTCTTGAGTTTCTTCCGGGAACACGTCACAATATTCCTCATTATAATAATTCATACGCAGAATAAAGGGGCGGGGCCTGGTTGAGTTAGTTAGTAGTGTGTTAAACTGGTGGTTGTGGTAAGGGGCGGGACATTTCCCAAACACACTCAGCGCTCGACCAATCACAACACACTGCTCCAGCCGACCAATCAGAGCGCAGTGTGCTTTTCAGAAGGAGGGGCTTCATAGAGACAGGAAGTAAACAGAGTTACTGACAGACTGGGAAGAGAGGAGCCGCAACAATGGAGAATATGAGGAGAATAATCAACATTAAAGCAGGAGAAGGTTTTCATAGAGCCCAAAAACAACATCAAGACTTTGTAGAAGCATGTAATAGATCTCTTTAATGCTTCTAGGTCTTTGTTTCTCTACAATTTCACCATTCAAAAACTACAAAGATGTAGTCCAAATATATTACTTATTTAAGCAAGTTAAAAAGAAAAGGTAGTGACCCATTTTAAATAGACAACTTTACTCTAAAAAAAATCCTCAACATTTGCCCTATAACTTGCTTAGCAGAGAAAACAGAGGCGAAATGCTCACTGCACATTTGAAACAGTCGAGGTCTTTAGAGAGATTATAAATAGCAAGCATTGCAAGCTAATATGGACTCAAAGTACTGAGACAGATATAAATATTTAATAAGGAGCAAGAATTTTGAAAGCATTTCAAAATCCTATTTTAGGGATTTGTGATTTGTTGTTACAGAAACAAGGCGTCTGTCCACTGAGACTGAACTTTCTGCTTATACAACTCGCTCAAGATCCACAAAGGAGAATCTGTCATCTTATTTTGTTCTCATCTTTTTTTTTTCTTTATGCCATTGAAAAGAGTCTACGCTATAATCAGTTATGGCCTGCTAACTTTCAGCTGCTTGTTCCAACACAAATTTGATATGTAGCCTCAGTAAATGTAGCCAAGGAAAGTGATACCCGACACTCGCTGTTTCCTACCAATGGACAAATTAGCATACAATACATCAAGTTCAGCAACACACAGTCTAGTCAAGTCAGCTTTACAGAATGTTTCAAAGCAGCTTTACAGGGTTAACAGGAAAATGATGATCAATAATGCAAACAGAATTTATTTCACTGATTTATTTGACTGCACTGACACTATCGGATGAGAACTGAATAAATAATGATCGATTGTCTTTAAAGCTGAACCCTTTTTTTAAGTTGATGAAGTTTGCAACATTAATAGTTATTGAACTGAGCTGAAACACTACACTGATTTAGCTGAATAACAATGACACTAATCACGTCAAATTGTTCCATCTAACTTGTTAATGTCTTAGCTAAGGATTTAGCGATGTGAACATTTTGGATGATACCAATAACTCTCTATATTTAAAAGTCGATAACTGATATTTTGGCCGATAAATCTAAATCTTTAGATTTTTTGAGAGCCTGATTACAAAGTCTCACCATTAAAAGCCATGTCCCAAACACACAATTATAATGTTCTCATGATAATTTTACGTAGCCTATATCCTTTTCGAAGTGATTCCAGTCATATTTCAAGACATTCAAAACCATCATGGTGAACAGTGCACATCTGAAGTGTCTCAGATGAAGGAAATAATTCATTATTTATCGGCTTTAATATATCAGGCAAAAAAAAAAAAATGTATTGGGCCTATACCGATAACATTAAAAATGAACATATATCGACTGATACTGATATGGTGGCCGATATATCGTGCATCTCTAGTCATAGCCACACAATGCTCTGAAAAATATATTTCAGTTCATGATTCATTCAAGACATGCAATGATCTGACTGAAGGTTTGTGACAGGTAATGACAGCAAATAGTTATTATTGACCCCAACAGCTTTTAGCATACATGTAAGAAGCTTATCCTTGCATAAAACTAAATATGTTAAAAATAAACTGACATGCACCATAAATTGACACTTCAGCCAGTCCAGCATCTCAGTCTGATAAAGCTCAGTATCAGATCAATCCTTTACTTGGTAACAATTCACTTAAAGGAGAGCTGATAATGCCAAAGTGCTTCAATTACAGCAAAATAATCAGCCAAAAAGAAACTTAATATGCTTCATTGCTGTGACGATGACAGTGGCAGCCAGCTCCTCTAGCCTCGATTCAGATGAATATTAATCAGAGCTTAAATTAGACAGACTAACTTTATCCCTTCCCTTTGGCATCAGCTAACTCTCTAAAGTAAAAATAGCTGAGGAGCGAATAAATAGACATGCAGAACAATCCATATCGATTATCAGCTCACCGACACCTGAGACTTGAATAAAAGTCTGAGTCTCAGTATATGTGAGGTTTCTTTGAAGAGTGATTGAGATCGATGCTTTTAAAAATAAAGCTTCACAGCGATCCCATTGAAGAACAAGTTTCGGTTCCCAAAAGAACCTTTTTCCACTATTAAGAAACTTTTGTGCAATGGAAAAATTCCATGGATGTTAAAGATTTGTCAAAGAAACATTAATGCAATAAAGAACCTTTATTTTTAAGATATATGGTGTATTCCTAAGAAGAAATATACATAATGTTCCAAGATAAGAAACTGATTTTTACCCCAGCTTAGCACTTCAACTAAGAAATGCTATGAGAAACACTGAACACATATTTTACATTGCTCAGGTGTGTCGACTTAAACTCACTGAGGAATACTTGAACTACATGCATGCTGAAATCAAATCTTCAAATGAATAACCGATGAGTGCACATTTAAAATCTCAACAAGAATCATTTTGCACCATTAAAGTCACCTTAAAAACTAAATTAGCATTTCTTATTTTTTATACAATATTGCAGTGTTTATTCTAAATGATTTATCTGTATACATCGTTCTATGTTCCTGGTAATCTTGAATCAGAATAACTAATCTCTTTTCTTCTCTGATGACGAGGGCGGGGCAACCTGTCAATCACATGAGATCAGCCAATAGCAATCAATTCCCCAAAGACACAATCAAGCCCCGCCCACATTTGTTCTTGTTCCAGAAGCGCTTCACTCGGATAGATGTCACAAAAGGGAAGAAAAGACGAGCACAACTTCTGTTTTCAAGACTTTAACATCAGACTTGCCTGATTTGAATATATACAAAAGAATGATATTTGAGAGATGCAGCGGAGGAAATCATTAGTAAATAATGTAAAAAAAAAAAAACGTTAAAATAAATTAATAACCAGGAAAAAGAGCACAATTACAGAAATTTGCACCTTTCAATGGTGTCGAGTTAAACCTCTCAAACTGGCTCCAAACAATCCTGGTTTCCATGAAGGTCTTAAACCTTTAGAAGTCAAGTCAAGTGTATTTATATAGCGCTTTTCACAATATAAATTGCATCAAAGCAGCTTCACAGTATCAGTCAAATAACATAATGTTTGTTTCTTAGTGGAAAAAAACATCCACGTTTGTAAGGGCTGATCAATGGTATTAATGCTATGGTATTAATGGTATTAGAACAATGTTGCTTCACCAAAACTGGTGTATTTCCAATAACTGCAAGTCAACCGATTTCAATATCCCATTCGCTGAATTTTTGTGACATCAAAATAAACATCTACAAACTTTTCATACCTATAGAAAACCTTCTCTCACTTATAAACCTACATTTTTTAGGATCACCTGAGTAGAATGTTACAAAAAATAATATTGAAAAAAAATGATGTTCTTTGAACAATGTAAAAGTCTTTTTAATCAATTTAATGCATAATTGCTGAGTAAAAGTATTAATATCTTTCCAAAAAAAACAAAAAAAAAAACGTATTGACCCCAAACTTTTCAACGATAGAGTGGTAATAAAGCTCAGGATTAGACTGATTTGTCTTAAATAAAGAATAACCGTGCTGAAGATACGTATAGTGTATTGTAAGTATAGTAGGTCTGAACTTTAAACATAATAAAGAACATGTTTAATCTCTAATTCTAAATTCACACAGCCAAAGAAAATAGTCCTTAACACCCTCTCAATTCTTCTGATCAAGCTAGGTCTCTTCAGAAGCTGTAGTCGGCACACACGATCTGTCCGTACACATATCATCAGTGTGTTTCAGCACATCCGTCTCGGAGTCCGCCTGGAGTGTGTGAGAGTCAGTCTCTCAGTGTTTTGATCTTGCGTCGGTTCAGGGGCTTGAGAATGCAAATGCCTTTGAATGTCTCATGTGACTGAGTGATCCATCAGGCCATTCCAACACATATTCCTTTTACACGCTGGAAGCATAACCGGATTTCTCGAGCCTTCCTCATGTTATACTCGCCGAACATTTTGACATAACATGCCTATTTCTGCTGCTTAAAGCGCCCCTATTATGCTATTTTAAAGGTTTCTAATTTTGTTTTGGAGTCTCCTACAAAAGATTTACATGCATCCATGATAAAAAAAACACTAATTTCCTCATAATATTAATTGCAGCATCCGCTCTTTTCTCACAGTGTCTAAAACGCTTCGATCAAGGATTCAGTCTCTCTAAGCCCCGCCTCTCTGAGAGCTGCTCTGCTGTGATTGGTCAGAAAGCAAACGCTCATTATCATATCTGAATCTCAGCTCTTGATCACAGTGATACGAACAGTAACGATGGCGTGGGTTTTACCGTATCGATCTCATCAGTGGATTTGCTTTATCAGCAGAAAACAGCGTCTTCTCGACACGAACAACACGAACCAAACTCTTCAGTCTCAGATACACTAGTGTTTGAGGGCGGGGCTTAGAGACGCTGCTCAGCCAATCAATGTAGTTTCAGCAGGAAGTGATTACTGACGACTTGTTTCAGCTCAGAATCGTTTCTTTCTTTTAGGAGACAGTAACTCAATTTATCTGACCTTTAATCTTTTACATTCACAAACAGCTATAATACACACTACATTAACAGTAATATCCGGAAAAGCATAATGGGGCACTTTAGTGCACATCACAAATGCAGGAATCTAGTTTTGCTGTCTTATGAAGTGTAAACGTCACTCTAAAAGCAGAACAGCGTCCACGAAGGACTCGTTCAGCAGAGCGTCATCTAAACAGCCCTCCAGTCACTGCCGTCTTCATCCACGCTGGGTTTCAGCTTATACTGTATGTCACGTCCCTGAGGACCAATCATGAAGAAGAATCAGAAGTGTTTTGAAGAGCCAAAGCATTTATACAAGTACACCCCTGAGATGATACTGCAAGATCCTACCAGAAAGCGTTTAATACGTATAATCACTCACAGTTTTGCCACAGATATTTAGGCAGTGCCCATTTTTCAGTGGAATAGTGTACATGTACTCTCTCTAAAGATCCATTATGTTTTGTTTGTAAAGTAGAAATCCTCAGGTTCTCTATTCTCTTGACTGTATATGCTGAGACAGGACTTCTTCAGTATGCTAACAACAAAAGGTTTAGAAATGTAATTTTGGCTTTTGGCCCTACCTAGGGTGCAAGTGACAGTATTTAGTACAGTACGAGTCCTCAATTAAAGATGGAACCACCAAAACAATGTTAAAAACTAAATGTTATGGGATGTTTTCAGTCTAAAAGGTTAAGATGCATTTACTCTATCTCCATTACACTTGAATCAAGTGAACGCTTTAATCACATTTATTCTCAAGACGCATGTAGAAGATGATTCAAGGCTCTAATTAAACATTTCTATTCAAATCAAAAGCAAAATGTTATTTATACAAGCATACCAATTCAACAAATCTAAGAAATGCTAATGGTATTGCAGTCATGCTGTATTTGGAACCAGACCAAATCAGACCAAACAAGTTCCTACTGGATAAAATGTGTTTTTTCTTTGTTTTTGTTTTTCAAAAGTTCAGTTTATCTAGTAGATTCCAAATCATTATATTTCTGTAAAGTGAACCGTTTCAAAAAAGCTTTGTGTTTCTTTCATACTTGTTTACATTCTGCTGAAAAGCCTATAATAGGCTGTTAAAGGACAGATCCATCGTTCCATAATAACCCATATACTGTATTGTACAGTGAAAGCACGCAGGGCTGTGGGGCATGTTGTCACAAAAGGTAAACATCTGCTTAAGGAATATTTTTCCCAGTGCGAGAACAGTGGAGATATCTGACAGCTTTAGGCATAAGCTCATACAAAAATTCACTTTCAAAAATAAAGACCCTTACAAATAATTACTTAAGTAAAAAGAATGGCAACTAGCCCTAAGCTTTACCCCGTCATTCCACAGACCGAGTTTAATAAGCATAAATCACCAGATCACGTGTGACTGAAGCCATGTTAATTCTTTACATTATTCCTAGTTCGACTGATCTGCCAATACGATGGAAGGCGTCATTCGACACAAGCATCATTCGATGTCTTCAGAAATAAACCTACCTCGCATTGGGTTCTGAATCCAGAGGATTCCTCCGATGAGGTGTGGAGATTGCCCTAACATCATGGCACCAGAGCAGGTGGTCGAACAAACCAAACACCTGTCTAACAGACGCGCCTTATGAAAACTGATTAATAATAATAACGCGCTCGCGCAAATCCGCCGCTCCTCAATGAAGCGCGCCTCGCATCCGGATCACCAGAGTCAAAGAGTCGCACAACATACAGCTTTTAAACACTGAACCGGTGAATTGTGAGCATGCACATGCCGTGTTGTGCTCCTCTCAGTGGTCTTCTTCTGTGAATCAGAGGATGAGCGCGCAGATGCTGAATGATGCAGATCGGCAATCTTCACACTACATGCATAGGCTGGATTCACACACACACACAGGCCCCGCGAGCCCATCTCTATGTCATAGGTCTCCAGTGTGAGATCACAGCAGAGATCTGCGGCTGATCGGCAGACAAACATAATCCCAAACCCCGTGCGTGTGTGTGTGTGTGTGTGTGTGTGTGTGCGTGCGTGCGTGCGTGTACTTGTGGCGTTCATTTCAATACACAAACATTTCAGCATAAATGGATGTTTACAGCCTTACCTTGAACAGCCATGCTGCTACTGCATGAGTTCGGGCATCATGCGAAGGGGAAGCTGCTGGTTGTCTGTGACTCTGCCGAAGCTCTTGCTTATTAACACTTGCCAAGCAGAAGCTCTGCGAACCCGAGCGCTGGAGAAGTGAGATCTGCTCTCAGGGGATCATGGGAAGTGGAGTTGTGTTGTAGTTACACCTAAAAGTTACTGGATCTGCAATCACGCTGTTAGACCGGTTTCATCTCATTCTATTCGTGTTTATTTATAGGCCTATGGAAATATATTTCAAATGTATCAAACTTTATAGACTTTACTCTCTCTCTCTCTCTGTGTGTGTGTGTGCTCATGTTTATATTAACTTAATTATACTATCCCGCAAGGACATTTTTTTTAAATGTAAAAGAGCAGAATGTTTTCTGTGATGGGTAGGGTTAGTTTGTGTGTGTGTGTGTGTGTGTGTGTGTGTGTGTGTGTGTGTGTGTGTGTGTGTGTCTGTGTGTGTGATGGGTAGGGTTAGTGTAAGGGGGTAGAATATACAGTTTGTAGAGTATAAAAATCATTACGTCTATGGAGAGTCCCCACAAAGATAGTAAACCAGACACGTGTGTGTGTTTATGTGTGTGTGTGTGTGGTTGGTTACATTTGATAGTAAACTTGTGTTAATGTGAACTTGTTGCACACCTCCTAGCTTACTAGGCCTATTATTTTTTTAAATGTTGTGAAAATTGTGGCATAGACTTTTTTCATTGTTAACATTCCTAACATGTTTGAAAGACAGTCGATTTACTCTATTATGGACTCAAACTGTACATCAAATGCCCCTTCAACACAAGTTAAAGCTCCAATTTAGTTTGTTCTTTCTCATTTGGCATGTAGAACAAATGCTTCCTTCTTTTTTTAATTAGAAGTCCACAAAGTACAAAACCCTGAATCAGAAGAGCCGCATTAATTCTTCATGAAAGAGTTTGACATCCCAGGATGAGACCGAAGCTTAACGTCAACGCCGAGACTGAAGAGCATCATTACAGAAACACAACTCAGGCTTTCTGAGTAAATACAACAATCACAGCATGAAGCATGTTGAATATTTGTATGATCATGTTAACGGCTGTGATCTGAGCACATCATAAACAAATTCAGGTTGTAAATGGGAAATGTGGGTCTTGTGTGGCAGAATGGAAGAAACTGCAGAAAACCTCTTCAGTGTTGTTGATCCACTGGGAGATGGAGAACAATATAAACCTGTAGTGTTTTTAATAAGGGTTATGTACAACTTGACTTCCGTATTCTGTAAAACAGATCGCATCGCTTCTGGTTCAGGTCTTTTGTATGTGCTTCATGACATTTTTTGCGGTTTTACTCAAGATAATTAAAAAGGAGCGAGCAAAGATGAGCATAACCAATGTCCCTCGCATGTGCAGATTGATATTTCAAAGTTTTTTCATTTTTCTTCTTCACACTAACGTTTAGATATTTAAATAGAATAAAACGCCAGTAAGAAAGTGAACTAGTTAGCTGATAACCTTAAAAATCCATAGATATCGCAGTCAGTTCTTCCCGCCGTTAACACTTCCTCTGACAAGCGGATGCGATGAGACCAGGTTTCCGGTTTGGTCACGCGACGTTCGACATGTTTTACATTAAGAACAAGTAAAACACCAGTAATTTCATTTTCGGCTGTAATTTGTGAAATGAGAGGAGTCCTTTAGCAGCTCGACAGCCTCCATGAGTGGAGAAAATGCTGTATCTTTACCAGGGACGAGCACAGGGGGTTGCTCAGGTTGCCCGGGCAACTGCCCAAATGCCCTTCTCGACTCACGTTGCCCTTCCGAGAAAAACATACAATAAAATCGTACAATGGATGCAGAATTTCACGTAGGCATAGATACAAATAAATAAATAATCGCAAGGCCTCATTCACTTCGATTCGGGCACCGAGAGTGAAAGTCAGTAGGGGAAGGACTCTGTTTACGGCTGCAGCGCTGCACGCCAGTCCATCCTGTTCCCGACCGGAATCCCTGTTCCTTTACGCAATCATACTACAAATCATGCGTAGTTGCCCAGTTACCATGCGTACCATCAGAATTGAATACGAGCAAGAAGCACAACTGAATGTACGGGAAGCCAAAAGGTTAAAAAAGGATTGTATTTTTTCACGAAATCTAAGCGTTTTTTTTAGAAGCGAGTTTTTCCCCATGTCAATTCAATCCAGATTATTTATTTTCAAATAAAAATAAATAAATACATAATTAAAAAAAACAATAAACAATAATATGAGGAACTCTTTTTCTCATGTGTATTTTGGTGACATTTAACATATTAATACATTTTGTATACTGTTTACAAAGTTGTATATCATAAATCTGTCATCTCTGACGTTTTGCAATCTTTATAAATAATAATAAGACCATAATATGAGGCATTGAGTTTGGACATAAACATGGTCAGAAAAGGCAATTTGTATGGGCAAAATTCAACTGAATATATTCAGACATAATACAAAAACTATGAACAAGTGCAAGATTAATTAAATTCACAGAAATATTACTGGAGTGTGAGAACCATTTTATTATGCTGCAGTGTAGCAAGACATACATTGTGTATATATATTTTAATAAAGACCCTGTTATTCTCAGTCCTTCATATAACCCTTGAGTTTTGGGGGGGGGGGGGGGGGGGGGGGGGCTTTTTTCAGGTCAGAGCAACTGCCCTCAAAATTCCTGTGCACGTCCCTGATCATTACAGATGGACATCATAAGTTATAACCACCTCTTTCTGCTCTGAAAAACATATACTGCACAGTTGAGTCCTGAAATAAGCGAAATTCTGACTTTTGAGAGTGAAGAAAGTTTCACATTTTTATCTCCTGGTACAGCGTTTCCTGCTAATGGTTTATGATCCGCATTCCTGAAGATTATAGTCAGCTCTCGTCTGTGGGGTTTCCAGACACAGCACATGCTGGAATGCTGGGCATTGGGTTTTCAGGTTGCTGTGGTCGTTCTGCTACATTACTGTCTTCATGCACTCGACACACAACCAGGAACACTACAAATGAGCGTATAGCTTCCCATAAACATGCTGTCATTTATTGTTGTAGAATGTCTTGCATATTTTTGGAAGATGTCAGCCAAACAAGTGTGCTAACAATCCATCAAAAAATCAGCATCTGTGGATTAGTAATATGTGTGAGCGGGGCTTTTCTAACACACTTGTTCTCAATACTTCCAGCATGACGAAAATTAATGTACTAGTTGCCATATCAACACTATATAGAGAAGAAATTGCGCCAAAATTCAGAAATCTTTGGAAGATATCACTGCAGATTTAACCACAGCAAAAGTACATTTCTAACTGAAGTAAAATGTTCATCTCAGTTTTTTGTGTTTATTTAAAATTAGACAAATCTAGTATTATTTTAATCATTAAAATCATAAAAAAAAATATTTTATTTCTTTAATGCTGACCTAGCCAGCAGAAACACTCGCCAGGTTTAAACCCCAGTTGCTCAGGCGGGGCATGTTGTCACACTGTGTTACAATGAGCTCCTAATATTCATAATTCTAGACTTTTATGAATTCTATTGAGAAACCATGAGAAAATCAATGTTCAGATATTATTCATTATCATTATGTTTTGAACTATGCTGTATAGCTGTGTTTTGCGGTGTGTTTTGTTGTCAAACTCAAAAATTTGTTCGAGCATGGCATTATTTTTTATGAAAAAGTTACTAATTGTTTTTTATTGAGAATATGTTTTTCTTGTATATTTTTTAATTAGATCAGGTAACATTTTAATCTATCATATAGTCATGTTATAATGGGGCATGTTGTCACACTTCACTTGCATTCTTTCAGGGTAAATCAGGAAAAAAGTAAACACTGTATTAATGAAATAAAACCACATAATTGTACTTGACATGTTTAAAATTAATGTGGGGAAAAAAAATACTCTGAACCCTAAGTGGATTTACACAGACTGAGAAAGTCAAAAAGTGTTAGGTTGTGCCCCGCTCTTTCAGTTTTCTAGTAATCAAAACATAGACCATTGTGTTTTGCTCAAATACTTGCATTTTATTAAAAGTACAACATGTACTAAATTCAGAGATAACATCCAGTTTCATAAGGACTTCAAGTCGTGGCGAGAGGAAACTAGCGTTAGCGTACGCCTCCCTCTTCTGGATCATTTACAGTACGACAGATTGTGTGAGTCTTAAACACGACTTACTCTATATCCTTAGTGCAAAAGTTTGACACAAACAAACATAAAATATCATTCCTTTTAGCAGATTTAAAACAATAAAACAAATCTTTTTACATGCATAAATGCACAAATGCAACAAACATGACATATTGAGGATCAAGAAGCTAGTGGCTCGAAATGCAAAAACAAAAAGCTAGGAAACAGTAACTTATAATTATATTTAAATTAAACAAAATATTATGACCAAAATCCAGAATTCAAGAGAGGCACAGAAATATGAAACAAATCCAAAACGGGTTATGATAACAACAATGATCAAAACACAAGGTAAAACACACACAAGGAGTAATGAGAAAACTACACACACATGGGAACGATAAGGCCAAATCAACAGCACAACTACAGGAGAACAAGAGGAAATAACCAAATACAACCTAAACATAAAAGTCTGATGGGAGACATGACATATTTAATGACAAAAAGCTGCGGAACACTTTACAATGAGGTTTCATTTAACATGAACTAATAATGAACAGCATTATGTTCATCTCAATTCATTTTTAAGACTAAAAATTGTATCTTTTAACATTAGTTACCTCACTGTGAACTAACATTAACACAGGTTATGAATGCTGTAAGAATATATTTCTCATTGTTAGTTCATGTTAGTTAATGCAGTAATGACGTTATTGTAAAGCGTTATTTGTAAATGTAAACGCATCGAATGCCTACCTGTAGTGGTTTTACCTTTCTGTGTTTTATCCATAGCAGCAAAATCATTCACATTCAGTTCAGAGTCTGTCAAACCGCACACTTTTTAACTTAGTGTACAAAAATGATTGATTTTAATTGTAAAAATCTAGCAATCTGTATGTGTACGATTCTTTGTTACTCAGTAAAGCCTAATTCAGATACATTGATTTGTATAATTATGTCGAGCTCTGAGGCTGTTCTAGTTTCACTCATTTTCAAGTGAACTTGAATGTTGTTTCTGAGAGAACATCATGGACATTGACTATCTATTAGTGTTTCCTTTGGTTGAGCACTTGGATCTTCTTTTATATTAATATCCTTTTTTTCTACCAGTGCATTATTGTTTTAAAAAATAGCTGTTATTTTACTTAAAAAGGAAAAGTAAAAAAAAAAAAAAGTCTGACTTTAAACTATATCATCAACTATTCCACATTGGAAAAGTTAATATAAAGTTATGATTCACTAAATGAAATGTTCAGCGCACTAAAAAGTTATGTGAACTCAAAAACTGATTATATTGAGTAGAACTGATTGGGTTACAGCTTTGGGTTCTAATTCCCAGCATGCTTTGCTTCAGAGCAAATGTTTATATTAAGTGTTATTTAATTTTTTTTGCACAAGACCACGCTACTGTTTAATGTTTGATTTGAAAAGGGTTTCTGAAGAGTAGAGCCTGTGGTTAGATTGAGGATGGGTCTAAAAACACTTTTACACATGTGTGTGTGCTATTGCTAGCTGGATGATTGAAGCGCTTCATTTACTGGAGTAACACTTGGTCTTTTTAAGGCAATCAGTTTGCATGATTTTAACAAGTAAATCAGATCATTATTCAACTATACATACAAATTCCAAGTTGCATTAAAGTCCCCCTGTGTTAAATCCAGCTGTTAATGTTGTTTATGTGTCTATGTGGTGTTTTTAATACGCTTTTAGACAAAGCATGTGTAGATTCATAAGTCGACAGCATCTTTGCTGAGTATTTTCTGGCTTAAAACTGAGACAGTCTCAAAAACACGGGAAATCTCTGGAGTTTCTTGACGTCACTAACGACCTTGTAACCATTCTGATCAACGTTGTTGCTCGTCAACCAGTGGGATCTTGAGTGAGTGCTGTGATGTGGAGGCGGGGCTCATCGTATATTCATAGAACAGGCATACTAATGAGGCAAGGGTGCTCGAGTTAATTCAAGATATTTTAAGACATTTTTTCAAGGAAAATACTTCATGCTGGTGATCAAAGATAAAATTAAGGGATAAAAATTGACTACAGGGTGACTTTACACATCTCAATGAAATAAATACAATGGTGTGTGTAAGATGCACCCAGTATATTTAACTCAAAATGCATATTTTTTTTCATATTCTGCATGCTATTTCAGTAAAGGCTTTTTCGATTTGAAATATCCATGTCAGTCTCATGTCATTACTAACAGAGTTATAGGGCGATCATCATCCTGGCCCGCCACAGCATCTCCCCCTCAAACGCCACCTTTCATGTTTTCCTGGCCTCATTAGTATTCCCACGACTTTATCCGAGATCCGCACATATCTGTCAACACCGATCTTCGAAGTCACTCTGGTGCATCCGTCTGAATCAACGGTCCGCCATGTCTTACTGAAGAAGCATGTCATCGATCTCGCGGTGGATGTGCGCTTCTGCACGTTTGGCCCGTTCTGCAGTCTTACTGCCCTCTTTGGACCACAGCGCGTAAACCCTCCTCGCCTTCGCAACCGCGCGGCATCGAATATCGTAATCAAAGTCCTCGCTGAAGGGGGTGAGCTTCTGGTTGACCGTGTGCTCCGATGCCCAGTTCTGCCAGCGGCTTTTTAACTCCCCACAGGCTGTATTTTTTTGACAAGGATTTATTTTGTTCGCATCTTCAATTTTCTTTTTTGCCCTAAGAAGATTGTAGAATATATGGTCAATGAATATGCGATGTAATGTACAATAAAGTGTTATCAAAATTTGTTATAGGCTATTATCGCTATTTCTTTTCACTCATATGGGGGTTTAAAAGTGCTCATTAATGACTTTTCTTTCTGAGGGAAACGTTCAAAAACACTGATTTATTCCGAAACTAAACAAGTGGGGGAGGGGTGACTGTTATGAGACGAGTCCACTGAATCTTTCACTCAACCAATTTTTTACTAACACTGCTTCATTCAGTTACGAAAAAAAAGTGACCTGTATGAGTGGTCACTGAATCTTTCACTCAAACAATTCTTTCAAAAAAACAAAAACACAGATTTATTTTGATCGAACAGGTGGACCGTCTATACAGTCACTGAAATCTTTCACTCATCCAATAAAAATATAAAACAAACAGATTAATTCAGGAATGAAAAAGTGGCAGTATTTATGAGTCTATTGAAATAATTAATTAAACAACATTCTTTAAAAATCAAATTTAGTAAAAAAAATGAATACAGTTGACTAAAAAGGCTGTTGAAACCAGTTACCAAAAGTGCTCATAAATGAGTGAAAACTGTTCAAAAACACTGGACTCATTCAGGAAAATAAACTATAGTGACTGTATGTGTGAGTCCACTGCCATCTTTCACTCATTTCTTTGAAAAAACACATTCATTCAGGAACGAAACCAACGTGGCTGTCTTAATAAATAATAAAAGCACATTCGAGTGACTCACTGAATAAATCATTCTATTCGTTCGTTAAAACACTGATTCATTCTGAAAACCCCACACAGTAGGTTCAATTCTGTTTTTCTTTGGTGGAGGAGAAATAGAGAAGCAACTGACTGGCTCTACCTGCTTCTAAAATGCCATGTTCTTCATATTAATTCTTGTGTATTAAAGTTTCGAATAACAGTTGTTTCTGACATATTCAATATGGCTGTCAAAGCTTCATGTGATAGGCCTGCAGGTGAAACTCAAAAAATATGAATATCATGCCCCCACCCGTTATCATTTTGATGGTTATGGCTTACAGCTTATGAAAACCCCAAATTCAAAATCTTGAAAATTTGAATATTACATGAAATCAATAAAAAAAAAAAGATTTTTAAATACAAAATGTCTGAAAAGTATCATCATGCATATGTATATAGTTATTTAATATACTAAATATATTACTTTCACCTTTTAATTTGAACTACGAAATACAACAACTTCTTGCGCGGATATTACATTTTTTGGAGTCTCAACTGTGTTCCCTTATATTACTAAATATTAAATATAATAACCTAACGGTGAATAAATAGTGCAACTACTCATGGTACAGATTATGCGGATTTCTCATCAAAACACTGGGATGTTATCAAGTGATTGACTGAAATTACATAGCATGTTATTATCAAATTGATTTACCACATCTTAATAACTTTCTAACTCTAAAAGACCACAAAACCGACATCTCCTTTATCACTGTTTGTTTACAAAAAACTTCTCATCTGTATTAGAAAAACCAGAACTTACCCGAGAACAGAGGATCTTTTGATAGTGACGCGTGCTGTTATTCCTGTTATTACCGGTCACCTGATGACTCCCATCTGTACTCCTGTATACTATCCCGCTCTCCCTGAACTGGCTTTGTCTCTTCTTGCACTGTCCTTCCAGCCCCTCGCACGGTCAGCTCCCGAAACCAGTAGGTAGAGCACTTCTCCGGCGCAGGGGAGACCCTTTCTTGATCAGCATCTTATCCAGGTCATCCGGGGACCGGGTCCCACAGATGCGTCTCTGGTCAGAAAGTCAATGCCCTCACTTCTTCCTGAGCATCCTCGTCACGGTTCTCAGCACTTGTCCGGTTTTGATGCGTTGACTCCACATCTCCTGGTTCATTGGTGAGGTTCTTGGCTGGGAAGAAGAGAGACTTCTGAGAGGGTCTGATCCTTTCCTGAATCTTTGGGTCTCCCGGGGCCCATCCGCTGGGTTGCTGGACTGCTTGTCCTATTCTCGCTCACCCACTGCTGCCAGCTGCGGTGTTTAAACTGCACACCATTGCTCATGGAACGCAGCTTTTTAATGTTTTTGTTTGCTGAGGGCTTCCTTTTGACAGCGTACGTACCGCCTTACCTCGTTCACGTCCTTGGCTTTGTGATTCCAAACTGTAGTAAATTTCCTGGAGCTCTAGCACAAGTGGTTTTGACATGGGTGAACCATCGCTTTGCTGCGTTTGTGGAAAGTATGCAGGCATCCGCTGATCATCTTTCCTTGCACTTCCCGAACCCTTGGGATTGGCGGGAATCACGTTTCATCATACACACTGGCCATCGTGGGGGGTTAATACTGGGCAGAGTGTGTTAAGCTTTTTTCCTAGGCTCACAAATGGATACTTGCTCTAAATTGATTGGGTCTGGCTGCGTTATCAAAGACAATATCGCACTCTAAGTGGTAAACTGGCCGTGTGAACTGTGTGGATCATGCACTTTAAAAAAATGCTGTTTTTTTAACCCATGTTTGGGTCAAATATGGCAAACACAACAGGGTGACTTTAATTGCAACTGGAATTTGTATGTATGTTGAATAATGAATCTGATATACTTGTTAAAATCATGCAAACTGATAGCCTTAAAAAGACCAAGTGTTCCTCCAGTAAAGACAGAGGCGCTTCAATCATCAGCTAGCAACTTAGCAAACACACATGTGTTAAAAGTGTTTTTTAGACCATCTCCATCTAAACCACAGTGGCTCTTTCTTCAAGAAACCCTTTTCAAATCAAACATAAAATACCGGGTCTCCCCCTATATTAATCTTATGCAAAAACAATAAAATAACCCTTCATTTCAAGTCACCTTCATTTATATCGCGCTATTACAATATAGATGTTTCAAAGCAGCTTTACAGAGAAGTGTTCTTAAAAAAACCCTTGTTAATTGCTGTCCATATTTGACCAAAACATGGGTTTAAAACAAACAGCATTTTTTGAGAGAAGGTTTCCCCCAACAGTCAATTACCAATAAGCGCTATTCTGTGAACAATGATGCAGTGGGATGTGTAGATACTTAGACGTCTTCTGTGGTGAAATCAGCTTTCAATGTTGTTTATGACTATGTGGTGTTTTTTAATACGCTTTAAGACACTCATGTGTTTAGATTCATAAGTCGGACAGCATTGCTGAGTATTTTTTTGCTTGAAAACTGCAGGTGAACCAAAGACAGTCTCTATAAACACGTGAAAAGCGACTGGTGTTTTCTGTCGTCACAATCGACCTTGTAACAATTCAGCTCACGGTGTGTCTCGTCCAACCGGTGGATCTCTGAGTGAGTGGAGTGAGAGTGGAGGCGGGGGCTTTTTGCTAGTCATAGGAACACGCATACTAAATGAGGCATGGGGTCTGTCGAGTTACATTCAAGATTTTTAAGGCATGAAGATTTGTTTTTAAAGGAATTTTGGTGATCAATGATGAGTTTTTAAGGGATAAAATTATTGACTTTTTATTCCCCCCACCCCCCCCCCCCCCATTAAACCAAGATACTACAATGTTATGCCAACCCTCTGGTTTTATTTCTAATTACGGGGAGAACATTTCACTATGTTCAAGTAGAACAAGAATTAATAATATAATGGATAGAAGTGATTACTGGACGGTGAGATGTCACGGAGTCCATCATCCGACAAGGAAGTATGACATGTCTTCGGAGAGGAAATTAAGTGGCACCTGAAGGCGAGACTCCAAGTTTCTGTGGCCGTTACACAGCGGGTTAGGTCTTGCATTGCACATGGCAGCAAGATCAGATGTGAAGGATTAACTAAATTATTAACTATAATGCACTTTAAACACTTCTCTCTATTTATGGCCCCATATTTGTTTTGAATGTGCAAAGAATTGTGCTTGTGCATGCATTTTTAAACTTTGTGTAGTCGTATGATTCTATGTTTATCTGTGTGTCTGAGATTGAGGAGGTAATATTAATCGTATCTGCACGAAGCCCAAAGGAAGGCAGTGGTGGCTGTCAGTCACATGTAGATCTTGTCAGTGCGCTTTAGGGGACCAACGTTTCTTGTCACTGCAGAGGAACTCTGAGGAGAGAGAGAGAGAGAGAGAGAGAGAGGTGAGAGGAGAGAGAGAAGAGGAGAGAGAGAGGAGAGAGAGAGACAGAGAGAGACAGAGAGAAGGGATAGAGAGGAGAGAGAGGAGAGAGAGAGAGCGAGGGAGAGAGAGAGAGACGAGAGGTGAGAGAGGAGAGAGAGAGAGAGAGGAGAGAGAGAGAGAGAGAATAGGGCGAGAGGGAGAGAGGTCACAGAGGAGGGAGAGAGGAGAGGGATGAGGAGAGAGAGAGAGAGAGAGGGGAGAGAGAGAGAGAGGGAGAGAGAGGAGAAGAGGAGAGAGAGAGAGACAGAGAGGGAGAGAGAGAGCGAGGGAGAGAGAGAGAGAGGGAGAGAGCGGAGAGACTGAGAGGGAGAGAGAGAGAGAGTGAGGGGAGAGAGAGGGAGAGAGAGGGAGAGAGAGAGAGAGAGGGAGGGCCGAGAGAGAGAGAGAGAAGAAGAGGCGAGAGGCGAGGAGAGAAGAGCGCGATCGAGGCGAGAGAGAGAGAGAGAGAGAGGAGGGAAGAAGAGAGACGAGGAGAGAGAGAGAGAGAGAGAGGAGAAGAGAGAGCACCAGAGAGAGAGAGAAATGAGAGAGGGCGAGATGTGAAGAGAGGAGAGCGGGAGAGAGAGAGAGAGAGGAAGAGAGAGAGGGCGGAGAGAGAAGAGAGAGGAGAAGGTGAGCGATGAGAAGAGAAGGGAGAGAGAGAGAGAGATGAGAGAGAGAGAGAGAAAACAATTGACTCAGCCATCATAACAAGCCACTACAAGAAAGCGCACTGACATTTACAGAAAGAGCCAACATTCAAAAGTAAAATGTGTGGTCATGTAGGTCATGTGGTCACAGACAGACGAGAGAATTAAACAGTGCACTAGTGTCATGTGCGTGTGTGTGTAGTGTGTGTGTGTGTGTGTGTGTGGTGTGTCGTGTGCAAGCATCCACCAGCAGAGGTCCTCATAACAATATGAGACTGAGAAGAACTCTCTTTGGCTCCCAATTTACCTTTGTTAAAATTAAACTAATCAATTTTTTATACTGGCCAGACGAAAGTGATGGTCTGGACATTTTTTTTTATTCATACATATTTAAATGTGTTATATTTTGTCTATTTTAGTAAGCATATTGTGTAGTTTTGTTGTTTTATTTGTAAAATAATGAATGAAATATGCCAAATTGTGCAACATATTTTTGGCCAGGCTGTCCTACAAAGACATTTTAAACACATGCAAAAACAAGAAAGAACCCATGAAAAATTAATAACTGATTATGACTTGTAGTCAATTTTTGTTTCTTCTATGCATTTGTTTCAGAGTTAAAATAAAAAATGTTGCATTAGATTTCCTTTTTTTTTGCCAAATTGGCAGATTATAATTCCCTTAAACTAGTTATGTTATTTGTCCTTTTTAAATTTTTCAAACAAAGTTAAATATATTTCCTCATATATTTTTTTAACACACACACACACCACACACACACACACACACACACACACACACACACACCACACCACACACACACACACACAACACACAACACACACACACACACACACCACACCACACACACCTTTAGCTCTACGTAGCAGTATGCACCACTCATGATCAACTCAAACTGATAAAAAGAATATAAATAAAAGCTTCTGCATGCCTGGATGCATTAAAATGTAAGTAAAACGTTGTGTAAATTGTTCAGTGAATATTTTAAACAACAAAAATGCGGACTATCATTGGATCATTTAATGCACAAATCATCTGAGATGTTGAGATTAAAGGCAGATCGTCCAGAACAATGATATATGGGAGGTTTCATCTGCAGCACAGGTCAACGGTCAAACCCCAACTTCCCTCAGAGTTACTGAAAAGCCACTGAACCGTTCTCCAAAGCTGATGCTCAAGAGCACTGCTGCAGGTCTTGATTGTGCCACATGACTTCAAAACGCTAATTGAAACAAGTCTACACGGTACATTCCTGCCGTAATACTCATTTAACTCATCTAGTACACAAATTATTTGTCTAAACCAGCCTCAAGATGGTTTCCTCCAAACGAGCTTTCGGTTGATTTATTACCTTCATCATTGGATATGGATTTGGTACTCTCCAGAAAAGCCAGGTGTTAATCGGCTCCACACACCCGAAGCGCGTTGGTAGCTGCATCCCCCTACTTAGCATAACTATCCACGCAGCCAGCTTACCATGGTCAAGTTCATCGTCACTGTCATACCATCTGGACGAAACCCTGTTGGTGGTAAGGGTCTCCAGGTTCGGAGAAAGAGAACCTGTACCCATGATGATGGTAACGCATTCATGGTTTTCTACGCCTTTTCTGTTAACTTTCAATCGCACACACGCAGCTCACAGTCGAAGCGTTCTGAGCTTGTTTGGTTTGGCCATCAGAGCTAACATCCCGACACGCCACCCGGGCCTCTACCCCCCACCCCATAAATAAATAAAAAAAATAAATTAAAAAAAACATAAAATACAAAAAATATCTAACCATACTTTACATCTCTGATCTGTGTATCGTTCTGAGCAGGGAATAGGATTTCTGTTGTGGTTCATCTGCTCTGATTAAAGGCCACCATTAAGAACAAAAACAAAACAAAAAACAAACAAAACAGAACAAGGTACTAATTTTAATCCTAAACGCTTTTTGGTTTTCAAAATATTTTCAGTCGGGGAAACATATTGCCATCTAAATGCTTTCGAAAAATAACAATTTGAGAATTATCTCTCTCGGGTTTTATTCATTAATTACAGAATAATTGTTGCTGTGAGAAATCATATTCGTATTATGTTGTTTTTTGGATTTGACGGATTAAAACTTTAGCTGCCAGCCATGCATATTAACTACCTGTGAGACCGCACCACAGTAGAGGAAAAACCGCCCGAATCTGGGATACACTTGGAAATTAGACAGAGTAATTTAAACGAGAGAAAAAGCAGATGTGGTATAAAAGAAAAATAACCCAACATCCTCTTCCTCTTGGAGAGCATGAAGTGTTGCCTTCATTTTATATACACTCCAAGTGTGAGGTTTCAAACCTGTCTTAATCCAATAAAGCTCTATGCAATGAACGTTATGGATTGCGTTTGTCAGTCTGGATCGACCACATAAATACGGAATGCATGGAAAGCTCAGGAAAGTTCATGGGCACGAGGCCAAAGCCAGGGCTCGACACGATCTCATGGAAAGTGGTATCTATAGCCACGAATTTGATTTCTCGTGCCATTTATACGCCAAAAAATAGTTTTTAGCGTGGAACTATTACGCACTGTAAATTCGCATAGGTAGGATTACCGGGCGTGGAGCTCAAGTGCGTGCGTATTTACATGCATAAAGTGCGTTTTCATATGCCACGCGAAAATATTTTTGGCGTATAAATGGTACGATAAATTAGATTCGTGGATCTTACGAGAAGCTCAAGCCACGTCGCCATAGAATCCAGAGAATAGCAGCAACACCTCGACATGATAGAGCCGCTGTATCTGCAGATGCACACAGAGGGAAATGGCGGTTTTGCTCATCATGAATGCGACTGCGACTCTGATGCATCGTGATCACCAAAGCCAACTGAAGATGTAAAACATGGCGCCACTTGTTGACGCAGTGGGCCAAGTTCGTCGAATCTGTGACGTCGCCGCCTAAACTCAGCTTATATCATGTTTACATGCAGACGAGGTTTTTTCCACAATCGAATTCTCCTTTTGTGTGGTAAACCGAAAGGGCACACACGAGCGAAGAAATGTCTCCGTTTTTCAAAATAACACGTAGACCTGTGTCAACGAGCCTCATACACCTGCGTTTACTTTCTCACTGTTTACGTTCACTTACTGTAAGACATAAAAAGCCCTATGTTACTATGAAATTTTTTTTTCTACATAACTGTGTGAGAATTTGTCCACTCAAGTGCAATAAGATGTGAAAGGAGCAGGCTAGTTTAGTTTTTGTGCGCTCTCTTTCTGGGCTTTTTCACTTTTATATGTTCAAGATCTGAAACTTTCGTGATGATGCGTGCTGGTCAGTCAAACTGGTCCTGAGTCGTTCATGTCTATTCATGTTATTCTTGTTTCAGCATTGTTCGGAATTCATAAAACTGTTACCAGCCAAACAGGCGATTGACACGTTTCATACACAAACACACACACTCTTCACACACACACAAACACCACACCACCCACACCACACACACACACACACACACACAACACACACACACACACCACACACACACCCACAACACACACACACACACACACACACCACACACACACACACACAGCCTAGTATTTTGCAATTTGAAGGCCCATTTTCAAAGAAACGTTGGAAGAGACAATAAAAAACTGAAAATATTGAACAATATTGTATTAAATCATATTTCAGGAACTCTACTTTGGCTCCCAATTTTCCTTTGATAAAATTAAACTAATTCCAATTTTTGTATTACTTGGCCAGAAGTGATGTCTGGACATCTTTTTTATTCAAAAAAACATATTTATATGTGTTATATTTTGGTATTATTTTGTAAGCATCATTGAGCTAGTTTTGCTTGTGTTTTTATTTGTAAATAATAATTGGCAATGAATGAAATATGCCAAATTGTGGATAACAGACTTTTAAATATTACAAAACAAGACTTACTTATTTTTTTTCCTTTTTTCAGTATAATGTACTTTCATGTTTAAATGCATAATAGGCTGTTTTCAGGAATCTGTCAATCCTCAGAACACATCTTTATTGAGTCAGCATCCTATGAGAATGTGTTGAGCAAACACTCAGCAAGCAGAGCTCATGCTCGAGAACTGTGTGTGGAACACTAATGTCCGGGAGACACACTGCATCCATTAAACTTTCCCCTGAGCAGCACAACACCATATAACAAGACTTTAAAAACCAAGGAGGATGCGATCTGAGAGGAATACCTGCTTCCTCTCCGCCTCAGGTGACGAATAAATTAAAAGATTTTGCCTTCTTGTGTTGGTTTTTAGTGTTCACATGATGATTGTCCTTCCAAATCCTTTTAATTGCTGTGCTTTGGGACATAATGGAATAAAAAAACGTATTTTACCACAAATACTGTCTGTCCGCTCACAAGAGGATTTAAAAAGCTTTTATTACACATGAAGCCTGAGTTCACTCGGGAATACTACACAGAAAAGGATGATGTTGTAAAACACAAAGAGCCATTCTGCAAAAATATCTTCATGGGACTATATCGTCGGTTTGGTGCTTAAAAAGAGATTTTTATTTGATATCTGATTTTTAGGTCAAGGCTGTCCCTTGTGGTCAGAAAAACACTTGCTTCATGGCTTTTTTTTTCGGTGTTGATTGATATGCCATGTTTGTTGTTTGCTTTGTAGAGTTTCGATGCTTTGGATAATACAGGGAAAGTCTAGCCGGTCACTTCTGAGCAAGGTTATTACAATTAAAACGGTTAAAAAAAGTATAATTATTATAATATAAAACGGTAACGCTTATTCTACAGTGTCCTTGTTAACATTTGTAATAACAGTACATTATGCATAATTACATGCCCTCAACCAAATCCCAACCTATAGTCAGTACATGTAGTTGCTTAATATTACTCAGCAGTATTTATATTATTACACTGTAAACATGAACTTCAAATAAAGTGTAACCTAATTAACTAATAAATATCTCAATGACACTAAACATAACCCTGTTCAGCACCATTGAAGTCCTCAGCCCTTTCCTCGAGGACTGGATACAAAACGGCTCTGCAATCCCGTTAATAAAGTCAGTGAATGCAAAAACTGTGTTTTCTAAAGGGCTCTGTGTCACTGTGGATTGCCGGCTGGTGAAATAAGGGGAAAGCCACTGAGGAACCAAAACCCACGGAGCGTCCCGTGGGTCATGGTTTAGCGGATGGCTAACAGGGAACGAACAGGCTATCATAATCAAGCTTCTCTCCATCCATCCATCCATCACACGAACACCTTCTGCATTCTAAAGTGCGCTGAAGTCCCAAACCACTGAGTGTGTGTTTACACTTCCAGACTCGGACATCAACGCAGCCTGACAACGCCAAGCTGAGACCTCCAGGCGAGCCATCTCTGTCGTAGATGGGTATCTGTTTCTTCAAACCTTGCATGTGCCCGTAACCACGACTGCATTATCCAACAGCGATGACCCTCATCAACACGCTGACTTTTGATGCATATTGTGCAAATTAATCATTTATTCAATGGTTTGTCGCAAATGGGGTTGTGCGTTTCTCAGGCACTATTTGACCCAAAAAATGAAATTCTGTCAACATTTACTCACAATCATGTTCCAAATCCTGTTATTTCTTTCTTCTCACCAAAGATAGCTTTTTGGAATCAATTCATTCCAATGTTTACTGTCAAACTATAAGGGTTCTATGATATAAGCCAAAATGATTCTTTTTAGTAGAAATGTCTGAAATGACTGCATAATCTGTTTCATGTTTAATGATTATTATTCAATTTTCTAACTGATAAAGTATGTTTACGAGCTATTTGTTATCAAATTTAATCAAATAAAAAATGAATTGAAATAAATTAATTAATTAAAACTACGGTCCATAAAATTGAGCCCATATGGAAAATATTACCTAAAACAAAGTTAGTGGGGACAACCCTTTATTTTTCTTTCTAGAAATTAACTGTACTGGGTTCAGATCCACAACATTTTACATAGTCACTGTGTCCAGACTTTGAAATGCACTGAAACGCACATTTTGGACCCATTGAAGTTCATATAATGGAGAACATCTGGAGTGTTCTCTCCCAACACGACCTATCATTCTTTTCGACTGAAGAAAAGAAACCACATGCCACATCCTTGGGTGACGTTGGAGAGCGTAATGATCAGGAACATGTTCATTGTTGACAGTGAACGGGTGTGTGATGCTCTCGTTCACCAGTTGTCGTGTCTGATCTTGAGTCAGGCCTGATGATCATCAGCAGTTCTCTGAAACCCATTCGGCTTGTGCAAACAGGAACGCATCGTTCAGAAACGCCAGTGGAGCGTTGAGTCACCTGAGACTAAACCAATATCAATCGTGTTCATCATACACCATGTTAAAATTATCTCAGAGATGCAAAGCTCTTCTGTTCATATTATGTGGCTTGAATCCTTCGCCATACCGATGTGTCCGGATTCTCCATTGTGCCCGTGTGATTGCTGCGGGTGTTGTATGGGTCAGTTCAGGTGTTGAAGGACAGATGGGGGTTTACCAGCGCCCGGCGTTTGCTTAACCCTTCGATTAGGGTGTAGGAATGTCAGCTGTGGGGGATTGTGTGCGTCCCGACAGCATCGCTTGACACCTCGGCAATCTGTCACGGCCCAGAGCCAACAGAGCCAACAGAGCCAACAGTCTCTCGCTCCCGACACAAAGCGGTCTCGCTCGCCCAGGGCCCGTTCTATACACAAAATGCTCTTCTTTATGTTTTACTTCTGCCGTGTGTAAATATTGTGTCTATAGGAGCGACGTGACTCACATATAAAAGCTGAATAGCGGCGTGAAAGAAACAGAAGCATTCGGAGTGAGCGGGACACACACTAACACAGGCTCGTTGTAACACACATGGTTTAAAACCTTCCACACATGCCAGCATGACGAAACTTAGTGCATTTACTATAGTTGCCGTATCAATACTATATAGAGAGAAAAAAGCGCCAAAATTAAGATATCACTGGACATTTATTTAAGCATAGCAAAAGTAAATGGTCATCTCTGTTTTTTGTTTTTATTTAAAATTAGACAAATCTGATATCATTTTAATCTTATCTCTGTTATTTAACAGTTGAGATCTTTAATGCTGATCAGATGTGCAGGCGGGGCATGTTGTCACACTGTTACAATGAGCTCCTATTAGAACTATGATATTCTGTTTTATATTTTTTTGAATTCTATTGAGAAACCATGAGAAAAAGGTGAATAAAGACTGAGGGTCAATGTTCAGAAATTATTACTTATTATTATGTTTTGAACTATGCTGTATAGCTGTGTTTTGTGGTGTTTGTTGTCAAACTCAAAAAATTACTTCATTTTTAATGATTAAAAAATGCCTATATTTTATATGGAAAAAGTTAATAATTGTATTTTATTGAGAAAATATTTTAGTTTGTCTTGTATATTTTTTGATTAGATCAGGTAGCTCTTTAATCTGTCATATGGTCATGTTATAATGTGCTGCACCTATGGGGCATGTTGTCACTTTCACTTAATAAAACAAAACCACATTATTTTACCAGCACGTTTGAAATGAATGTAAGACAAAAATAAATACTCTGAACCCTAATAGGTTTACACAAATTGAGAAAGTCAAAAAGCGCTAGGTTGTGCCGCTCTACACTATTCTAGTGCTAATCTAAAGATTCTTAATCAACATACATTTAGTGGAGACGCAAGATGACATTAAGTCTTGTTTCATCAAATCATCAAAATTAAGTGCTTAATAGTACATAATAAAAGCACTTCATTCATTGAAACAAGAAAAAGTATCTCAGTGGAGGTTTTTTTGCAGTGCATTAATAAATGACTGAAACTCAGCATGAGGCATTAGTTAATTTTATTATTTGAACTAACATCATGAACAATGTTACAAAGGATGAAGTGTTTAAATAACATGGCACATGGAATTTAAATGAGATTTTTTTTTAAAAGTCCATACCATTATTGTTGCTTTAGCTACATCTTTGTTCATTCGAAACATATTGATGGCTCTGTGCTAATAAAATAAAAAGTAAAGCAGTGCTTTCCTCTGAAAAGCGATTTCGAACACAGTATTTGGAGTGTGATCTTAAACAGGCCATTCTGCAGCTGAAACGCCAGTTTATGGATTTACATTAAAGTACCTGTTTCCAGTAAAATGCTGTAGTTGTTTGATGGAAGACAGTAATAAACTTACATACAGCGACATAGAAGAATATTATCAGACTTTTTTGATGAAAGACAGACGCGATAGAACTTCTGTGAGCTAAAAATAACATCTCTTTACAATCCTGCCAACTCAAAAAGAACAAACCAAACCATAACGTAAGTACATTTGTATTTGAAGTGTGGGAAAACTTCACAGAAAGGTCCCATTAGTTAATGCATTCACTAACATCAACTGTGTTCGTTAACTTTTGTTGATGATAGTTCATAAAAATTAGGGGTGTCACAATATATCGCAATACAAAAATGCAATTGTGGATAGTGACAATATGTATTCTGTATATTTCACCCAAAATAAAAATGACTCTGCGTGAAAAAAATGTACGTTTTCACCCACAATGTAACACCAAATGTAGCATTTTAATCAACAATAGATTTTTTGATAATCTTTTACCACATGTCTTGCAGTATCGCAATAATATCGTATCGTGACATGAGGATATCGTCACACCCCTAATAAAAGTACATCTGTTCAGTAGTTCATGTTATCTCAGGGGAAGTAAACAGAATTAACAGATGCAACTTTTGATGTTTTAATGCTTTTTTCATTGTTAGCTCGACAAATGGAGCCTTCTTGTAAAATGTTACTGAAAATGGGCCGTTCACAAGAACACGCTTATGGAAAACAATGGAGGTTTCGGTCAACTTTAAAAGCAGAAAGCGTGATGATCATGCATAAAACACTGAGGAAGCATACAGTCAAAAAAGTCTGTCTGGCGCACGTGTATGTGAAATGATTAAAAAGCCGAGCAGTGGAATGAAACGCATGAGAATGGAAGATAATGCAGGATTTTAAAACGGCTGCTTTTTCAGTGCAAAACAAAAAGCAGCAAAGAGTGTTTAAATACAAAAACTGTAAAAAAAAAAGAAAAAAAAGAAAAAAAGAAAAAAAATGAACTGACAAAAAAATCTGTGTGATCCGGCCCTAAAACTGCGACAAATAAACTTCACATACAAATGAAACTCAGGCGCTTACCTGACTCCATGAAAGCTTTTCCTTTCAATAATTCACAATTATTCAACACTTCTGTAAATGTAAAAGATCATCCAAGCTTGTCGGTTAGAATAACACTGCTTTTGAGAAGAGCTACTGCAAGAGCTAAACTGCAAAACATTCTTAAAAATGATAAGACAAAATGGTATGAATGAATTAAAACAGTGTTATTTGTATTATACTGTACCGTATGTGCCATTGGCTTTAGTTCATCAGTTGTAACGTTGATTAATATTAGAGCAATATTTTTATGGTATTATCTGTAATAGCTGTGATCTTTGGCATGCATTCAAAATTTGATGCCAAACAATGTTGTGTTCACAAAAGTTCATAATATTCACTTTGCACACAGCACAATATTTCTGTCTTGTTTTCAAGATCAAGATACATTTACTGGAGAAGCAAAATTACTTTTCTGAAAATAATCATGAATATTAAGTGACTTTGTGCTTAAAACGAGAACAAATATCTGACATGTTCAAAGGGAAAATTATTTTTCAGATTTTTGACAGTGTCCAAAAAAACATCTAATTTTCCCTGTGAATTAAGATTATTTGTATGACTCGACTGGCAGACATTTGTTCTTGTTTTAAGCACAAACTCACTTCATTTTGATGATTTTTTTCACTCATTTTGCATCTAAAGTAAATGTATCTTAATTTAATATGTATATATATATATATTTGGATTTTTTAAAATGAAAAGCAAGGCAAAAGTACTAAATAAGAATAACTTTTTTGCGGGCTGGAGGACAGCTGTGCTATTCTTTGCTGAAAATGTACAGTAAATAGCACTGTAAGTCACCTTTAATGCTGCATGCTATGGTTTTCTTCACTTTGACAGGAATAATGTACAAAATAAAAAAGTAATAACATACTGGGATAAAAAAAGAGCATAAAAATGTGAAGTAAAATATCATAACCCAAATATAACTGTGCAACACGTTTGTATAAAACATTAATAGGTCCTTTTAGGATGTTGAAGGACATTCAAGCTGCTTTAAATTCAGGTCTGAAAGCGACGCACTTCCATCAAAGGTGACGTGTCTGCTTTAAAACAGTCCACAGGTCCTGAGTGACAAGTCAATGGCACTTGAATTCATACCTCTGATATTTAAAAATAAAAGTCCGCTCCTGTCCTAAATTCCCGGGGAGTTTTCCATCTCTCCATGAAGGTGACTGGACAGCCTCGTATTCACAGGATTCCTGTGTCAAGGAGGAGTGTTATCTCTAATGAATGCTGCATTATACGCAGGGCAATGTCACGCGCCGAGAAATAACACTTTACAAAGCTTTCGGGGTTATTTGTGGAGGACTACGAGAAGTCGGCCGGCCGGATCATCATGACAGTGGATCGGAGAGAGTAACTCGGGCCTTTAAAATAGTGCCACTTGATTCCATTGAATTTTCCGACGTGTTGTCCTTGCCTGTAGTAAACGCCGTTCAGGTTGGATGGACCGCAGGCATCGTACCACCATCCTAAAACACACATTCACAATCGTTAATGCAGGTCTGCAACAAATGATGAATCTGCTTTTCCAGTGCAACTATCGAAACATTATTTATGCAAAATGACTGAAGATATAAAGTTTCTAAAAATAAAATAAAAAAAAGGCTGAAGATAGTCTTCTTTTGTTAAAAAAAAAAAAAATTAAATGAAGTGAACTTGTGCTTTAAACAAGAAAAAATATCTGTCAGTGGAGTTAATAGTAAGTCACTTAATTTTGATTATTTATCTCCCGAAGCAAGACTTGTCATTTAGCTAATCAATTAAATGTATCTTGATTTAAGAATGTTTAGATATTTTGCAAAACAAGACAAAATTACTGCGTAAGATAATAATTTTTTCTGTGTATGCATTCAGTATCACAATATCCTGAAAGAAAGCTAACAAGCTATACACTATGATATAAATCATATAACAAGGGAATAATTTACATTCATTTTAAATACTTTTCTCATAAAAATACAACCACATTACATTAAAAGCCACTGTTGGCAAGGCCAAACTTACAATGTGATATACTGAAAAAACAAAACAAGAAAAAAATTACAAGATGAGGACAAGACGCAACCAAATCAATCTAAAGTCACAGCCAATCAGAAGAGTGTGTGGGCGGAGTCTCTCTGTAAACACACTGCACTCACAACCAAATCAATCTAAAGTCACAGCCAATCAGAAGAGCGCGTGGGCGGAGTCTCTCTGTAAACACACTGCACTCACAACCAAATCAATCTAAAGTCACAGCCAATCAGAAGAGTGTGTGGGCGGAGTCTCTCTGTAAACACACTGCACTCACAACCAAATCAATCTAAAATCACAGCCAATCAGAAGAGTGTGTGGGCGGAGTCTCTCTGTAAACACACTGCACTCACAACCAAATCAATCTAAAATCACAGCCAATCAGAAGAGTGTGTGGGCGGAGTCTCTCTGTAAACACACTGCACTCACAAGCAAATCAATCTAAAGTCACAGCCAATCAGAAGAGTGTGTGGGCGGAGTCTCTCTGTAAGCACACTGCACTCACAACTATATCAATCTAAAGTCACAGCCAATCAGAAGAGTGTGTGGGCGGAGTCTCTCTGTAAACACACTGCACTCACAACCAAATCAATCTAAAGTCACAGCCAATCAGAAGAGCGTGTGGGCGGAGTCTCTCTGTAAATACACTGCACTCACAAGCAAATCAATCTAAAGTCACAGCCAATCAGAAGAGTGTGTGGGCGGAGTCTCTCTGTAAATACACTGCACTCACAACTATATCAATCTAAAGTCACAGCCAATCAGAAGAGCGTGTGGGCGGAGTCTCTCTGTAAATACACTGCACTCACAACCAATTGGGAAAAAATTAAATAATTTCTGACTCCACTGACAGATATTTGTTCTTGTTTTAAGCACAAACTCACTTATCAGAAAACAAGACTTAATATTTTTCATCATTTAGCTTCTCCAGTAAAAGTATGTTAAGAATGTTTTGATACCTGTACTGAAAAACAGGACAAAAATACAGAGGAAGAACATCATTTTCTGCAGTGCACCACTCATCTGGCCTTCAATAGACACACACACACACACTGTGCCCACATGGTGCCCATTTGAGCACGTCTCTTTCTTGAGGTTCACTTCACAGGCTCAAAGCCAGAGAGATCTGTGCCATTCTCTCACTGACACTGAAACTGATCAGGCCTTTATCCGGGCGAGTGCCTCGCTGTGTTTTATAGGCTTGTTAACCACACCGAATAACCAGAAATGAGACAACAGAATGATAAAAGTTTGATTTCATGAAATAAACCAGAGCTGGAACCAATATGTCTTTCATTAAAGCACTTACGCTACAGAATTTACTTCGAGACATTTCCACTGTTTTTTCATTTCAAACTCATTAAAAAATCTTTCACCGCGACGCTATTCTTTTTTATTATGTGCATTGCACAAATCCCCTTGCATATACAGCACATGTCAGCCTACTGTAAGACTCATATTTATTCTCATCCTGATATTAAATATCTCAGAGATGAATCACTGTCAGGGCCCCGTTTAGATGTCGGCCACCAAGGACGGAGAAGGTGATGGCAGATTCGGGTGGACAGGATCTCTTAAATAAGAGCTTTCTGTATGAAAAGCATTGGCTGTCGGTGGTCTACATCCACGAGGAGACTGCGAGTCCTACACAGACCTCATTACTACAGTACGTGCTCAAAGCCAGTGCAGGTCCTCTGCCAAACAGAAAGCATGAGGTGTACACACACACACACACACACACACACACACACACACACACACACACACACACACACGTGTTTAGACTGGATCCTGCACACTTCACAAAGACTATGTAGAGAGAGTATCATAGCTATTTAAGAAAATAATGAGTGGTTCTTAACTTCTTCTGCACAATTAATACGTGTTTTCATACTGCAAAAAATGCTTTTCTTACTTCGTGTTTTTGTCGTTTCCAGTCCAAATATCAAAAAATACTTAAATCATGATGCATTTACTAGATGAGTAAAATGCCATAAGATGTTATGTCTTGTTTACTGGGGAAATAAATCAAAATTAAGTGAGTTTGTGCTTAAAACAAGCAAAATGATCTGCCAATGGGGTCAGAATGTAAAATGATCTGGTTTCTGTTTGATTTAAGATTATTTTTCTTACCCCATTGGCAGATTTTTTGCTTTTTTTAAGCAGAAACTGATTTATTTCCCCAGAAAACAAGACATAATATCTTGCGGTATTTTACTAATCTAGTAAAAACATCTCAATTTAAGAATTTTTTGATATTTGGACTGGAAGCAAGACAAAAATACAAAGTAAGAAAAGCTTTTCTTGCAGGCTGTTACGCATCCCAAATCACAGCCAATCAGAAGAGCGTGTGGGCGGAGTCTCTGTGCAAGTGCACGGCACTCACAACCTGATCAATCCAAAATCACAGCCAATCAGAAGGCTCTATTTTTTCTTTTGATATATTGATTGTTTACATATTCATACAACAAAATATTATGGGGTCCATATGATCGAAAATACTGCTGCTGGCTGGCAACTTAAAAATAAAACGCTGGTGAAGAGTTAAACATTAGCAAAGTTTTGCAGATGTGAATGGAACAAACGTGATCACAAATGTGATCAGTGTATTTCGACTCCTGATCAAATGACTCTTATGACTGAGTCAGTTCTTTTCAGTGAATCAAAAACATAAGTGTGTAACTTTTAATTCCCACACTAATGACTGTTACGGACCAGTTGTTATTAATGAATCAAAAGTATCATGACAAGTACATTTTTACAAAAGTACTAAAAGAATTGTTAACAGAAATTCTCTCTCTCTCTATATATATATATACGTATACATATTTACTGCAGTAGCTGCATGTCATTAAACAAAAGTATATTTTACTTCTCCACTTGTATTTATTCGGCACTAAAGCAATGTCAGCCTCTTCCTGAGAATCATGGGTAACTGCAAAAGGAACAAGATTGGGTTGCAACAGATGTTTAAATGAGAAGTTTGTGTGGCTCACCCCCGCTGAGCATCAGCGCACACTTGCATGTGCAGTTGTCATTGTCGATGTCTTTAGTGCTGAAGTCAGTGCCATGGATCGCCAAACTGCTCTGCCGGCCCGCCGTCCCACTGTGGCTCTTCAGGAACAACCTGAGACAGAGAGAGAGAGAGGGAGAGAGAGAGAGGGAGGGAGAGAGAGAGAGAGAGAGAGAGAGAGAGAGAGAGAGAGAGAGAGAGAGAGAGAGAGAGAGAGAGAGAGAGAGAGAGAGAGAGAGAGAGAGAGAGAGGAGAGAGAGAGAGGGAGAGGGAGAGAGAGAGAGGGAGGGAGAGAGAGAGAGAGAGAGAGAGAGAGAGAGAGAGAGAGAGAGAGAGAGAGAGAGAGAGAGAGAGAGAGAGAGAGAGAGAGAGAGAGAGAGAGAGAGAGAGAGAGAGAGAGAGGAGAGAGAGAGAGAGAGAGAAGAGAGAGAGAGAGAGAGAGAGAGAGAGAGAGAGAGAGAGAGAGAGGAGAGAGGGAGAGGGAGAGGGAGAGAGAGAGAGGGAGGGAGAGAGAGAGAGAGAGAGAGAGAGAGAGAGAGAGAGAGAGAGAGAGAGAGAGAGAGAGAGAGAGAGAGAGAGAGGAGAGAGAGAGAGAGAGAGAAAGAGAGAGAGAGAGAGAGAGAGAGAGAGAGAGAGAGAGAGAGAGAGAGAGGAGAGAGAGAGAGAGAGAGAGAGAGAGAGAGAGAGAGAGAGAGAGAGAGAGAGAGAGAGAGAGAGAGAGAGAGAGAGGAGAGAGGGAGAGGGAGAGAGAGAGGGAGAAAGAGAGAGACAGAGACAGGGAGAGAGAGAGAGAGAGAGAGAGAGAGGGAGAAAGAGAGAGACAGAGACAGGGAGAGAGAGAGAGAGAGAGAGAGAGAGAGAGAGAGAGAGAGACTTTTAAACAAGGAGACCTTGGATTTACAGCCAGAAACATCCATGAGTGATTTATGCAGAATTCCTTCACACTCATGACCCACGTTTCCATTCTTGAGAGTTGGCATTTTTTCCATGTTCATCTTCATCTTCACTGTGTGCTGTTGCTGTTTGAGGATGAGAAAGCTCCAGTTCTTCTCTATATCAGTGTTTCTGAACTCCTGAAACGCCTACATTGTAGTCTCGAGTTTCTTCCGGGAACGAACACGTCACAATATTCCTCATTATAATAATTCATAAGCAGAATAAAGGGGCGGGGCCTGGTTGAGTTAGTTAGTAGTGTGTTAAACTGGCGGTTATGGTAAGGGGCGCGACATTTCACAAACACACTCGAAGCGCTCGACCAATCACAACACACTGATCCAGCCGACCAATCAGAGCACAGTGTGCTTTTCAGAAGGAGGGGCTTCATAGAGACAGGAAGTAAACGGCGGTGTTTCCCGTATAACGCCATAACTCGCTGCTTCACTATCACCGTACGATGCATCGTTGAAGAAATCAACCAGCGAGTCACGACTGTTTCCTGAAACTGTATTGTCGCAAATTGGTCGTTCAACCGTGTTGTTTAATGATGTAACGCTGGTTATGGAGTAATAACTACTTTTAATGAATCTGTTAGAGATTGAATTAATGCTAGATGTTTCGCTATAAATTACGAACACGCATCTGAGGAATATTTCTATTTTTCTCAGTTATTTTGCTTTATTTCCAGATTCACTCATAGACTCGTTCTTACGCACTCGAGCTCGTTCACACATGCGCACTCTTCAAAAACGACGCTTTAAATCTCTCGACAAACTAAAAGACGTAAATGACATTTGTATGTATTCTGAGTAAGAGACACAGATTGCACTGAATGTCGGATTGCATATTTTGCTCAAGATCAGGATTTATTGAGTCACATGCCATGCAAACCAGAAACTGCTTCTAACCGCAGCTCGAGATCTGTCGCTCACACACACAACTCTGCGATGCTGATGCGGATGTTCGTTGGAACGATGTTTTCGGGAAACACCGACTCGTTGAACTGCGGATAACGATGGAATATGCGACTATAATTGGCTAACGATGCTTTCGGGAAACACAGTCCAGAGCGTTACTGACAGACTGGGAAGAGAGGAGCCGCAACAATGGAGAATATGAGGAAATAATCAACATTGCAGCAGGAAAACCTGTTCTAGTAGAGCCTGAAAATAAAGGGCATTGGCTGGGAAAGCCCATACCGTATAATCCAGAAACCACACAGAGCGTGTAACTCAACTCCATCCATCCACACTTGAGGATTTTAACTGCATATTCACAACCCTCACTTAATGCAGGCTTGGGTTCAAACGCTTCATTTTATGCAGCATTGACGCCCAGAGTTTGGTGGTTAAAGGACGGCCTTTGATTTTCCCATCTTGCTTCATTGTATCACCAATAGTTCTGCCCAAGGTCTTAACCTGAGGTTATTACCCCTCCGACTAGCTTTTTTTATCCAAAGTGTCATTCTCTAAGCCAAAAAAATAAACTGCAAAGGCATGCCAACAATGAAAGAAACACCAAATGAAACATGCACAGCCCCACAAAATAATTTCCTGAAAGTCATCGCCACAAATAAGATCAGACAGTAGAGATTGAGCTTTATAAATCTCTTCTGAGAAGAATCTTGGAAAGAGACCTGGAAAATGTATTGTATTTTAGGGATGTCCAATGAGGCCAGTGATGCAATGTGTGTTCTCGGTCTTATTGTTAAGTGGGATTTCTTTCCTTTTTTCAATGTTTTGTTCCTCTCTCTTCATCCATCTCATAGACGTTCTTGTAACACACTGCCTAATCACTTTAAAGCCACCCACATCAAATATTGCTGCAAACATAGTTCCCTGACATCATGCTCTTTGAGATGAAGGGCATTGTTGCGGTCTCGAAACAAAGATTAATGGACTCGCGGTTTCTGCGTATGATCGATGCCAAACTGATGTATTCTGTTCTTCGCTGACAGGCTATATTTTTACATCCTATATTAAGACAAAAGTGCAATACTGATTGTTCAGAATGAAAGCATTCTTCACTTTCTGTCATTCAAAATGTCACACTTGTCGACACTCAGATTTGAACAGCCGACGCATTGCAGCATAATTTGAGAATAAATCTCTGCATATAGTGCTTAATATCATTTTCACTTCTTCATAGACATTGGTTGGGGATTATTAGATTATTAGAAATTATTAGAATATTTTTTAACCTTTTGCATTATTTTTTATTAACATTAAAATTAACATTAAAAAAGAGACCTGGCACAAAATGCACAAAAAGAAAGACAAAATGTGACAATACTTTAAGATTGTGACAAGTGTGCATTAAGACACTGATACTGGCTAAAATATGATCATTCTTTCTAAAATCAATCTTTGTCCCATGCAGTGATGCGCATCATAAACCATGTAAATGTGAGCTATAAATTAAATTTTGATTGAATGTTAACATGCATACCAATCAATTGTTTTGGGGTCAGTAAGACTTTTAAATGTTTTTGAAAATCATCTCTTCTGTTTATCAAAGCTGCATTTATTTGAGCAAAAATACAGTAAAAAATTGTGAAATATTATTACAATTTCAACGGTTTTCTCTGTGAATATCTAGTAAAGTGTAATTTATTCCTGTGATCAAAGCTGAGTTTCAGCATCATTACTCCAGTCTCCAGTGTCACATGATCCTTCAGAAATCAGGAGAATATGATGATCTGATGCTCAAGAAACATTTATGATTATTATCAGTGTTGAAAACAGTTGAGGAAGCCATGATATATATATATATATATATATATATATATATATATATATATATATATATATATTAGGAATATTTGATAATTATAAAGTAAAAAAAAAAAATACCCCCGCATTTTTTTGAAACTGATTATACTGTCACTTTTGATCAATTTAATGCATTTTTGCAAAAAAAAAAAAAAAAAACAGCAAACTTTTAAACGGCAATGTAAATTGATACGAAGGTGCTTTTCTAAAGTGTTGTGACTCCCTGTTGAACAACCCTGGTTCAAAGCCTTGAAAAAGAAATATCTTTACAATTTCTCTGTGATATAAAACCATGATAAAGGCTCTCACACACAAAAACACATGACCAGGTGAATCAACACACACCTCATCTCCAGCTTCAGTAAAGTCTCTGAGTTCACAGAAGAGCAATAGACCCGTACTCTCATGATAATGGCTCTCTATAGCACTTATTGTGTTTATCGTGCAATTTGCATGCGAAAATGAGTTTTTACGTGCATATGATACACACTTTATAGCACACCAGTAATTCTACCCAAACGTATAATACACACACACTCCACACCACTACTAATGTGTATCATGCGCATGTAAAAACTCATTCTCGTGTATAAATTGCACGATAAACAGCAGGCAGAGGCGCGTTTCGTGTGACCGGGTTGTGTCACGATGTGCTCTTTGTTTCAGTCTGAGCTCAAACATCTGCACGGTCAACAGAACACAGTTCATCTAGGATTCTTCTCACCAGCCTTAATGAACTTTTGCTGAATCACTCCAATAGGAAAAGCTGTGATGAAAACTGAGAATGGAAGGAGATTTATTTGTGTTTCACAACAGCC
>CM060634.1:1290000-1305000 GCA_030578275.1 Meda fulgida | reverse complement strand
AATATTAAGAATCTAGTAACTACTATTAACTAACAAGAAACTCTGATAAATGAATTAGTAAGTAATAGCACACACATGAAAGTGGTAGTTCACTATTAACTAATCAATAACTACTATTTCTTTTATGCTTCCCAGATAACTACTGAAAAAGTTTCATAATTCATGCAAAACTAATCAATAACTAATGCAGGACAAATGACTAACACTACATTAACATTTTAACTTCTACTGTAAACGAATACACAAGGTTGTTTACATCATCAATATGTTACAGCATAGCAGACTTATGATTTGGAAAAACGTTTAATAATTAGCCTATGCTATCTCGAGAACTATTTATCAACTGAATAATTTTAAAGAAATGGATTTTTAAATGCAGTTGTCGCGACCTTACTTGTCCTGTGGCCAATTTTCTGGCATTCCTCTGGACTTGCATTGAATTAATATAGAGTTATGGTGAGTACGTGAACATATTGAGACATCAGCCACTTACAGTGATTTATTATTTAACCTACCTCTCAAAAATATGTATATAAGTGTGTGTGTGTGTGTGTGTGTGTGTGTGTGTGTGTGAATATCTTGTGAATGATTACAAAATTCTACACTTTAGGATTGGCTTTTCACTAGAAACTACTGTAAAAATCATGGTAACTAACTAGTAATGACTGAAGTGACACTACATACTTCCAAAGGAATTACTGAACATTTTGATCCGTATTCTAAAGTGAAGATCATGGTAACTAGCTAGTAATGTATGCAGTAACACTTGTATGTAGTGTTGTAGTGTATGTAGTGTATGTAAGTATGTAGTAACACTTGAGTCATTACTAGTTAGTTACCATGATCTTCACTTTAGAATACGGCTCCAAATATTTAGTAATTCCTTTAGAAGTATGTAACACTTGAGTCATATGTCTAGTCATTTGTCCTGCATTAGTTATTGATTAGTTTTGCATGAATTATGAAACTTTTTCAGTAGTTATCTGGGAAGCATAAAAAAATAGTAGTTATTGATTAGTTAATAGTGAACTACCACTTTCATGTGTGTGCTATTACTTACTAATTCTTTAATCAGAGTTTCTTGTTAGTTAATAGTAGTTACTAGATTCTTAACATTGTGTTACTCATTTGTACCTGTGTAGTTATTCATTAACGAAGGAACCGTATTCTAAAGTGTTTCCCACTAAAATCTTCCCGAACCCAAAACTTTTGAATGTTACTCTGTATAAAAACCTAAAATCAAAGTGTGTGTAAGATCTTTGACTTTTACATACATTTAACTTTGAGTGCAAAGACTAGATGTGTAACTGTGTGTGGCAAAAAACAACAACAATCAATGGATATATATACTGTATATATACACACACACACACACACACTGTAATGCATTCAAAATCCTGCAGAAGAGAAAGTACCTGTAATTGTGTTTCTCGCTGTCGATGTGGAAACTGTCGTACTGGGAGAAGGCCTGGTGTCCGCCCCAGTCGCTGAGCTCCACACGCAGCCCGAACTGCCTCTGATTGGTCAGAACGTGAACGAACTCGTTTCCCAGCCAGTGTTCGGCCGACACACTCCCGAAGCCCTAGCAGAGAGAGAGAGGGTCGAGCGCGGGTCAGATTTACACTCGGGTCACGGGAGGCCTTGGATGAGGCAGTGGGAAACAAAACCCGCTCCAAGATATTTCAAGCCTAATAGAATCAACACAGGGATGGAATTCTACAATTCATCATTTTCTGGAGATAATAATTACAGATTTCCAGAAAATCTTGACACACGAGGGTATCAATAACCACTGGTCCGTTTCTGAGCCTGAATGTTTAACGGCTGCATCACATCTGGACACACTGTGAGAAAACACCCTATGACATGACATCTACTGGACTCATTTATGATTTTTTTATGCAGTGACAGTGAAAAATGCAGAACTGTGAAATCAAACGTGCATGATTTGAGTCTAGATGAGGTGGGGTATATTCTCTCGTGTCATTTCTATCCACATAAACACACAGACCATTTAACAGTCTGCTTTCTGCTTCCAAAAGATGTTTTGGACGAGTTTCCGTGTGTGTAATGGATCCACTGAGCTCTAAACAGCTGGAGAAAGGCTTCTGAAACATAAGGAATAATTACAGTGCAGCCTAACAGACCTTTAATGAGTAACATCTGAAATTAGTAAAGCTTTCTCTGTATGCTATTTGTTTCCTATTGGATTTTTGACACAAATGAAGCTGAAATAACCAAAAAATAAAAAGGATAAATAAATAAGGATACATAAAAAAAGGATATATAAATAAATAAATAAGTGAAAACATAAATAAATACCATTTCCAATGAAAGCAATAGAAATCACGAATGGTAGTCAGATTTTAACACGTGTTTGCCATCACATAATATTTTACTATTTATTTAGTATTTATGGTACAAATTTTCCCATTATATATTTTTTTGTTACATAAATAAGCTCTGATGACAAAAATAAAAAGGATGGATGGATTGATGTAAATAAATAAATAAATAAATACATTGCAAATGAAGGAAATAGAAATTACAAGTGCAGAATGGATTTGAATTTGACAAAATTGCTCTAATAACAAACAAAAAAAGTGAAATAAAAATAAACAGATAAATAATATTTAAAAATCATACATTTTTCCTTTATTTCTATATTAATATATATTTCTAAAGTATTCGTTGATGCATCCGTTCATTTATTTTGATTTCAGTTTTACGTTTTAATTTGAGTTATTTAGTTATTTTTCTTTTTATTTATTTCCAGTTAATAATTTTAGTGTTTCAACCTGTGGTTTCAACAAGGTAAGATTTTCGTGTAATTTTTATATTTTTTTCCTTTCAGCTTTATGTCGATGAACAGAAAAGATTTTTAATAGTTATAACCCTGGTTATGTGCTACAGGAAAAGTGCGTTCCAGCAAGTATTAATTGGACCGGCTCGTGGAAGCCTGTGATTGATGAGCAGTAAATATGAGACACATATGAGGCTCTTTACCTCTGAAAACCCTGTAAAGTGTGTGTGTTTGTGCCGCTGGGTTTCCCCTGAAACCGCATCATTCCCTACAGTCCGTGAACACAATGAGTAATAGAGGAACAGCTGATATAGTATCCTCTGAAACAGGGAGTCTCTGAGTGTGTGGCTTTCTACATCGGTGTCTCAACAACTCACTCGGTTGCTATGTTTCCTTCCAAAAGACAAAGGCAGATTAACACTGCCAAACCCTGGAACAATTCTTTCCATAGTTTAAATATCTGATTCCATTCTGATGTAGAGTTTCTCCCATCTTCCATTGGGAAAGTTTAGGGAAAGAGGAATAATGGAGCTGATCGTGAGCGGATACTCCTAGAGGAGAGCTGAAGTTATTGCAATACTTCATTAAATCCAAACCAGGGAATGCAAAACTACAAATAAAAACTTTAGTGAGGAGTGGAATGACTAAAAATTAGATTCACGGCTGACTTTATGCCACTAAACCTCCAGGTCAAAGACACGGCTGTAATTCATCACATGGATTACTAAAAGAAGAGGCATCATCAGATCCAGGCAATCATCATGTGTTATTTTGAGGGCAGGTGATTTATTCTCTGAGAACATGTTTCTATTCTTAACCTAACGATTTTTTGTGCTAAATCAGTCTGTGATTACTTTATGTCATGTGTAAGAGTTAGCACACGAGTGTCATGTGTAAGAGTTAGCACACGAGTGTCATGTCTAAGAGTTAGCACACGAGTGTCATGTCTAAGAGTTAGCACACGAGTGTCATGTGTAAGTTAGCACACGAGTGTCATGTGTAAGTTAGCACACGAGTGTGTTAGCACACGAGTGTCATGTCTAAGAGTCTCATGTGTAAGAGTTAGCGCAAGAGTGTCATGTCTAAGAGTTAGCGCACGAGTGTCATGTCTAAGAGTTAGCACACGAGTGTCATGTCTAAGAGTTAGCACACGAGTGTCATGTCTAAGAGTTAGCACACGAGTGTCATGTCTAAGAGTTAGCACACGAGTGTCATGTCTAAGAGTTAGCGCACGAGTGTCATGTGTAAGAGTTAGCACACGAGTGTCATAGGAGTTAGCACACGAGTGTCATGTGTAGGAGTTAGCACACGAGTGTCATGTGTAGGAGTTAGCACACGAGTGTCATGTGTAAGAGTTAGCACACGAGTGTCATGTCTAAGAGTTAGCACACGAGTGTCATGTCTAAGAGTTAGCACACGAGTGTCATGTGTAAGAGTTAGCTCACGAGTGTCATGTCTAAGAGTTAGCACACGAGTGTCATGTGTAAGAGTTAGCACACGAGTGTCATGTCTAAGAGTGTCATGTGTAAGAGTTAGCACACGAGTGTCATGTCTAAGAGTTAGCACACGAGTGTCATGTGTAAGAGTTAGCTCACGAGTGTCATGTCTAAGAGTTAGCACACGAGTGTCATGTGTAAGAGTTAGCACACGAGTGTCATGTCTAAGAGTGTCATGTGTAAGAGTTAGCACACGAGTGTCATGTGTAAGAGTTAGCACACGAGTGTCATGTCTAAGAGTTAGCACACGAGTGTCATGTCTAAGAGTTAGCACACGAGTGTCATGTCTAAGAGTTAGCACACGAGTGTCATGTGTAAGTTAGCACACGAGTGTGTTAGCACACGAGTGTCATGTCTAAGAGTCTCATGTCTAAGAGTTAGCGCAAGAGTGCCATGTCTAAGAGTTAGCGCACGAGTGTCATGTCTAAGAGTTAGCACACGAGTGTCATGTCTAAGAGTTAGCACACGAGTGTCATGTCTAAGAGTTAGCACACGAGTGTCATAAGAGTTAGCACACGAGTGTCACGTGTAAGAGTTAGCGCACGAGTGTCATGTCTAAGAGTTAGCGCACGAGTGTCATGTCTAAGAGTTAGCACACGAGTGTCATGTCTAAGAGTTAGCGCACGAGTGTCATGTCTAAGAGTTAGCGCACGAGTGTCATAGGAGTTAGCACACGAGTGTCATAGGAGTTAGCACACGAGTGTCATGTGTAGGAGTTAGCACACGAGTGTCATAAGAGTTAGCACGAGTGTCATAACAGTTAGCACACGAGTGTCATGTGTAAGAGTTAGCGCACGAGTGTCATGTGTAAGAGTTAGCGCACGAGTGTCATAACGAGTGTTACGTTTCTGTGTCGAGAAAACAAATCCAGCAATGACGTCACACTTTACCTACGACCTCTGGATTTAATAATGCTCATTTTTTTCCAATAAAGAATAAGGCTGACTATAACAATGACTGTATGTGTCATGCAAACTATCATTCTGAAGGCTAGGAAGAATCCCGTCATCCATGGCTATCCTTCACTCTTCTGAGAGTTAATCAGAGACAGATGAACACAGAAGATATATGGCACATATGCACTGCTTTAAAGAGAGAGAGAGAGAGAGAGAGAGAGAGAGAGAGAGAGAGAGAGAGAGAGAGAGAGAGAGAGAGCGCAGGACGACAGGAGCCAAGAGAGAGAGAGAGAGAGACAGAGAGAGAGAGAGAGAGAGAGAGACAGAGAGAGAGAGAGAGAGAGAGAGACAGAGAGAGAGAGAGAGCAGGACGACAGGAGCCAAGAGAGAGAGAGAGAGAGAGAGAGAGAGAGAGCGCAGGACGACAGGAGCCAAGAGAGAGAGAGAGAGAGACAGAGAGAGAGAGAGAGAGAGACAGAGAGAGAGAGAGAGAGAGAGAGAGAGAGAGAGAGAGCGCAGGACGACAGGAGCCAAGAGAGAGAGAGAGAGAGACAGAGAGAGAGAGAGAGAGAGAGAGAGACAGAGAGAGAGAGAGAGAGAGAGAGAGAGAGAGAGAGAGAGAGAGAGCGCAGGACGACAGGAGCCAAGAGAGAGAGAGAGAGAGGGAGAGAGACAGAGAGAGAGAGAGAGACAGAGAGAGAGAGAGAGACAGAGAGAGAGAGAGAGAGAGAGAGAGAGAGAGAGAGGGAGAGAGACAGAGAGAGGGAGAGAGACAGAGAGAGAGAGAGGGTTAGTGAAGGATTCTGGCTTTACGCACCAGTTTATATTCTTTCCATGTTCTCTGGAAGTCCACGCTTCCATCTTCACGTCTCTGGATGACGGTCCAGCCTCCGCCTGCAGACTCCATGTTGCAGAACACCTGTTCACACACACACACACACACACACACACACAAACACACAGAACCGTTTATCTTGACCTTAGCAGCCCTGAGATCAAACCTGGGTGAATTTGAGCACACGCGCACGCACACACACACACGCGCACACGCACACGCACACGCGCACGCACACACACACACACACACACACACACACACACACACACACACACACACACACACACACACACACACACACACACACACACACGCACACACGCACACATGCACACGCGCACACGCACACGCACGCACGCACACACGCACACACGCACACACACACACACACACACACACACACACACACACAGCTGAACACACACACACATCAACATGGTTGCAATTAATCCAGCATCACTGGCTGGAGCAACACTGAAAGCAGATATTCAGGGGCAGGTTTATATATTCACAGACGCAGCCTTTTACACACACATTCACAACACGTCACGATATTCTTCATTATAATAATTCATATGCAGAATAAAGAGGCGGGGCCTGGTTGAGTTAGTTAGTAGTGTGTTAAACTGGCGGTTATGGTAAGGGGCGGGACATTTCCCAAACACACTCGAAGCGCTCGACCAATCACAACACACTGATCCAGCTGACCAATCAGAGCACAGTGTGCTTTTCAGAAGGAGGGGCTTCATAGAGACAGGAAGTAAACAGAGCGTTACTGACAGACTGGGAAGAGAGGAGCCGCAACAATGGAGGATATGAGAATAATCAGCATTACAGCAGGAAACCCTGTTCTAGTAGAGCCTGAACACAACATTAAGATATTATTATGCATTAAAGGGCATAATATTGTTTTTAATTAATGACGTTTGTTGGTGTCTACATAATACAGTCAGTTTGATTCAGTCATTTTAAATATTTTTGGATAGAATAAAATTAGTTACTTGACAAAAAGGGGATGAATTATCCCTCTATTATATATGGAGAAGTGTCGAAAATTGGCCGTATGGCTGTTCTGATATCAAAAAAATAATGCTAAATAAAAATTATAATACAAAAATAATTCAAATAATACAACACATACAAATAAAAAAGCAGTAAAACAAATGCAAAATGCAAAAATAATAAAATAAAACAACTAAATAAATTGAATTAAATTAAAATGTTGCTAGGATTGTGATTACTTTCACTTGCAAAAAATAAAAATTATATAATAAAATGCAGCCAAAGTTGCGATTACATTCACTTACTGTACATTCAATTTAATAATATTTCAGTAAAACAAATGCATAATGCAAATAATAAAATAGAATATCTAGAATTATTTTACTGTGTGATCCTATATGCAATTTTGTGATTTTTGCAATACATGACATTTTTTATGACATTTACATGATCTTATACAAGTGTAACTTTTATGTGACTTCTGTGTTTTTGTTTTGTTTTTTACAGTAAAGGACATTAAAGTATGATCGACTGTCCAGAAACAAAACCAGTTAAACCCAGATATGCCCGTATCAAACCCTGAGTACGTAAATAGAGCCATTACGTCTTGAATTAATATGAAATTGGATCGTATTCCTACCTTCTTGGTCTCTTGTGGGCTGATGTTGATCGTGTAAACGCCATTCTTCTGGAATCCGGCTTGGTAGAGGTCGGCACAGTCCCGAAACTTCCTCTCCTCGTCAGCTTGCTTTGTGCTGTTGGGCACCACTGGACACACACAGAACACATGTCAGAACCAGCAGACACATAAACCACCAGCAGAATAATAAATCGAGCTGCTTATATTGGTACACACACAACAGAAAGCCCCTGCGGATCTGCACTGAACAAATACATCAGTGCCCACTCACTCTCTCACTCATAGTCAGACAAACAGAACATTTTCAACAAGACAGAAATGATGCAGACAAATAGCTTAATGATATTTTGACAATCTCCTGAAACTTGGCAGATGACAGCTATTTTTCAACAGATGTTTATTTTTATTTTTTTGTATTATTATATATAGGCTATATATATATATATATATTATAATTTTTTTTGTGCATTTTGCTGAATATTAATTTAATTTATTTTTTTTTTACATAGAAGAGGCTTATTTATGAATGAATAATTGTGATTGGCAATGCGTATCAGTATTTATTTCTTCATCTTCTGTCAGCATGTGTATAAAACTGTCCATATCTAATATCTGTTTCATGCTACAAACCCAACAGATCAAAATATGTCAGCATAGCAGAAAATATCAATGTTGTAAAATATTGCACGCAGTGGAAAAAATCATATGTAACCCCTTCAAAAACAAATACTGAGTTAATGGAATAAATAACACAGGGCAAATTCAAAATATTGTATCAGTTTTCATGCAATATTTCCAAACTGGTTGGAATTATTATGAAAATTAAAAAGGACAGCGAGTACATTGGTGTGTTATCAACATAATCTTCTTCCAGTGACTGACATTTGTCCAAGTGTGAAAGTGTTTTAATCAAAGCGCTGATCTCTCCGACAGCTGCGTCTCTGTCCATCTGCAGACAATTACAACGCCAATATTTTGAAACCAAGCAAGAGTCTGCGGACAAAATACTACAAGCTATAAATTTCAAGTTCCTGTTATAACAAGTGGTTTATATTTACCCACCGTGTCCCAGTTATACAGAAGGAAATTCTCCTCTTTTCTTTCACTGCTAAAGATCTGAGCTTTCACACTCGTGTTGTTTCTTGTCTTCTTTTTTTATTAACAATACAAAGCTGCACATACGAAATAGACCAATATATATATTTAGCTCCTATATATATATATATTGTATATACAGGTAGAGTAATAATTTTAATAAATAGGTTATTCCAGTGTGATATAACAACATTTTTGATTTTAGATATATATATATATATATATATATATAGCTCTTTTTCCCCTTTCTTTTCATATTTTCTACCCTCTATGTGTGTGTGTGTGTATATATATATATATATATATATATATATATATATAATATTGATATATTATATTATAAAAGAAAAAGACTTAGATATTTTAGTTCAGCTCATGAAAAATGGGGGCAAAAACAAGTGTTGCGTTTATAATTTTGTTCAGTGTATGTATATGTATCTGTGCGTATATACAGGTCCTTCTAAAAAAAAATAGCATATTGTGATAGTTCATTATTTTCCATAATGTAATGATAAAAATTAAACTTTCATATGTTTTAGATTCATTGCACACCAACTGAAATATTTCAGGTGTTTTATTGTTTTAATACTGATGATTTTGGCATACAGCTCATGAAAACCCAAAATTCCTGTCTCCAAAAATTAGCATATCATGAAAAGGTTCTCTAAACGAGCTATTAACCTAATCATCTGAATCAACTAATTAACTCTAAACACCTGCAAAAGATTCCTGAGGCTTTTAAAAACTCCCAGCCTGTTTCATTACTCAAAACCGCAATCATGGGTAAGACTGCGACCTGACTGCTGTCCAGAAGGCCATCATTGACACGCTCAAGCAAGAGGGTAAGACACAGAAAGACATTTCTGAACAGATAGGCTGTTCCCAGAGTGCTGTATCAAGGCACCTCAGTGGGAAGTCTGTGGGAAGGAAAAAGTGTGGCAAAAAACGCTGCACAACGAGAAGAGGTGACCGGACCCTGAGGAAGATTGTGGAGAAGGACCGATTCCAGACCTTGGGGGACCTGCGGAAGCAGTGGACTGAGTCTGGAGTAGAAACATCCAGAGCCACCGTGCACAGGCGTGTGCAGGAAATGGGCTACAGGTGCCGCATTCCCCAGGTCAAGCCACTTTTGAACCAGAAACAGCGGCAGAAGCGCCTGACCTGGGCTACAGAGAAGCAGCACTGGACTGTTGCTCAGTGGTTGCATGTCATTCGGAAATCAAGGTGCCAGAGTCTGGAGGAAGACTGGGGAGAAGGAAATGCCAAAATGCCTGAAGTCCAGTGTCAAGTACCCGCAATCAGTGATGGTCTGGGGTGCCATGTCAGCTGCTGGTGTTGGTCCACTGTGTTTTATCAAGGGCAGGGTCAATGCAGCTAGCTATCAGGAGATTTTGGAGCACTTCATGCTTCCATCTGCTGAAAAGCTTTATGGAGATGAAGATTTCATTTTTCAGCACGACCTGGCACCTGCTCACAGTGCCAAAACCACTGGTAAATGGTTTACTGACCATGGTATTACTGTGCTCAATTGGCCTGCCAACTCTCCTGACCTGAACCCCATAGAGAATCTGTGGGATATTATGAAGAGAAAGTTGAGAGACGCAAGACCCAACACTCTGGATGAGCTTAAGGCCGCTATCGAAGCATCCTGCTGAAGATCTCAATTCTCACACACTCGTGTTGTGTCTGATGAGGAGTCGTGGCACTGCTGAAGATCTCAGTTCTCACACACTCGTGTTGTGTCTGATGAGGAGTCGTGTCACTGCTGAAGATCTCAGTTCACACACACTCGTGTTGTGTGTGATGAGGAGTCGTGTCACTGCTGAAGATCTCAGTTCTCACACACTCGTGTTGTGTCTGATGAGGAGTCGTGTCACTGCTGAAGATCTCAGTTCACACACACTCGTGTTGTGTCTGATGAGGAGTCGTGTCACTGCTGAAGATCTCAGTTCACACACACTCGTGTTGTGTCTGATGAGGAGTCGTGTCACTGCTGAAGATCTCAGTCCTCACACACTCGTGTTGTGTCTGATGAGGAGTCGTGGCACTTCTGAAGATCTCAGTTCACACACACTCGTGTTGTGTCTGATGAGGAGTCGTGGCACTGCTGAAGATCTCAGTTCACACACACTCGTGTTGTGTCTGATGAGGAGTCGTGTCACTGCTGAAGATCTCAGTCCTCACACACTCGTGTTGTGTCTGATGAGGAGTCGTGGCACTTCTGAAGATCTCAGTTCACACACACTCGTGTTGTGTCTGATGAGGAGTCGTGTCACTGCTGAAGATCTCAGTTCACACACACTCGTGTTGTGTCTGATGAGGAGTCGTGTCACTGCTGAGGATCTCAGTTCACACACACTCGTGTTGTGCCTGATGAGGAGTCGTGTCACTGCTGAGGATCTCAGTTCTCACACACTCGTGTTGTGCCTGATGAGGAGTCGTGTCACTGCTGAAGATCTCAGTTCTCACACACTCGTGTTGTGTCTGATGAGGAGTCGTGTCACTGCTGAGGATCTCAGTTCACACACACTCGTGTTGTGCCTGATGAGGAGTCGTGGCACTGCTGAGGATCTCAGTTCTCACACACTCGTGTTGTGTCTGATGAGGAGTCGTGTCACTGCTGAGGATCTCAGTTCTCACACACTCGTGTTGTGTCTGATGAGGAGTCGTGTCACTGCTGAAGATCTCAGTTCTCACACACTCGTGTTGTGTCTGATGAGGAGTCGTGTCACTGCTGAAGATCTCAGTTCACACACACTCGTGTTGTGTCTGATGAGGAGTCGTGTCACTGCTGAAGATCTCAGTTCACACACACTCGTGTTGTGTCTGATGAGGAGTCGTGTCACTGCTGAAGATCTCAGTCCTCACACACTCGTGTTGTGTCTGATGAGGAGTCGTGGCACTTCTGAAGATCTCAGTTCACACACACTCGTGTTGTGTCTGATGAGGAGTCGTGGCACTGCTGAAGATCTCAGTTCTCACACACTCGTGTTGTGTCTGATGAGGAGTCGTGGCACTGCTGAAGATCTCAGTTCACACACACTCGTGTTGTGTCTGATGAGGAGTCGTGTCACTGCTGAGGATCTCAGTTCTCACACACTCGTGTTGTGTCTGATGAGGAGTCGTGTCACTGCTGAGGATCTCGGTTCTCACACACTCGTGTTGTGTCTGATGAGGAGTCGTGTCACTGCTGAGGATCTCGGTTCTCACACACTCGTGTTGTGTCTGATGAGGAGTCGTGTCACTGCTGAGGATCTCAGTTCTCACACACTCGTGTTGTGTCTGATGAGGAGTCGTGTCACTGCTGAAGATCTCAGTTCTCACACACTCGTGTTGTGTCTGATGAGGAGTCGTGGCACTGCTGAAGATCTCAGTTCTCACACACTCGTGTTGTGTCTGATGAGGAGTCGTGTCACTGCTGAAGATCTCAGTTCTCACACACTCGTGTTGTGTCTGATGAGGAGTCGTGTCACTGCTGAAGATCTCAGTTCTCACACACTCGTGTTGTGTCTGATGAGGAGTCGTGTCACTGCTGAAGATCTCAGTTCTCACACACTCGTGTTGTGTCTGATGAGGAGTCGTGTCACTGCTGAAGATCTCAGTTCACACACACTCGTGTTGTGTCTGATGAGGAGTCGTGTCACTGCTGAAGATCTCAGTTCACACACACTCGTGTTGTGTCTGATGAGGAGTCGTGTCACTGCTGAAGATCTCAGTTCTCAAACACTCGTGTTGTGTCTGATGAGGAGTCGTGTCACTGCTGAAGATCTCAGTTCTCACACACTCGTGTTGTGTCTGATGAGGAGTCGTGTCACTGCTGAAGATCTCAGTTCACACACACTCGTGTTTGGTCTGATGAGGAGTCGTGTCACTGCTGAGGATCTCAGTTCTCACACACTCGTGTTGTGTCTGATGAGGAGTCGTGTCACTGCTGAGGATCTCAGTTCTCACACACTCGTGTTGTGTCTGATGACGAGTCGTGTCACTGCTGAAGATCTCAGTTCTCACACACTCGTGTTGTGTCTGATGAGGAGTCGTGTCACTGCTGAAGATCTCAGTTCACCGACTGCTGAAGATCTCAGTTCACACACACTCGTGTTGTGTCTGATGAGGAGTCGTGTCACTGCTGAAGATCTCAGTTCTCACACACTCGTGTTGTGTCTGATGAGGAGTCGTGTCACTGCTGAAGATCTCAGTTCTCACACACTCGTGTTGTGTCTGATGAGGAGTCGTGTCACTGCTGAAGATCTCAGTTCTCACACACTCGTGTTGTGTCTGATGAGGAGTCGTGTCACTGCTGAAGATCTCAGTTCTCACACACTCGTGTTGTGTCTGATGAGGAGTCGTGTCACTGCTGAAGATCTCAGTTCTCACACACTCGTGTTGTGTCTGATGAGGAGTCGTGTCACTGCTGAGGATCTCAGTCCTCACACACTCGTGTTGTGTCTGATGAGGAGTCGTGTCACTGCTGAAGATCTCAGTTCACACACACTCGTGTTGTGTCTGATGAGGAGTCGTGTCACTGCTGAAGATCTCAGTTCACACACACTCGTGTTGTGTCTGATGAGGAGTCGTGTCACTGCTGAAGATCTCAGTTCTCACACACTCGTGTTGTGTCTGATGAGGAGTCGTGTCACTGCTGAGGATCTCAGTTCTCACACACTCGTGTTGTGTCTGATGAGGAGTCGTGTCACTGCTGAAGATCTGTTCTCACACACTCGTGTTGTGTCTGATGAGGAGTCGTGTCACTGCTGAGGATCTCAGTTCTCACACACTCGTGTTGTGTCTGATGAGGAGTCGTGTCACTGCTGAAGATCTCAGTTCTCACACACTCGTGTTGTGTCTGATGAGGAGTCGTGTCACTGAGCGTGTCAGGGCTGTTTCCGCATGGCTTTGATCTTGTCGTGGGACGAGGGCATCTCTTCATCAGGGATGTTATTCCTGCGCTCCGGTTCAGGATTGAGTGTCAGTGACGAAGATCTCCCGCTGTGACGGAGAGGATCTTCTGACTCCACTAAAGTCCAGCTGTGTGTCAGACGACGGGGTAACCGCTTTAAACAGCAGGACTGAAGACAGCGACGCGAGCAACGCTAATACAAGAGAAGCCCAATGCTTATTTCTGTGCATTCATATAAATATATGAGAAACATTTCCTGCTTGCAACACTAAGGTCACGGGTTTGATTCCCAGGGAAAGCAAGAACTGGTAAGAATGTAAGTGTGTACCTTGAAATGCTATGTAAGTCGCTTTGGATAAAAGTGTCTTCCAAATGCATTAATAATACAAAATGATTAACGATAAGATTTTTTTTTTTAAATAAAAGCCGACTATTGCACAATTAAATAAATATATATGGAAAAATAAAATGCTTGTCACTGCTGATTAAAATAAAAAAATAATCATGATTAATCAAAGTTATTGTAACGAGTTTCCGAATATTTTAAAAGAATACATTCAAATGAAAATATATAGTAAATAAATAAGTAAATAAAATCTAATGGTTATTATATATATTACACTTAAATATATGGGAAAATAAAATACATGACTAATTAACAATAATAATAAAATAACTAAAAAAGCCTAATGCCTATTATTGCACATTTAAATAAATAATATGAAAAAAGAATACAATGTGATTAACTATAGGATAATCAAATAAAATAAATAAAAAAGTAAAAGTTGTTGTAAAGAGTTACAGAATATTTAAAAATAAAATAAAGCCTAATACTTTTTACTGTGAAGTAAAAAAAAAAAATATATATATATATACATATGTGTTATCATTAAAATAAGTAAGCAATACAATATTATTAAAAATAAGAAAAAATACATTTTAAAATAAATAATAATAAATAATAAACAATCAAATGAAAACCTAACGTTTTTTATAGCAAAATAATGCAATATATATATATATATATATATAGTATAGATAGGCTATATATGATCATGATTAATCAAAGTATTTCGTATTTTGTAACGCTGAAGGTTTCTTGAGTGTGTAGTTTGTTGTAACGGATGGATAGAATTATACAGTGATGTTTGCAGAACATCTGCCAGCGTCTGCATGAACATGAACTCACTGGTTATTGATGCTGAGAAACTCACTGGTTATTAATGCTGAGAAACTCACTGGTTATTAATGCTGAGAAACTCACTGGTTATTAATGCTGAGAAACTCCTAGCTGTGGACCTGCATGCGGCCTGCATATTATAATTAGAGAAAT
>CM060634.1:1210000-1285000 GCA_030578275.1 Meda fulgida | reverse complement strand
GTGAGTTTCTCAGCATTAATAACCAGTGAGTTTCTCAGCATCAATAACCAGTGAGTTTCTCAGCATCAATAACCAGTGAGTTTCTCAGCATGAATAACAGTAAAGTGTGTGTGCTCTTACGTGCTGTGCCGGCGTCCCGGTTGCAGAGTTGGATCAGGCTGCGCACGGTCTCCATCAGGTCCTGCTGTTGTGTCTGCAGGACACTAGTGTTCCCGCTGGCTCGGGTCAGCTGATCCTCCAGCTCTCGGATCACTGAGCTCTGTCTGCCGACCAGCGCCTGTAGACTGAGCTTCTCCTCACGCACGACCTCCAGCTCCTGCCGGTGCCGGTCCTCCATCTCCTGCATCTTCACCTCCAGGAACCTGAAACACACGAGAGATGATCATCTGATGCACCACACACGTGATAATGATCTAAGGCAATGTTCCTTCAAATACGGATTCATTTGCGAAACATAATCATAAATTTGGGTCAGAAAGATACCACAGATACAGCCAAAATAACATTGTTCCTGCAGTTATTGTACTATTATTATGCAATTATTAAAGCCCTTTAAATTATATATATGTATATGACAAATATGATATATTATATCTGTTATATTTGTTTTTTAATGACCCTACATGTTTGATAAAACCATAAAATTATGAGAAAAATATTTTATTTATTTTTTAAATATTTTAAATATTAGGGAAAAACAAACATTAAACTTGGTTAAGGTATTTATCTGACAAAATTATTTGGCAAAACAGGTTTTGTTTCACCATGCCAAAAAAACAAACAAAAAAAATGCATAGAAAAACAAAAAGCTGAACGGAAAAGGCACATTGACTAAATAATTAGTAAATTAATAATAGACTAGTTCTCTCTTATTTTTGCATGTGTTCATAATTTCTCTGTATAACAGTCTGGCCAAAAATGATATCGCACAATTTGGCATGTTTCACTGCGTTATTATCACAAATAAAACAATCACAATTATGCAATACACTTTCAAAATATTGTAATGTTTGAATAAAGGGTGAAGATGTCCATTTTTCTCATTTTTGGCCACTACTGTACTTCAAATGTTCTATGAAACAATAATGTTTTTTTATTGCAATTGCTTTAGTCATACAGAGCAAATACACACACTTATATAATTACTTAGATAATACAGATATTTATATTGCATATATTGCATGGCTTGAATGTGTGGATCGAGGTAAACAAAATGTCTTATACAATCCTGGGCCAAAAAGTGGAAGAATCCCTGGCTTCATCAAGGCTTGATTTGACGATACTATATTTACAGTATGTTTCAGTAGATGAAATGGAGAGCGCTTCATAACAGCTGTAATAAATACTGATATGAATGTAGTCAGACTCTATAATTTACACACCATTCAAACTTATAGCTTTGAGGATCAGTGAAAGTCTAAAATGGATCCAGGTCTTATATCTCAGAAGCCTGATTCTGGATTCACTTGCTTATTACAGCTAAATTCAATCCACATAAAGAACATAAAAGAATGCATTCATTTCAGATTGCAATAGGAGAAAGTAATAACGTCAATCTATATAAAATGATGAGTAATTACATCAACACTGGTAACGAAAACATGAGACAAACCATTTTTTTCAATTCTTTAAATAGGAATGCTTGTGTGTGTTCAACAACAGCTGGGCTCAAAGCAGAGCGATCACTGGGAGTTAAAGAGCAATCACTGGAAGTTAAAGAGAGATGACTGGGAGTTAAAGAGCGAACCTGGGAGTTAAAGAGCGCACTGGGAGTTAAAGAGTGATCACTGGGAGTTAAAGAGAGATGACTGGGAGTTAAAGAGCGATCACTGGGAGTTAAAGAGCGCACTGGGAGTTAAAGAGCGATCACTGGGAGTTAAAGAGCGATCACTGGGAGTTAAAGAGCGATCACTGGGAGTTAAAGAGTGATCACTGGGAGTTATAGAGCGATCACTGGGAGTTAAAGAGCGATCACTGGGAGTTAAAGAGCGATCAATGGGAGTTAAAGAGAGATGAATGGGAGTTAAAGAGAGATGACTGGGAGTTAAAGAGCGATCACTGGGAGTTATAGAGTGATCACTGGGAGTTAAAGAGTGATCACTGGGAGTTAAAGAGCGATCACTGGGAGTTAAAGAGCGATCACTGGGAGTTATAGAGTGATCACTGGGAGTTAAAGAGTGATCACTGGGAGTTAAAGAGCGATCACTGGGAGTTATAGAGTGATCACTGGGAGTTATAGAGTGATCACTGGGAGTTAAAGAGTGATCACTGGGAGCGATCACCGGGAGTTATAGAGCGATCACTGGGAGTTAAAGAGCGATCACTGGGAGTTAAAGAGCGATCACTGGGAGTTAAAGAGTGATCACTGGGAGTTAAAGAGCGATCACTGGGAGTTATAGAGCGATCACTGAGGATAAAGTTGCACGGGTCACTCATGCACCGGACGGGACCGAGCGAAAGCCTGAGAGCCTGCAATGTCAAGAACTGAAAGTCACAACATGACAATGATGTATATTGTGGTTCTGGCATCAGAATCTGCATTTCTTAGTAATTGCAGGCGAGTGAGATTTGAACATCTGTATTGGCAGGTTAAACTATCGGTGACGTGGCCACTACTGTAGATACGAAAGCAGTGTGTTCTGCCTCAGTCTTTCCTGCAGTGTTGAGAAGCAACACATTAAAAGTAGCAACGCTATAATCTTAACTATATTTTATCAGTGGCACAATAGTAGTGGCACCTGTTTAAATCCTGTTTTGACTCATTGTGTCCAGTTGTTCTTGGCCTTGTCAATGAATCTTTGTGTTCTGGTGTTGTTCCAGCAGCATTGAAAAATGCTGCTGTAACGCCTGTTCCAAAGAAGCGCGATGCAGTGTTGGATAACATAAAAAACTATCGGCCTATATCAAATCTTCCATTTCTGGCAAAAATTTTGGAACGTGTTGTGGCTTTGCAGCTACATAGTCATCTTACAGTAAATCATCTTTTTGAGCCCCTTCAGTCTGGTTTTCAAAAATTTCATAGTACTGAGACAGCCTTGGTCAAGGTCACCAATGACCTGTTAATAGCCTCAGATTCTCTTTCTATTTTTATCCTTCTTGATCTTAGTGCCGCTTTTGATACTGTTAATCACAATCTTTTACTCAACCGTCTGGAAACCAGTGTTTCTGAGACTGTTTTAACCTGGTTTAGATCTTACCTCTCGCATCGTAAACAGTTTGTTTGTATGAATGGTTTTCGGTCTGAGATTGGCTCTCTGCGTACGGGTGTTCCCCAAGGTTCAATTCTTGGCCCCTTACTTTTTAGCATTTACATCTTTCCACTCGGACTGCTACTAAGATCACTTGGACTTAATTATCACTGTTATGCAGATGACACTCAGATTTATATTCACTCTAAGCCTGGTCAAAATCTGGATGTTCCTTTTTTAACACACTGTATTTCTGAGATAAAAACATGGATGTCTCAAAATTTCTTGTGTCTGAATAGTGATAAGACTGAGTTCTTGCTTATTGGCACTCCTCATCAGCTTCGTAAGGCTGGTTCACTAATTTTGAACATAGATGGGACTGATTTGGAGGCACAGACTAAGTAAAAAAAATTTGGGAGTTATATTTGATTCTAGTCTGTCCTTTGACTCTCATGTGCGGTACATTGTTAAGAACTCTTATTTTCATCTCAGAAATATTGCCAGACTCCGCTATATGTTATCCATTTCGGTGACTGAAAGGCTTGTTAATACTTTAGGTTTTTTTTCGCATTGACTATTGCAATGCACTTCTTGCTGGAGTTCCAAAAACCACACTGAACAAATTACAATGTGTACAAAATTCTGCTGCTAGGATCTTGTCTGAAATCAGAAAAAGTGAGGATATTACGCCAATTTTAAAGTCTTTGCACTGGCTCCCGGTCAGGTTCCGAGTTGACTTTAAAATACTTATGCTCACATATAAGGCACTGCATGGTCTGGCACCGCAGTATCTGTCTGCGCTTTTAACTTTATACACACCCAAGCGTCATTTACGCTCTTCACAAGCTGGTCTATTGGCAGTCCTAAAGACTCGGTTGCGTACTGTAGGGGATAGGGCTTTCTCATCCTATGCTCCTAGACTTTGGAATGCACTCCCTCCAAATATCAGAGATGCACAGTCTTAAAGTAATTTTAAATCTTTATTGAAAACGCATTTTTTTAGGTTAGCTTTTACTTGATTTTTATTGTATTGTATTTTATCTTTGTTTATTTTATTTTTTTCTCCGTGTTGTATTTTAATTTTTCTATCTATCTATCTATCTATCTATCTATCTATCTATCTATCTATCTATCTATCTATCTATCCATCCATCCATCCATCCATCCATCCATCCATCCATCCATCCATCCATTTTTTACCCATTCTTGTCGTGGATCTTGTTGATTTCATTTATCTGTATCATGAGTTGTTTCTCCAGTTTGTTGGTTGATAGTGAATTCTCCAGAAGCTGAATTTCCAACCGTGATGTCTGATTTAAAACCTGAAAACAAGGACATTCCATTAAAAATACAGTAATCCTTCCGCAAAAACACAGACCTTAAAACCATTAAGTAAGTTAATACTAACTGAGCGGCACCTCGTGAGACGTCATAAACAGAACCGCTTTACCGCAGGACCATACGCTAGCACTTAAGAACAGTTATTCTCTCAAGTCGACCTTGTATTTGACAAATCAGCAAAACACAACTTTACTGTATCCCTCTGTGTCTCATTGAAGCGCACAAGTCATAAAGAGAGTTAGCAATAAAAACATTAGAATGATACATAAAAAGAGACTGTATGTCTAATGTGGCACTAGTGTTTTTCTTGGCTTGTCAAGCGCCGTGTTAAGAGGATACATAGGAAAAGAGGATATTTGGCGTAATGGAGCATGAGATGTCCTCTGGGAGGAAGATACCTGTGTCTCGACATCGGTGAGCTTGCGCGTCTGCTCGGCTGTCTGCGAGAGAAGACTCGTGCCCATCTCTAACATGGCCGCTGTGTGGTTGTGAACGGCACTCTGTTGTAACTGCACCATCTCCGTCTTCATATTGTCTTTCACGTAGTTCTCGATCTGTGATGACAAGCAAAAACACCATGTTTGAAAACATGCACCGGTACTATATGGACCCTCTATGAATGTTTTTATATGACAAAAATAATAATCCAAGTGGCTTTTACTACAAAAGAAAAACACTGAGTATTAAAGGTTCATAAAAAGTATATAAAAATACTTTATATTTCCATAAAAAGTAAATAAGTAACCCAGTTAACTACTTTTTTAGGGAGTAATGCAATATTGTGTACTGAGTATTAAAGGTTCCTAATTTAGTTTGTGAGTATTCTACAAAAGATTTACATGCATCCAAAGTAAAAAAAACACATTTTCTACATAATATACTGTACAGCATCCGCTCTTTTCTCTCAGTGTCTAAAACGCTTCGATCAAGGATTCAGTCTCTCTAAGCCCCGCCTCTCTGAGAGCTGCTCTGCTGTGATTGGTCAGAAAGCAAACGCTCATTATCATATCTGAATCTCAGCTCTTGATCACAGTGATACGAACAGTAACGATGGCGTGGGTTTTACCGTATCGATCTCATCAGTGGATTTGCTTTATCAGCAGAAAACAGCGTCTTCTCGACACGAACAACACGAACCAAACTCTTCAGTCTCAGATACACTAGTGTTTGAGGGCGGGGCTTAGAGACGCTGCTCAGCCAATCAAGAGCATAGACTGGCATTATGCAAATTAGTTACAAACCTTTGCAGGTTCAGCAGGAAGTGAGACTGGAATTACTGACGACTGCAGAACTTTTACATTCACAAACCGCTCAAAAAAGCATAATATAAATGCCAAAAGTAAAGTAAAAAAAAAAGACCCAAGCTCGGATGTCAACATGACCTCTTAGGCCTGATAATCGACTCTCCAGTGGCTGTAAAATCCATTGTGAGGTAAAACACCCTTAACTTGACAACTCCAACAGTCCTAAAGACACTTTAACACCCAGAGCACATGGAGGGGTTGACTAATGTTTTAAGAGGCCAATAAAGCGAAAGGAGACACTATTCTGCACAAGGACACGGGGTAATCAAACCCATCACAGTTATGACTTCCTTTTAAAAAAGCTACACAGTAACTCTTTAAAGAAAGGACATTTCCATGTTGGCATAATTTTAAAGGAATTTCTTATCTAAGCCTCTTCACGATGACCGGCTCAGTTTTAAACGAACTCCAACAGAGCAGTAACAACTTCTTGAAGAGCCGGTCTTAAAGGTAGTGGAAGCAGATGTGGGTCATTTGTTCAGAGAGGAAGAGATGTAGATATCTATACGCTCGGCTTTATCATGAAGGCTTTCATTCTGATCTTCTATACAAGACCAGAACAGGCTTTACAAACACAAAGATACTGTTGATTAAACCTCGAGAGAAGTCCACTGACACTGAGGTCATTAGAAACGACTAGAATTATATCGATGCTGTTCACAAACCATCAGTTTCTAAACCTGGTGCTGAGGCTGAAGAATATTGCACAAATCTGCAATAATTAAGTGTTAAATATCACAAATGTACTTTATAGTCTCCCTTCATTGACCAATGTCTTTGTTGCTGACCTTTAATGATCCAATTCAACTAAACTAACCAGCAAAAATGACTTCAGATGAACATCACTTTTGTGTTTTTGTTGCGGAAATCAGCGCTGAACGTATTTTCCTGAATGTTATTGTGAAAGGACCTTTACATTTAGAAAACAATATAACTTTTTTTTGTTGTTGTTATTAAAAAACAAACAAGCAAGCTCAGCTCAGGTGAAAAAAAGTAATCTAAAAGTAATGTAACTTTTGTAACTTTTATGTAAAAGCATAAAAAGTATATAAAAATACTTCATATTTCCATAAAAAGTAAATAAGTAACCCAGTTAACTACATTTTTAGGGAGTAATGCAATATTGTGACATGTTACTTTTAAAAGTAACTTTCCCCAACTGTGAGTGTGTGTGTGTGTGTGTGTGTGTGTGTGTGTGTGTGTGTGTGTGTGTGTGTGTGTGTGTGTGTGTGTGTGTGTGTGTATATCAATCTATTTCTATACTCACACACCATATGTCATGTCTGTTTAGGTTTTTTTTTCATGTTTTCATGTCTTTTATTTTTGATATCTGTCATATTTTCTGTTTTGTCATGTGATCTACTCAGGTGTTTTCTTTGGTTTGTCCTTGTCAGGTGTTTGTTAGTTCTGTCTTTATTATCCTAATTATAAATATCTCACAGGTGTATCTTGTTAGTCATTAGTTTTGTGTGTATATTACTAACTGTAACATTACAAGTACATACTCATTGGTTTCAGCTACAATGCTTCAGTCTTAAACTTGTTCAACTAACAAGCTGCAACTGGTTTATATGTACATCAGGACACGTCCCTAATTGAAAACGAAACACCCTGATGTGTGAAGGGAAATATCTGACAGCAAGACACTTCGGCAAACCGACAGTGAAAACAGCGTCTCTTTTCTGCGTGATTCCAGCTGGCCATGTTGCTCCACTTATTAAATCATGAACGATCCCTTGGGAATCCACTGAAGAGAACAGACCAACAGCGAGTCGGATTTGAACAAGACTTCACGACTAGTCAGACCGCACGTCCGATTCAATTGCAGTTCAAGGACCTGATTGGCACCATGCTTCAATGGCATTTCAATGAACAGTGTTATCATATTTATAGCTGCTCCAGTCATTTAGACAAGTTTGCGTTGTTTGAAAGAGTCAAACTCCGCATGCACTTTAAGATGAACACTATAAGATGAACACTATAAGATGAACACTATAAGATGAACACTTTAAGATGAACACTATAAGATGAACACTATAAGATGAACACTTTAAGATGAACACTAAGATGAACACTTTAAGATGAACACTATAAGATGAACACTTTAAGATGAACACTATAAGATGAACACTATAAGATGAACACTTTAAGATGAACACTATAAGATGAACACTATAAGATGAACACTTTAAGATGAACACTAAGATGAACACTATAAGATGAACACTATAAGATGAACACTATAAGATGAACACTATAAGATGAACACTATAAGATGAACACTTTAAGATGAACACTATAAGATGAACACTATGAGATGAACACTATAAGATTAACACTTTAAGATGAACACTATAAGATGAACACTATAAGATGAACACTATAAGATGAACACTTTAAGATGAACACTTTAAGATGAACACTTTAAGATGAACACTATAAGATGAACACTTTAAGATGAACACTTTAAGATGAACACTATAAGATGAACACTATAAGATGAACACTTTAAGATGAACACTATAAGATGAACACTATAAGATGAACACTATAAGATGAACACTATAAGATGAACACTTTAAGATGAACACTTTAAGATGAACACTATGAGATGAACACTATGAGATGAACACTATAAGATTAACACTTTAAGATGAACACTATAAGATGAACACTATAAGATGAACACTATAAGATGAACACTATAAGATGAACACTATAAGATGAACACTTTAAGATGAACACTTTAAGATGAACACTATGAGATGAACACTATGAGATGAACACTATAAGATTAACACTTTAAGATGAACACTATAAGATGAACACTATAAGATGAACACTATAAGATGAACACTATAAGATGAACACTATAAGATGAACACTTTAAGATGAACACTTTAAGATGAACACTTTAAGATGAACACTATAAGATGAACACTTTAAGATGAACACTTTAAGATGAACACTATAAGATGAACACTATAAGATGAACACTTTAAGATGAACACTTTAAGATGAACACTTTAAGATGAACACTATAAGATGAACACTTTAAGATGAACACTTTAAGATGAACACTATAAGATGAACACTATAAGATGAACACTTTAAGATGAACACTATAAGATGAACACTTTAAGATGAACACTTTAAGATGAACACTATAAGATGAACACTTTAAGATGAACACTATAAGATGAACACTATAAGATGAACACTATAAGATGAACACTTTAAGATGAACACTATAAGATGAACACTATAAGATGAACACTTTAAGATGAACACTATAAGATGAACACTATAAGATGAACACTTTAAGATGAACACTATAAGATGAACGAATCACTTGGCAAAGCATGTTTGTTTAGAAAATTAAAGTTATGGCTAAATTGGAGAAATTGGTTGTAATTAGAGATGGCCAACGACTAATAACAATTAATCGCATCCCAAATAAAAGGTGTTTGTGTTTTACATAATATATGTGTGTGTGCTGTGTATAATTATTTTGCATATATAAGTACACACAAAATATAATATGTGCATGTATATACTGTATATATATTTATACATAATTTATATTATATATAAATAGGTTATATTTTATATATAAATAACACATTTGTCTTAAATATATACATGCATATGTGTATTTATATATACAAAATAATTATACACAGCACACACACACACACATATATTCCGATGAACTGGTGCCCAGCACTAGTTTTGAGCGCTTCAGCTTCTGGCTCTATCCAGAGATGGGTTGAGATATGAAGTCATTGTGATATAGATATTAAACAAGAAACCAAATGAAAGGGTGTGGAGATCAATCTCTTCACTTGCCAACAACTGTACACCAAACAACTGGAAAAAACACAAAATTCAACCTGTCACCGCTTTAGCCACCAGCAACTTGTCATGTAGAATTAACAGTGCAGATTATAAAGCCAATGCTTTGCTGTACGTAATAGGCGATTGTGAAGCAAGTTATACGGACGCCAGAGTCTCTTTACAATACACAGACACACCTTGATGGGATCGATTGGAAGGAACACAAAAGATAAAACTGCAGGCTGCAATTCGAGCCGAGACGTTGAACTATGACATTACGCTTCCCGATCTGGGTCTGTGTCGTCCATTAAGCTCTGTCTACGGATAACATGCTGGACTGGGATCCAGTTTAAGAGATGATGTTGGCCAGAGCGAGGTAAGTCACCTTCACAAGGGTGTGGAAGCGTTTCTGGTGGCCTGGAAACATTAGACCAGAGATCCTTGTGTCGTTCCCTAAACCAGCGGTGGAACAAAGGAAGGAGAATCAAGATTACACAAACAGAAACTGTGTGTAAGACGACCAGAGGAAGCCGTAAAGGGCTTTAGTGGGTGTATAGTTATTTCCCACTTCCATTCATAAATAAACGTGCCTACCCAAAGACGACAGATCGAAGGAGAAATAATCGTGTTCAAAGAGTCATTTAACTCTTTCCACGCACGAGTTTTGTCGCTTTTAAAGTTGCCAGCCACCGCAAGGGTTTTTTTAATCATTTTCTCAAAAGTTTCATAACCCTCAGAATATTTTGTTGTATGAATATCTGAAGATGCAATATGTCAAAAAAACAAACAAACAAAGCCTCTGCTTTTAATTAAACCATTTTATTCTAGATTCATGCATTCTTTTTTATCAACACTTGAATATGGGTAAGTTTCATAAAATAAAATAAAAATTGAGAAAATCACATTTTTGTCAAAGACATCCAGATCAGATTCAGAACAATGATCGAAACACATATGGAGTAAATCGAGTCCATCCACACACTAAAGTCCTGTACACAGGCAATGGTTACCATAAAGATAACTATAATGATAACTATATTAGCGTTCACCCGTTTATTATAAGTGTGCTGCAGGTTTACAGGACGCATTCTGATTGGTTATCAATGATTTATCTCTCATCAGCTGAAAAAAGTGATTCCAACTACAGTCAAACCAAAAATTATACAGACACCAGATATCATTTTTATATTTTATTACTAGTGTGTGAGGACACTATAGTTCATTATGTAAGTGAGGAGAGCAAAATAAAGTAAACTGTGACATATTATACCCAAATATTCTTCATACAGTGACTAGCAGTAAAATATATAAATATTTGGGACTAAAAATGATTCCGGCACTTTGAGCTGATCATGTTTTCTTCAGTGTTTTTCTGTAATTAATGCTCTTTTACACACAGACTGAACAACATGAAGCATTGCTTGGTCACTGGTGGAGCTAAACTGGTATTCTCTAATTGTGTAGTTAAATTTACCAGCTGACAGATATTCATCATAATTCATGTGTGAGAGTCTAACAGAAGGACGGACACAACCAGTGACATATCAACTGAGTTCTGCTCATATTTTATTATCATTTCTAAACTACAGTGAATAATGTGAGAAATGTTGAATACATTTTGGTTTGACTGTATATTGTTTCTCCTTGGCGTTATCATTCTAGCTGTGCTTGTGCATATTTTGAACTAAATATGAATAAAGGCAAACCCTGAAGACTGTCACCTGCAGTTTGTCTCAGAGATGTGTGTGTGATGGAGTCGCCACACCTGGGGATTGTCTTGCGTCTCGCACTCGGCCACCAGCGGAGGGTCAGGGGAACGAGTGGAGGTCAACCGTATCAGCGCTCAGAGATCTGACCCGAGAGCACTCGCGCCTCCACACGCACCGCTCACTGACACATGCACTGTGTTTATTTGCAGAGTGCAGCGGTGTGTTCAAGACACACACATTTAACAGGTCAGAAAGTTCCTGTTACACTTTTATTTTGTTTTTCACACACAATGCGCTATATAATAATTTGCCTTGCCTTTCTATTGAAAGTTGTGCATGCAAAAATCACATTTTCATAATGCAGCAGATTTATGAATCACCAAAAATGTCTAATCTTTAATGTCCGCATTTTTAAAAATAACAGTAAAAGCAAACTATGATGTAAAATAATCAACAGTTTTTTTTTGTAGTTAACGGCATCAATTATATTTGTTAGTTTGTAAGTATTGGTAATAATAATACAACTGCAATTACTATGCATAAATAATAGTGGATAATAAAACTGTGATTATTGATTGGCTCTTGATAAACTATTGAACGGCAAATTATTAAGATTTGCTTGATTTGAGTTTCTATGACTTTCAAGAGTATAAATGTATTTGAAATAGAACGATTTAATCAGATGTGAAATTTATATTTTACTCAAGAAGAAAAAGTGACATTTGTACGTTTTTTTCTTTTTTTCCTTCTTTTTTTCAGAAAATCAATCATTTTTGTAACTGAATCACCTTGAAATATTATTATTATTAATAATAATATTAGTACATTTATATTTATGCTTTTAGCAGGTGCTTTTAGCCAAGAAAGGTACACAGCAATTTGTCAAGGAGACAACAATATTCGTAATAAACAAAGGCAGGGTTTATGTAACAACAAGATTAGGAATAATAATGATGATGACGATGATGATCTAACTAGAAGAAATATTCCAGTTAACATGCATACCATAGAGAGGTAAACATTTGTTTTAGATGATTATTTCATCAAATGATTCCATGCGATATATTTATATATGTATATATGTCTCAGAGACACACACACACACACACACACACACACACACACACACACACACACACACACACACACACACTTAAGTCCTTCAGGAAAAAGGGAACACTCCTTCCCAGAACGATCTGTGGAGGTGAAAAGAGGGTTCCTCATTTAGAGTCCTGACAGCCGATCTGCTTAAAGCGCCACTAAACCTCGTCTGAGCGCAGAGCGAGATCACCAGCGCTGCAGAATATCCCCGAGCTGCTAGTGACACGCGTCTGAGCACCACAGGTCAGGTCACACGATGAACACTGAGGTCAGTGAGAACGTACGAGCGGCCCTGTTTCTGTCAGCGCAACGCTCTGTTAATGCTAAAGCAACATCAACCAAACCATAGTGGACAAATGAGTTCTGTGTTTGATGCAACAGATATAATATTGTATATCATTAAAAGTGTCTTGAAGGACAATGCATTTTTAGATTATAAAGTTCTTTAAAAAAAAGCATCTGCAAAGCATTTAATTACACAGTGTATAGAGTAAAATATATATATCTGTCTCTTCTGCTCACCAACACTGCATTTATTTGATCAAAAATACAGTAAAACAGTGTAATATTATTCCAATGTAAATCTGCTGTTTTCTCTGTGAATATCTAGTAAAGTGTAATTTATTCCTGTGATCAAAGCTGAGTTTCAGCATCATTACTCCAGTCTTCAGTGTCACATGATCCTACAGAAATCAGGAGAATATGAGGATCTGATGATCAAGAAACATTTATGATTATTATCAGTGTTGAAAACAGTTGTGCTGCTTCAGATTTTTGTGGAAACTGGAAATGTTTTAGGATTCTCTGATGAACTTATTTGAAATATATATATTTTTTATTTATATTACAATTTTAATGACAATTTAATGCATCCTTGCTTACTAAAAGTATTAATTTCTTTCAATTTTTTTTGAATATTAGTGTATACATTATATATATAAATACTCTTTATTCAAGCATTACTACATCAGTATAAATGAGCAGAGATAATTCATATATAACAGTAGGAGAAATCAGCAAATACAGTTAAATATCCAATATCAGCTGATACACTTTTCTTTTTAAATGCATAAATTGTGATGCATCACAGAACCTGATCAAACCGGGTCTTTCTCTGGTGTGTAATTCAGCGATTTAAATTAAATGTAAATGTAAATTAGCATCTCTGACTACAGTATCTGTAATTAGTGTTAGATTAGCTCTCTCTCACAGTGTAATTTAAGACCAAATAAACACACACAGCTATTACACTCGCGGCCATGTGTATAGAGTTTGTGTAGTTGGACAGAACAGTAACTCAACTAGAGACTTACAGAGAGTTAGACAGATGTTGAGCTGTAATAGCTGAAGCTCACAGTTAACCTTTACAACCTCAATCCCCGCGGCGAGTTTACAGACGCTCACTCAATCACAAACACTACTTTAAGGAACTCTCTCTCTCTCTCACACACACACACACACACACATATACACACACACACACACACACACACACCCGCACGCACCCATGCGCACGCACGCACGCACACACACACACACACACACACACACACACACACACACACACACACACACACACACACACACACACACACACACACACACACACACACACACACCCGCACGCACCCGCACGCACCCGCACGCACGCACGCACGCACGCACACACACACACACACACACACACATACACACACACACACCCGCACGCACGCACGCACACACACACACACCGCACGCACGCACGCACGCACACACACACACATACACACACACACACCCGCACGCACGCACGCACACACACACACACCGCACGCACGCACCCACGCATGCACGCACACACACACACACACACACATACACACACACACACCCGCACGCACGCACGCACACACACACACCCGCACGCACCCACACGCACACAATGTGAAACATGCAGAGAGAAATAGAAGACATAATGTTCATAAATGTTTCTTGAGTATCAAATCATCATGCTTCTATAAAAAGAAGAAATTTGAATTAAAATTTAAAAAGAATTATAATTAACAAAAAGAAAACCATTAAATGATCCCATGATTGGAACCCCTAAAAGCGTATTAAGCGCCTGACGAACCCTTTACGGCTCTTTGTAGAATCTTTTCTTGTAAGAATGATTAATTGTTTAAAGTCCTCCTGTGGTGAAATCCAGCTTTTAATGTTGTTTATGTGTCTATGTGGTGTTTTTAATATTCTTTAAGACAAAGCATGTGTAGATTCATAAGTCGACAGCATTGCTGAGTATTTTCTGCTTAAAACTGAAGTGAACCAAAGAGTCTCAAAAACACGTGAAATCGCTGGTGTTTCTGACGTCACAAACGACCTTGTAACCAATCAGATCAAAGTGTGCTCGTCAACCAGTGGATCTGAGTGAGTGAGTGAGTGGAGGCGGGGCTCATCTGCATATGCATAGAACCACGTAGCCTATAGTAAATGAGGCAAGGGTGTCGAGTTACATTCAAGATATTTTAAGGCATGAAGGCTGTTTTTCAAGGAAAAAATGTGTAAATGCATAAATGTGTAATTTTGGTGATCAAAGATGAGTTTTAAGGGATACAATTATTGATTAAAGGGGAACTTTTTAAAGCTTTTAAAGTGCATTTGGAGTCTGTCCCAATCCAAGTTCACTGCATGGAAAAGCAGCATGAAAATTATGTTTCTAAGCGTTTCCTTCAGTGTTATATGGAAGAAAGAAAGTCATATGAGTTTGTAATAACATCATTTTGAGTGAATTAACCCTTTAATATGGAGCCTCGGACAGCGTCCAATCAATCACGAGACAGCAAACGGACTGTGATCATTGCACTAAATTATCTATATTTATCGGCACAGTTTGAAGGCTACAGTTTATACACGCAATGTAAATCTAAACTAACCATCTTCCAAACAATTGAAAGCATTGCCCGTGTGCCATGGCACAGTCAGACAGTGTGTCAGCGGCAGTAAAACATTACATTTTGAGATCTGGCATTTTCCCAGCTGGAGTTGTTTTGTATTACTAATCCCTAAGATATTTGGTGTATATCTGGGTCCCTCGCTGCAGAGGTTCAGAAAGGCTTGATATTTCAACTCCAATAAAACGAGCTCTCGATTTAATGTGTGATTGTGGAAACCTGTGATTGTTATGTTAGTCGCCTACTAATTTCTGTGTCAGATGTGGTTTGAAACTTTAGATAGAAATCTCAAACACAATATGGTTGTTTAAAAGCAATGCACACTGAGGGTTCATGAATGGCAACATACTGAAGTAGAGGTAAGTAAAGAGATAATGTATTTGTTAATTGGTTGCACAGAAACACAATATCAAAACAAAATCAGCATCGGTAACAGCAGCCTTCGTAATCTAAACATATGATTTGAAATAATGGGAAAAAGAAAAGGAAAAAGTACTTTACAGAAACAAAATGAGGTTTAGGAAAACATGACTACGTGCCTCAGTGTCTTAATACACATCTAGTTCAACATTATATGTCAGAATAATTATATGTGCACGCCAAAATTACATATAACTAAAGTAAAAAGTAAAATTTTTAAAATTATATATGCACACAGAACAGTTTTCACAACTGGCGCACTAGTGATCCTTGAAAATAAGTTCATCAATGCTAATGCATTAAAATGGATCATAAATATATTCATATATTAGCATAAATATATTAAAGATTGCTTACCAAACAGCATGAACAAACAATGATGCCAGGAGGACGAGAACTGGATCTGCACAGTCTCTGCCAACTGAGGTTTCGTAGGGAGGATCGATCTCCCACTCGCACTAGACTCAACTTTGAACAACTCATAAATCCATAATATCTTAATCATTGATCACCTTTTGGAAAGCTCGAGCGCTCTGTTCTTTCAGCTCATTCATTTTCATCTGTCCAAAGCCACTGTAACTGATCCGGATCTATAAATACCCCAACGAGAGCCCATCTGATGAACGCTGATGTGTTGCACCAAACCCAATAAAGCACAGGCAGAAAGGAAATAATATTCGCCATCGCGTCTGGAAACATGGAGTTAGTGCGGGACAGAAGAAGATGGAGAGGCTGTTTGCTTTGACTCATGAGAGATGAGAAGACGCTTCCAAGACAAATGTTTGCTTTGTCTTTTTGACTTGGGTAGCGTGAGGGGGAAAAGTGCTTGTTATTATTATCAATACTCTGTAAATTGATTTTTTTAGTGTCCGTCTAGACAAGCTGTAGAAACATTATTTGATCTTTGAACTGGTTCGACTCCATATACTATAAGTGCTGCACAAAGACAAAAACAAGGGTTTTTCATCAACGACAGGTGTTTTCATGCCCCAGGGATTCGTTTTATTATCTTTTTTATTGGTTAAAGAAAAAACACTATATAACTATCTTGGAGACTTTTACTATGCCAACGTTTTCCTTCTTTTTAAATGCATTTTATATAGAGTATAGATTTTTATTGGGCTTTATTGGCCCTGTGATTTTTACTATTTTACCCAGACCTAGACTTTCATTCTTGAATTATGAAAATTCATCATACTGTATCAAATCATAATGATATGATCATATAAACCTGCATTATTTATTTATTTATTATATAGCCTATGTACTGTATATAATATAAATTTAACTATAGTACATACTATATATAATTGTAATGAATAACTTATTGTGATATATATAATATACAGTTGAAACTCGAAAAATTTGAATATCGTGCAAAAGTTCATGTATTTCAGTAATTCAAATTGAAAGGTGAAACTAATATATTTAGTATACATAACTATATAAAAATGCATGATTATACTTTTCAGACATTTCTGTTTTTAAAATCCTTTTTTTTATTGATTTCATGTAATATTCTAATTTTCTGAGATTTTGAATTTGGGGTTTTCATAAGCTGTAAGCCATAACCATCAAATGTATTACTTTTGCACGATATTCTAATTTTTACCTGTATATATTATGAATGTACTATATATGCATCGTTAGATATTATTTGTAGAAACTAGTGACTGTAGGAAATGTTTTAAATGAGTCCACAGGGTCAAAAATGTCCATAGTTGAGGAAACACCCTCAAAGCTGAAATAGCTTGTCAGTTTGTACAATAAAGATACACGTACAATAAAGCGGATATCATATAGCATAAACTCATATTTATTTTCCCTCTGCATTTCTCATGTGAAATCAGTGGAGAATGAGATTGTGTATGAATGTATATTTGCTCAAATCCTCAAATTACAGGACTCCACTCATATCTCTTTTGGTTTTTTAAATTACTGTGATTTCCTTGAATTACCCTGATTAATTATGTGTATCTGGATATATGGGAGAGGAAATGTCAGCATTTACACGACCCTAGAAAAAAACGAAGGAAACAACAAACAAACTGTACTGGAAAGCAGTGATTTGCCCCGTACCAGGCCTACAGCAGACCTCAGGTTTCCCAAAATGAGAATCATGGGAACTTTTCTGCCATGATGGATCACAGGAGGAATGTGACTTTCAATGGCCTGGTAATCCCCTTGGAAACATTCTACCCAGTTCGGAATCACACAGGGACATTGAGGAACATTATCTCAAAAATGTTTGGAGAGAGGTGTCTATTCCAGATTCTATTTTGGGGTGAACCTTCCCAAAGAATAATTTCCTTTCAAGGATATCTATGCTTATGTACAAGTCAGAGTGTGGTGTGTTTGATAAAGCCCTCATACATAATCCGACGAGGCTATCAGGACAATGTTAAAGAGGACTTATACTGCGCTCATCTACAAAGTCTTGATGATGTTTCAGGCTCTACTAGAACAGGTTTTCCTGCTGTAATGCTGATTATTCTCCTCATATTCTCCATTGTTGCGGCTCCTCTCTTCCCAGTCTGTCAGTAACGCTCTGTTTACTTCCTGTCTCTATGAAGCCCCTCCTTCTGAAAAGCACACTGTGCTCTGATTGGTCGGCTGGAGCAGTGTGTTGTGATTGGTCGAGCGCTTCGAGTGTGTTTGGGAAATGTCCCGCCCCTTACCATAACCGCCAGTTTAACACACTACTAACTAACTCAACCAGGCCCCGCCCCTTTATTCTGCGTATGAATTACTATAATGAGGAATATTGTGACGTGTTCCCGGAAGAAACTCAAGATACAATGGAGGCGTTTCAGGAGTTCAGAAACACTGACACTGATATAGTTAAATGTCTTTGTACTGAACAAAAACTCGAGCAGTGAGTGGATTGGCCGCTGCGTTTAATAAAATCATCAGACATGTCTGTAATTGGCTACATTGCTCAATGACGCACAGCAAGCTGTAAATAAAAACCTTTGATGCTCTCCAGACGGCAAACACAAATACACTGGAGCGTTTGCCAATTATGTTTCACCATTGTAAAAAGTAATGACTAACTTAAAAAAATGTAGGAAACCCGTTGCCTTAAAATTATTAAGTAAATAAACTATTAAGTAATGTGGTATTAAGTAATCCAAAATTAAGTAATGTGGAATTGTCATGTTCACATCATTGATTTTTTTCAATTTTATTTTTAAGGCAATGGGTCTACTAAATGTTTTTAAGTAAGTGAACTGAACACTTCTCTGGCCCTGTGATTCTCTGGCCCTTAGGCTGTGTCGTGTCCCCCAAAGCGTTTATAGCGCTGGAAACGCCTAGCTGTGGGCGCTTGAGAGCGTTTTGGCAGCGCAGCATTTTTTTCAGTGGAGACGCTTTGCTTGATGTGATACGGAAAAATCCACGAAAGTGTTACTAGTATCTCATTTCACACATATTTTGTGATTCTATATTAAAATGTCGATACAATGTAACATTTTCTCTGGCTCTTGTTTGAAATGATTTGGTTCCGTTATTATGCTTGTTGTTGACATCTATTGACGTTGTACAAGCAGAATGTGGCGGTTGGTCGGTGTGGTATTAGTCCCGCCCCTCCTCCACTGGGATTGGACGGTTGGGTAAAAAGTGACAGTGATGAGCGCTGCGTTTTACCCAAAGTTGAACATTCTTCAACTCACGGCGACCTGTGAAAAACGGCTAACGTTCAGCGCTTCAGCGTGAAGAAACCGCTCAGCCTCGTGGCGTTTTAAAAAAGCGGCGCTCCCATAGAAAACAATTGAAGAAATACGCCAGCAGTGTGAAAAAACGCTTTGGTGGACACATGGCCTTACCTCGCTTATTAATGCGTCCCCACTGGATATAGAGAACAACTCCCTGTGGAGCGACTTTGTGTAACTTTGCAGAGCATTTTCATGCTCAAACAGCAACATTGTAAAACATCATAATAGGTTCTCATTATGTCAATGATGTAATTGAACCATATGAAGGAATTACAACTGCAAGCTCTCGTCCAGCTCTCGTCTAGATGCTTCTCGGCCAGAACAACAGTCTCTCACATCAAGAGTTGGCCATGGCGCACTGATTGCCTCATTTCCAACAGTGGGCAAGGGTGAAGCATCATGGTGCCTATGTCCTGATCCTTTATATCAAGACATCAGCAGAACCGTCCCAGTGGGGAAACACACAGCTAGCGCAGAACTCAAAACAGAACGCTAACAGTGTTTTTGGGTACAAATTGGATGAAGGTATTTTATCTGCCCTGTTGAGCTTGGCATGATGTATCTGCCCATATAACAGATGTGTTTGCTGTGGATATACTGTATGAATGTGCTCACTGCAATTTGTCACATGGTAAACTAGAAAATTTACAGCATTTTAATGTACTGCCAGTTCTGTGAGGCGTCATGTGGCTGCCAAGGTATTGATGTGAAAGAAGACATGCTGAACTTGGTTGTCGGTTTGTAATTCAAAACAAAATAACTAAGCTAATCTCAAGAAAACCAAACACACTCTACTGTGTGAAGACTGTAAAAAACTAAGTAAAATAAATAAACAGTATTATAGTTTTCATAGTATTTATTTCACTTTAATTTATTTGTATTATATTAATATCTTAATTTTATATAAAATATATTTTTTTAGAAAATATTTTTTTAAATGTTTAATTGCCCCCAAATATTTTTATAACTTGGATATATATATAAAATGTTTTTTATATTTTGAAATATATTTTAAAGCCATTTAAAAAAATATTAAAATGTTTTTGAATTTTTGTTTTAATTTACAAAAAATATATATATATATGTGTGTGTGTGTGTGTGTTTTTTTTAAACAAAAACAAAATATTTTAATATTTAGCTTTAAAATATATTTTAAAATATAAACAAATCTATATATATATATATATATATATATATATATATATATATATATATATATACACAATGTCCAGTGATGCATAGGCTTATAAAACCTGTTGATAAATATTCAATTTCCCCCTTCTTTCCCCCTGGACATCCAGTTTTTGCCATAAAACAATGGCATAGCAATGGTCTGATAACTCCTTTATTAGTTTTATCTATAAAAGTCCATAGAACTGTGCATGCATTTATAGAGAAATGCATCAAAAAAGAGAAAACAGGCCAGAGATCACAGGCTCTTACAGACGGCCCGGCACAGACGGGGACTTGCTGCCTCACTCGTGGCATTGTGTCGTCACACGATTCAACGCTGTATAATTCAGAGGCCTCTTTAGAGTCTGTGCAAGTTGTTTTGTGGCCGAGCCGAGGGAGGGAAGAGGGGAGAAGACAGGATACAAAAATAGAGTGACGGGAGGAAAGTGTGAGGGAGTAAGAGAAAGACTTTTGCATTGGTAGACAAGACTATAAATAAGTTGTATAAGAGAAAGCGATTAAAACCAGATCTATCCACGCAAGCCTCATGCTTTTAAACAGCTATTAGTGTGTCTCTGTGTATGTTGCTTGATGAGATGAGCACAGGAACAGATCTGTAAATGACATGCCTGTGTCAAAACGCTGATACACAGAAAATCAGTCTTATAGACACAAGCCAGACATCCATTCACAAACACACACACACAAGCACACACGCACACACGCACACACACGCACACACTTCACTCAGTAATGCATTCTCCTCATGCATTCTCTCAGCATTTTAAGAGGAGTGCAGAACAAGATGGCCTCCTGCCAATGTTTGATGGTTGACATCTACGCTTTTAATATTCTTTTATCTCGACTGACTTTTAGTTTCGTTGAATTATTGACCTCATGAAATGGCCTGACTAGCACAGTTTTCTCTTGACATTTCCTGTTGATGTGTTTCATGTTGAAAAGGTTGTCCATCTTTTTTTAATACCCAACAGGCAGGCTTTACACTAGAGCTGGGCGATATGGCAAAAAAAAATTATCACGGTATTTCTTTCCATATCATTTGTTACTGATATTTATCACAATATTAATTTACCATAAACAGGGTAGGAAATGGGGAAGGAAACCTTGAGACCATTGTGCATGGTGATTCTTGTGATACAAATGATACAAATGCTGTTAAAGCTGTTCAAACGTTGACTTACATCTTACCAAGATGTGATTTTACAGATAGTTTAGTCTTTACTGTATACATAAATGGACCAAGGTGAACAATTAGACAAGTTGTCAACCCTGTTTTGCTTTCAGACAGTTGAAAATAACTTCAGTACAAAAGTTACTGCAGTAAGACGACAAGAGCAATACTTTGAAGGCTAGACTGTCCCATTTGACAACTCTGGGTTCCAGCTTTGCGGACTTCAAAGGATACAGCCTCTGAATGGAAACCAGCTAATATCGATTTCATCCCAAGAGGTGATTAAAATGCACTGTGAGTCAAGACCTTACCTGTGCAGTTAGTGCTTTAAAGTGCCTCCGTCACAATGGTAATTGAACGTCAATAACACAGAGTTACTACTTCTTGAGGCCATAGTTTTTTCCACCTCTGATGGCATAATGTGGAACGATCTTTGACCCGCTACTATTAACCACTGGGTCAGGTCGCTTTCAGATTGATGAGAGTGAGGGAGAGCCACGAGACCCAGCCACGAGGCCCAGACACAAGTCTCAGACACGTGGCCCAGACGAAGCCCACACGAGGCCCAGACACGGCCCAGACACGAGGCCCAGACACGAGGCCCAAACAAAGCCCACACGAGGCTCGGACACTAGGCCCAGACGAAGCCCACACGAGGCCCAGACGAAGCCCAGACGAGGCCCAGACACGAGACCCAGCCACGAGTCTCAGACACGTGGCCCAGACGAAGCCCAGACGAGTCCCAGACACGAGACCCAGCCACGAGTCCCAGCCACGAGTCTCAGACACGTGGCCCAGACACGGCCCAGACACAAGGCCCAAACGAAGCCCACACGAGGCTCGGACACCAGGCCCAGACGAAGCCCACTCGAGGCCCAGACGAAGCCCACACGAGGCCCAGACACTAGGCCCAGACGAAGCCCACACGAGGCCCAGACAAAGCCCACACGAGGCTCACACATGAGGCCCACACGAGGCCCAGACACGAGGCCCAGACAAAGCCCACACGAGGCCCAGACACTAGGCCCAGACGAAGCTCAGACGAGGCCCAGAAGAGGCCCAGACACTAGGCCCACACGAGGCCCAGACACTAGGCCCAGACGAAGCCCAGACGAGGCCCAGAAGAGGCCCAGATGAAGCCCAAACGAAGCCCAGAAAAGGCCCAGATGAAGCCCAGATGAGGCCCACACAAGGCCCAGACACTAGGCCCAGACAAAGTCCAGACGAGGCCCAGACAAAGCCCACACGAGGCTCACACATGAGGCCCACACGAGGCCCAGACACGAGGCCCAGACAAAGCCCACACGAGGCCCAGACACTAGGCCCAGACGAAGCTCAGACGAGGCCCAGAAGAGGCCCAGACACTAGGCCCACACGAGGCCCAGACACTGGGCCCAGACGTAGCCCAGACGAGGCCCAGAAGAGGCCCAGATGAAGCCCAAACGAAGCCCAGAAAAGGCCCAGATGAAGCCCAGATGAGGCCCACACAAGGCCCAGACACTAGGCCCAGACAAAGTCCAGACGAGGCCCAGAAGAGGTCCAGATGAAACCCAGACGAAGCCCAGACGAAGCCCAGAAGAGGCCCAGACACTAGGCCCACACGAGGCCCAGACACTAGGCCCAGACGAAGCCCAGACGAGGCCCAGACACTAGGCCCAGACGAAGCCCAGAAGAGGCCCAGACACTAGGCCCACACGAGGCCCAGACACTGGGCCCAGACGAAGTCCAGACGAGGCCCAGAATAGGTACAGATGAAGCCCAGACAAAGCCCAGAAGAGGCTCAGACGAAGCCCGGACGAGGCCCAAAGGAGGCCCAGACGAAGCCCACACAAAGCCCAGACGAGACCCAGAAGAGGCCCAGACACAAGGCCCAGACAAAGCCCACACGAGGCCCAGACACGAGGCCCAGACGAGACACAGATGAGACCCAGACACGAGGCCCAGACGAGACCCAGACACGAGACCCAGAAGAGGCCCAGACACGAGACCCAGACAAAGCCCACACGAGGCCCAGACACGAGACCCAGACGAGACCCAGGCAAGACCCAGACACGAGGCCCAGACGGGGCCCAGACACGAGACCCAGACGCGAGACCCAGACACGAGGCCCAGACGCGAGACCCAGACGAGACCCAGACACGAGACCCAGCCACGAGACCCAGCGGGGCCCAGACACGAGACCCAGACGAGACCCAGACACGAGGCCCAGACGCGAGACCCGGACGAGACCCAGACACGAGACCCAGCCACGAGACCCAGACGGGGCCCAGACACGAGACCCAGACGAGACCCAGACACGAGGCCCAGACGCGAGACCCAGACGCGAGACCCAGACATGATGCTGGCCATGGTTCAGACGAGACCCCGAGGGGCTGAGGGTGTCACATTGTTCGTGGCTGAAAAACACTAAACCACAACGCAGACATAATATCCAACCACATGCTGCTTAGGTATGAAGCAACTGTTTGTTTCTTGTGCCTCCGTTAAAAACAGTTATTGAAAATCAGGACATGATGATAACATAGAATACGTCTGCAAACATGCTGCTACTCTGCACTAGTTATCTGCACTATAACTCATTTACACGTTCATTATAGAGATAGAGATGTCTAATTCCTGAACTGATCCTTTTTAGTTGGATGTTTTCTATTAATCAGTTGATTCAATTCACAAAACCAATCTGAATGATTCATTTATGAACATTTTTGAACAATTTATGAATCAATAAATGATTCAGTCTTGTTAACAGCTCACTGGACGGCAAGTTTATTGGCAAATAGCTTAAATCGCAGTCTGTTTCTAACACAATAATTTGGTATGATTTCAGAATAATCCAATCAAGTTGTATGGATCACAAAGTCTATTTTCCCATGGGCATGAAAAAACCCCTAAGCTAAATTCTCCTTTTGTGTTTCACAGAAGAAAGCCATACAGTCTTAGAATGTAAAAAAATTATATGATCAATAAGTCACGTGTGCTTGTGTTTTTATGATGTTTTTAATAATGTAACAAATTTCAACTTAAGTTGTACAAAATTCAACTTTTTAATTTTTTTTTTTTTTAATTTTAAATGACTAACCCTAACTACATTTAAGGCACCATCTAACAGAACAGAATTGATTTTTTTTTTTTGGTGAAGTGTCTCTTTGAGGTTTAAAAACAGCTATCAACTATCTGCCAGTTTAAGAGCAGTTGAAGACCTCGGCTAAGCTTGCAGACCAATATATTGGTTGTTTTAATGAAGATCATAATGCAAGATTGGCGTCAAGATTGGACATCATTAAAAAATATCAGTGAAAAAACCCCTGATAAAACATACTACTCCTCGAGTTCTGGCAGCGAGAAGCAAGACCTGTGGCTCGGATACAGCACAAGTGTTACAAAAACCTTCATGTGAGAATGATAAGAGAAAATATAACTCATCCAAATACTCTGCTTCACACACACATTTTTGATTTCCCGTTTCTCGACTCTGTCCTCTGTGGTTTCCCACAGGGAGGGTAACATTAATGCTCATTACTTATCTGCCTCTCTTTATTCAACAAGTTTGCAGTTCGGCCCAAGAGTCATCCATAGCACTCTTTCATCCACAAATTTGATGCTTTGATTTGATTTCATGGAAAAGCTAATGTATTTAAACACTTTAAAGCTGAAATATTGGCTAACAGGGACCGGAGAAGACTTTTCTCTTGGGTTTATTAGTGTCAGAAGGTTCTGATTATAATGAATGAGTGGATAAAGTAGGAAAGGAAATATACAGATGTACTCTGTATCAATGTGTATTTAAGATATTGCATGCTTTGGGGAATATACTACATTTAGAACATTTTCAATTATTCAAACTGTTGAATTGCATTTCTAAAATGAATGAGGAGCCAAACCTAACTGGAATATGGAAAAACATCTCATGATTTCTGAAATCACACACTTGCATTTCAAAATGTTATTACATTTAATGTCAAATACTGAAAAGACCCAAGGTTAATCATACAAAGTTAAAAAGAAGAAAATCTCAGAGTAAGGAGAAAAGAAAAAGCTCAGGTTTGAAAGATGTCCATGTCTATTTCTGGTTCAAAACAAATTGAACAAAAGTTAAATTTTAATAAAAAAATTATATATTAAGTTATATTTTTAATGCCAACAGTAACAGCGTTTTCCAAAGATAATACTTCAGGGCAACACAAATGCCAAAAGATACAACAAAATATTCTCATTTTTATTCAGGACACATTAACTTTTAGCCTGAGGAATTTCCCCCCCAAAAGCCCGAAACACGGAACGTAAATAAAATGACAATTAAATTCACATTAATCCTGAAGCGAGCTGCACCAGAGGACGATTTATTAAAGTCACAGACTGAAATCTGAGCGCATAAATACATTAAGCTGCCTACAGTGAGGCGGGGGAGAGTTTACAGAAGGAGGAAGACGTTAAGTGGCGCATTGGTTTGAGTTTCGGGTGTAGATTTCAGGAAGTTTCTCTGCCCTTTATCAAACAGACATGGCAGCGTGGGTTTAATGACCCAGATGAAATACAGTTTGGAGAAAATTGCTTCAAAAATAGCATGGATCATCAAGACAGACTAAATTATTTTTTTGCTGAAAAAAATATTTGTTTAAAAAAAAAACCAATATGGCATGTATTGGTATTTATTCACCCATATTAAGGTGTTCACTTGTAGTTTCACCTCTCATGGGTATTAAAGAGGACTTTACTGTGTACTGTTGCTGTTCGAGTATGAAAAAGCTCCAGTTCTTCTCTATATCAGTGTTTCTGAACTCCTGAAACGCCTCCATTGTAGTCTTGAGTTTCTTCCGGGAACGAACACGTCACAATATTCCTCATTATAATAATTCATACGCAGAATAAAGGGGCGGGGCCTGGTTGAGTTAGTTAGTAGTGTGTTAAACTGGCGGTTATGATAAGGGGCGGGACATTTCCCAAACACACTCGACGCGCTCGACCAATCACAACACACTGCTCCAGCTGACCAATCAGAAGGAGGGGCTTCATAGAGACAGGAAGTAAACAGAGCGTTACTGACAGACTGGGAAGAGAGGAGCCGCAACAATGGAGAATATGAGGAAAATAATCAACATTACAGCAGGAAAACCTGTTCTAGTAGAGACTGAAACTACATCAAGACTTTGAAAAAGCGCAGAATAGGTGCTCTTTAAAATTGAAGCAGTGACGTCTCTCTGTGGTGCTCAGATAAATGTGGCACTGTTGCGTGTAAAAACTATGAAACAGGAAGGAAGAGCTTTTAAATGAACGTTCATCCAGCTTGTTGCTTTTGGCTGCTACTATCAGCAAAACAAACTCTGATACAAAGGAAGTCACCCTCAAAATAGCTCAGCCCTGCCTGGGCTTCATAGACGCGCTGTGTGGCCGAGTGAGGGTTCAGTCTTCATGAATACCATCAGGGACGGAAACCTCTCGAGCGTCGGGATTAACCTCTCCATTTCACTCTAGTCGAGGGTCGAGCAGAACAATGGGGAATTTCACAGGGCCAGGGTTCGAATGTGTGCGTTTCAGTCTGAAGTGCTGCTTGGCAAGACGCACTATCCTCAGAAACATGAGCTCGGAAAAAGTTCTCTTTGAACACGGAGTGTGAAGATCCATCACTTCCCGTCCCGACGACTCGCACATGTGACATGGCAGAAGCTTGAGCTTTTCCCAAAATGGACCTCGAGCCCTACCGACAGACCAAATTCCTTTAAATAGGCCATTTATGCCCTTTTCAAAGTCTACTAGAACAGGTGTTCCTGCTGTAATGTTGATTATTTTCCTCATATCCTCCATTGTTGCGGCTCCTCTCTTCCCAGTCTGTCAGTATCGCTCTGTTTACTTCCTGTCTCTATGAAGCCCCTCCTTCTGAAAAGCACACTGTGCTCTGATTGGTCGGCTGGATCAGTGTGCTGTGATTGGTCGAGCGCTTCGAGAGTGTTTGTGAAATGCCCCACCCCTTATCATAACCGCCAGTTTAACACACTACTAACTAACTCAACCAGGCCCCGCCCCTTTATTCTGCGTATGAATTATTATAATGAGGAATATTGTGACGTGTTCGTTCCCGGAAGAAACTCAAGACTACAATGTAGGCTTTCAGGAGTTCAGAAACACTGACGTTGATATAGTTATAAATGTCTTTACTGGTCATCTTAATGCATGCTTGATGAATACAAGTATTAATTTCTTTCAAAACAAAGTCCTTTCACTGTGATTATATGAAGAACGGCCAGCAGATTGTGTTCCACAGAAGAAGGAAAGTCATCCGGGATTGGAATGACATGAGGTTGAGAAATGATTAGATATCCAAGAAGCTGGATAATACCCTTCTCTCAAATTGAAAAGCATCCCTTCATTAAACAGCTGATAGTTTAAGTATTTGAGATTAGCTAGCAACGAGAGGCTAGTTTCCTGTAACAAATGCTAAAAGATCACAGTCGATCCACAACAGTCTCCATGCCTGCTTCTGGGAGAATCCCTGGACAAACAGAAGCCACCTTTGACTGGACAGGAATGTTATCGGGATACGCTCTTCCCCCGTCCCAGATGAATTCCTCAGTAAATGTATATACGACCCCACACAGCCGCGGCACACCTCAACAACACTCGCTATCTGCAGTCCTTCATCAGCCGATGGGGAATTACTCCTCCGTCACGGCTCGCTTGATGAAGACGGATAGACCAGCGGACACACTTCATCTTCTGCCTGATGAAACATGTTAAACGCATCCTCATGTTCCTCGAGCACATTATCCTGCACCTCAATCAAGCTTTTCGGCAACACTTTACAATAAGCTTTCATTTGTTAACATGCATTAACTAACATGAACTAACAATGAGCAAAAATACAGTATTTATTACCGTTTATTAATAAAAAATACAGCTGTTCATTGTTTGTTCATGTTAGTTGACAGCTAAACCTTTGATTTTAATGTATTAGTAAACGTTGAAATTAACATTAAGAAATATTGTTCATTCTTAGTTCAGAACTAAGGTTAAATAATGTTAACTAATGAACTTTATTGTAAAGTGACCCGTCCTGTTATATTTCAGTGTGACGCAGAGCTACCGAACAAGACAACTTCTCTCTGCCGTGATCTATTAACATCGTCTAATCGACGCTGTGTTTATTCCAGCTTGAAGTACATCAGCGAGGAGGAAAAGTGGCATTACTAATGTTAGCAGATGTGCTTATACTCCTTTCACTATATTTTATGATAAGCCAGTTACTCACTGGTGTAGAATTCAGACTGCATGAACTGCCAAACGGCTTTTCATGAACTCTGACAGACTAAAATGTTCAAGTACGTCTTTTGATAGCATGCATGTCCTGGTAAAAAGGCTTTTTATTTTTCTTGCTTTCATGCTTTTTGTTTTTTAACCATTGCAGCATAATATTATTTCAGCTGAAATGCAGCCAAAAGAGATTTTGTATTCATATAAGTGTCTGGAAATACTAATCTGTAGCTGTTTTACATCCATCAGTATAATTAGGTTGGACGGCGCTGCAAAATGAAGAAGAGAATGGAAATGCTGAGACAAGCACGTGGGATTTGATCATTTGGAAGGAACGCTTTAGATCAATTATGATTCCGTTCATGTTGCAGCCATAACTTCTGCTTAAAAACATCATGCTAGATTATTGTTTTAAAAAGGACTGGGCCACCCAATCTATCATTACATAACATCTTATCACGTCAATTCAACAAAAATGAGCAGAGCATAAAACAGGTACACTATATATATATATATACACACACACAACCTTACTGTAATCCATCATATTTTAAAAGTGCGGTTTGTTTAATGAAAATAACCAGATGGATTCTAATCTCAGAAACTCGCATGATCCTAATATTGATAAATATGAGTGTGTTTTAGATGTAGCTTGTTTGTCTAATAAAAACTGACAGACAATGTTAGATTAGTTTGCCATGCCAAGTAACTTGTGGTTGTTTCTGTAGGTGTTTCTGCTTTAGAAGCAATTATCATTAACAATTTGTTGACTGGCCGGTCTAGTAAACCCATTATAATTGAACTATTATTATAATTATAGCGAAATAAAAATTAAATAATGTAGTCATTTAAATTATCATCAGCATTGTATCTATTATACAACAATTTATAAAATGACTACACAAATGCATGCAGCTATCTAAACAAATTACACTATTTAAAAAAATAGAAAATAAATCTCCAAACGTCTGAGAACACTAATAATAGAAAAGTTTTAATTTGATCGTTTTTGTTTTTAATCATTTAAATATTTATTTTAATAAATGTAATAACACATTAGTTTGGTCTCAGCTTTTGGACATTTAATAAATATTATTATCACTATTATTATCATGGTAACACTTTACAATAAGGTTCATTAGTTAACATTTGTTAACGTATTAAATAACATAAACTAACAAAGAGCAATACATTTGTTACAGTATTTATTAATCTTTGTAAATGTTAGTTAATAAAAATCCAGCTTTTCGTTGTTTGTTCATGTTAGTTCACAGTGCATTAATGTTCACAAATACAACATTTGATTTTAATAATATATAAGTAAATGTTGAAATTAATATGCACTAAGATTATTAAATGCTGGAGAAGTGTTGTTCATTCTTAGTTCATGTTAACTAAGGTAGTTAACTAATGTTAACTAATGAACCTTATTGTAAAGTGTTACCATTATTAATATTATTCAATTCACATTTGTTTGTATAGCGCTTTTCACAATACACATCGTTTCAAAGCAGCTTTAAAAGCATGTCCACATTACAGTTTACAGTGATCTGTTATCAGAGGAAACTGTCTAAGTTATGTATTTCAGAAATATACATATACAAATCACAGTTAGCTAAAAAGCAGAAACAATGAGCTCATTGAAGTAAAGAAAACGTGCTTGTTAACAAAAAGTACTCATTATGTTTTAATCAAATATAACAAGTCATTTAGTGTATGTAAAAATATTTTTGTTCCCATCAAATTTACTTTGCTTAAAGGTTATGAAAAACAAAAGCAAAACCCTCTCAATCATGGATGTTATGGAGCGTTACAGGGAACAACTGATGCTTTTAGAAAGCGTTAGTTTTCTGTTATCTGGCAGGACAGTTAAAGTTAAAGTTAAAGTTTAGCCCATGATTGAAGATCCTCCTCTCTCTTCCTTCAAACGCTCCCGGGGGTCCGGCTGACTTCCGGTCATTAAAGAGACAGCGTGTGTGTGAGTGCCAGCCCGTCATCAGCGCGCCGTGTGGAGTCCACCTGAACATCTGAACGTCTGTGAAGCCAGACGCCGGTGGAGCGAGACACTCCTGAACACAGCGATCGTGTTGATGTAAATCAGCTGTCTGACAGCTAAAGTGCCTGGCGTAATGCTTTTAATAAGACAGGTCTGTTATTGTAAAAAAGCGCGTTCCTTGTTGCAAAACCCGCAGTGCAGTGACCATAAAACTCGTCCTTACAATCTTCCATCTGAACATCGGCCAAGAACGCAGCTCAGAAAAAACATCTGAGAAGTTTCACTGTTATCTAAACAATTCTAGACGACAATCGAACAGCCGAAGTGCTGAGCGTCAGGAAGAAGCGCCGATCCCTGTCGGATGTAGACCCGTAAACACTTCTGACACACACACACACACACACACACAGAACAATTACACTATAGACATACGGAACGATAGAACTACAGAAAGACAGACGATGATAGATAGATAGATAGATAGATAGATAGATAGATAGATAGATAGATAGATAGATAGATAGATAGATGATAGATAGATGATAGATTGATAGATGATAGATAGATAGATGATAGATAGATAGATAGATAGATAGATAGATAGATAGACAGACAGACAGACAGACAGACAGACAGACAGACAGACAGACAGATAGATAGATAGATAGATAGATAGATAGATAGATAGATAGATAGATAGATAGATAGATAGATATAATCTATATTTAAAAGTGCTATCTAAAATGTAATCAATTTTGAGGGTTAACATGTAAAAACAAAACATTTATATTTATTTTTCTTAAAAAATGTTGAACTTCAAGCTACAAATATCTGTGTGAACTGAGCCTTTAACCGTCTCACTCACTTTAGCTTTAGTTCTGACTCGCACATCCAGCCTCAGTTTTCACACACCAAGCTTTACTCTTTAGAAACACTACATGTTTTACGGTATTAACACACTTCTCTTCCCTCTCCGCTCACCAAACCATGAATAAGTGTTCAATGCCGCGCAGAAGAGCATAACTCACCTTCTGCAGCCACTGTGTGTAGTTCTCCATGACGTGCTCCAGCTGCTGGATCTTCTGGCTGGAGAACTCGTCTTCGGGCTGAGGAGCGTCTCGCTGAAGAGCGTTGGCGTTGTACGCCGTTCCCGTTTTAAACTCTCGACAAGCTCCTGCGTCGTTCTCCGGGAGGATGAAAGTGTAACTGCACTGTCCGTGTTGAATCCGGTGGTGTTTCCGACTGCTGTTGCTTTTCCCCGAGGAGCTTCTGAGTCCTTCTTCTGCTCCCCGTCTCTGATCGGCTCCTGCGCAGTCTGAGAGAGCCAGCAGCGCTGCCAGACACACACACCGCCACACACACCACATGGCCGGAGCTGGAGGAGTGTGTTCAAGGGTTCGCTCGGGTCCTTGCGTCCAGAGTCAGGTGCCTGGAGGTCATCATTGATCCGGTCACCTGCGCAAAACACTCTAATAGCTGAAGTTCTTGGGGAAAACTGAAGCTTTAAGAAACTGCATGTGAAACGCAGTTATGGAGAGAGCATGAAGATGTAGTAGACCTCCCCTGGCGCTCTCTCTCTCTCTCTCTCTCTCTCTCTCTCTCTATGTTTGCTCTGTGTGTGTGACCGTGCGACTCAATGACTTTGCTCTGGGTTTCTAGCATGCTCTGCGCCGGCCCCTCGCAGTGACTGGAGAGGAATGTGTGCGTGTACGTGTGTGTGTGTGAGAGAGAGAGAGAGAGAGAGAGAGAGAGAGAGAGAGAGAGAGAGAGAGAGAGAGAGAGAGAGAGAAAAGGAAAGTGGAGCGTAGCGGGACCCCAGCAAAGAGGATGTTCTCAGTGCTTGAGGATCGTTTTACAAGCGTTGTGACCCTGTGTTTGTGTAGTAGCCCTGCCTCCTGTACACTGAGTCTTCAGTAAGACACACGCATACACACATACACACACACACACACACACACGCACACACGCACACACACACACACACAGACATGCACAAGCACGCACGCACGCACACATTTATTGGACAGCAGATCAACTTTTACACTATATTTTCACAATAGCATTAAATGGGATAGTTCACATGGAATTGTTATAATTTATGCATATCATGTTTTCCATAGTATGATTTTTTCCCCCATAAAACAAAAAGAGATGTTTAGCAGAAATGTCCATTGCCTTAAAATGAAAGTGAATTATGACCATAGCTGTTAAAGTATTTTCAGAGATTAAGCACTCATTCTAGAAACTCATTCTAATTCATCCTGAACTCATATAAAGCTATTATATGGCTTCAAAAGATTTGGAATATAGCAGTGAGGTGGATTGTTATATATATATATATAAAGTGTTAACTTTTTTCAAACTTTAATTTTGGGTTTTATAGAAGTCAGGTCTCAGTAAAAAAGAATTGAAAAATACTGTAAAAATAAATAATGGATGGATGGATTGATAGAACGATAAATATATAGATAGAAAGATAAACAGAGATGACTGAGTCCAGAACTGAGTCCACAACTGAGTCCACAAAAGAGTCCAGAACTGAGTCCAAAACTGAGTCCACAACTGAGTCCAGAACTGAGACCAGAACTAAGTCCACAACTGAGTCCAGAACTGAGTCCACAACTGAGCCCACAACTAAGTCTAGAACTGAGTCCAGAACTGAGTCCACAACTGAGTACACAACTGAGTCTAGAACTGAGTCCAGAACTGAGTCCAGAACTGAGTCCACAACTGAGTACACAACTGAGTCTAGAACTGAGTCCACAACTGAGACCAGAACTGTGTCCACAACTGAGTCTAGAACTGAGTCCACAACTGAGCCCACAACTGAGTCTAGAACTGAGTCCACAACTGAGTCCAGAACTGAGTCCACAACTGAGTACACAACTGAGTCCAGAACTGAGTCCACAACTGATGAGTCCAGAACTGAGTCCACAACTGAGTCCAGAACTGAGTCCAGAACTGAGTCCACAACTGATGAGTCCACAACTGAGTCCAAAACTGAGTCCACAGCTGAGTCCAGAACTGAGTCCACAACTGAGTCCACAACTGAGTCCACAACTAAGTCTAGAACTGAGTCCAGAACTGAGTCCACAACTGAGTCCACAACTGAGTCCAAAACTGAGTCCAGAACTGAGTCCACAACTGAGTCCACAACTGAGTCCACAACTGAGCCCACAACTGAGTCCACAACTGAGTCCACAACTGAGTCCAGAACTGATGAGTCCAGAACTGAGTCCACAACTGAGTCCAGAACTGAGTCCACAACTGAGTCCAGAACTGAGTCCACAACTGAGTCCACAACTGAGTCCACAACTAAGTCTAGAACTGAGTCCAGAACTGAGTCCACAACTGAGTCCACAACTGAGTCCAAAACTGAGTCCAGAACTGAGTCCACAACTGAGTCCACAACTGAGTCCACAACTGAGTCCACAACTGAGTCCACAACTGATGAGTCCAGAACTGAGTCCACAACTGAGTCCACAACTGAGTCCACAACTGATTCCACAACTGAGTCCAAAACTGAGACTAAAACTAAGTCCACAACCGAGTCCACAACTGAGTCCAGAACTGTCCTGATGGAGGAGCTTCATCATCAGAGGAGAAGCGGAGCAGCCGTCGTTTATACTGACCCTGGATCAGCTTTCCCCATTCAGACTCCAACCAACTATTGTGAGATAAACACAAAGAGCTGCTCTCAAACCGCAAGCCGACAGTTGGCAGGATACTGTGCTTGGAGACAGGAGGTCAAAGGTCAAGTTCCAATTAAAGCCCCTCACCCCCTACTATGGCAACCTAGCTGGCAGATGAAGACTGAACGCTTTTTACTACACTGAGTATGAGACAATGACTCAGTAATCCTCCTCCTCCTCCTCTTCCTCGCCGTTGCAGGCGCCTCAAGATAACGAGCCCAGAATAACCTGGAGTCGTCTTAACTTAAAAGCATGAGTAAACATTTCTCTGAAATCTGACGCCACACCCCCGTATCTAAACCATAGGCGTCTGTTTCAGAACCATATAAGCAGATAAATAAATTAATTTCGGATTAGAATAACTGTTAAAAAAAAAAGATCAAATATAGTAAAATTAGAACTATTTTTATCTGGTGGGTTGTGACCCAAAAATGGATCACAGACAGCAGAGAAAAACAAGGCCAAATATGATGAAAAAATAAGTTATATAAAATAAATGAATAATATTAAATACATTTTAAAATGCATCCTTAATCAATTATTTTAAAACCTATTAATATATATATATATATAATTATTATTTAATAGTGTAATAATCGTCAGCTATATGACATTCATGGAAATATCAATAAAGGTAATGTTTGATTGTCTAAAATAAAGCAGTGATGAAGAAGAACTCAAGCTTTAGTTTCCCACTGAATCATGTTTACAGTGTAGCCGCTCAAAACTTCAAAGACCATTTACTCAAGTTTACGCGTTTTCGGGGAAATGCACAAACCGTGCATATTTACACCGTCATAATTGATTTGTGTAATCTACACACCAAAGTCTTGGCTGGAATGTAAACATAGAACACGCTGCGAGAAAACAAACATTTTATTCAAGCTGCCGGGTTTAACTGCTTAGACTCCTGATGTTTTCATCACAGGCCACAAAATATATAATATCCCAACTTACAAAAGTATGTTCTAAAACGTTGTCATTAAGTTCTGAAAACGTTATTTCTCCACACACTATTTTTCTTGGTTATTTGAACATTCCGTTTCATCATTCTCTGAACATTCCGAAACAAGTAGTTACATTTAAAAAACGTTAGACGAACGTTAGAATCGTTATGAGGACATGATTAAAGAACAGATTTTTTTAAACGAACATTATATTAACGTTACTGTAAGAATGTGTGTTCACAACTTTTAGAAAACCCTTCCAGAATTGTCCCTGTTCGCTGGGATTGTTCTTTAAGCCTTTATTGCACACTGAAGATGTTTTAAATGATAAAGGGTGATTAAATGGATAGAAGATGGATGAGAAGGAGAGAGATGGATGGATGCATGGATGGATGGATAGAGAGAGATGGATGGATGGATGGATGGAGAGAGTGAGAGAGAGAGAAAAGGAGAGAGATGGATGGATGGATGGAGAGAAAGAGAGAGAGAAAAGGAGAGAGATGGATGGATGGATGAATAGAGAGAGAGAGATGGATGGATGCACGGAGAGAGAGAGATGGATGGATGGATGGATGGATGGATGAGAGAGAGAGAGAGAGAGAAAAAAGGAGAGAGATGGATGGATGGATGGACAGAGAGAGAGATGGAAGGATGGAGAGAGAGAGAGAGAGAAAAGGAGAGAGATGGATGGATGGATGGATGATGAAGAGAGAGAGAGAGAGAAAGAGAGAAAAGGAGAGAGATGGATAGATGGATGGATGGACAGAGAGAGAGATGGAATGATGGATGGAGAGAGAGAGAGAGAGAGAGAGAGAGAGAGAGAGAGAGAGAAGGAGAGAGATGGATGGATGGATGGATGGATGGATGGATGGATGGATGGATGGATGGAGAGAGAGAGAGAGAGAGAGAGAGAGAGAGAGAGAGAGAAAAGGAGAGAGATGGATAGATGGATGGATGGACAGAGAGAGAGATGGAATGATGGATGGAGAGAGAGAGAGAGAGAGAGAGAGAGAAGAGAGATGGATGGATGGATGGATGGATGGATGGAGAGAGAGAGAAAAGGAGAGATAGATGGATGGATGGATGGATGGAGAGAGAGAGAGAGAGAAAGAGAGAAAAGGAGAGAGATGGATAGATGGATGGATGGACAGAGAGAGAGATGGAATGATGGATGGAGAGAGAGAGAGAGGGAGAGAGAGAGAGAGAGAGAAGGAGAGAGATGGATGGATGGATGGATGGATGGATGGATGGATGGAGAGAGAGAAGAGAAAAGGAGAGAGATAGATGGATGGATGGATGGAGAGAGAGAGAGAGAGAAAAGGAGAGAGATGGATAGATGGATGGATGGACAGAGAGAGAGATGGAATGATGGATGGAGAGAGAGAGAGAGAGAGAGAGAGAGAGAAGAAGAGAGATGGATGGATGGATGGATGGATGGAGAGAGAGAGAAAAGGAGAGATAGATGGATGGATGGATGGATGGAGAGAGAGAGAGAGAAAAGGAGAGAGATGGATGGATGGATGAATGAATAGAGAGAGAGATGGATGGATGCACGGAGAGAGAGAGATGGATGGATGGATGGATGAGAGAGAGAGAGAGAGAAAAAAGGAGAGAGATGGATGGGTGGATGGACAGAGAGAGAGATGGAAGGATGGAGAGATAGAGAGAGAGAGAGAGAAAAGGAGAGAGATGGATGGATGGATGGATGATGAAGAGAGAGAGAGAGAGAGAGAGAGAGAGAGAGAGAGAGAGAAAAGGAGAGAGATGGATGGATGGATGGATGAGGAAGAGAGAGAGAGAGAGAAAGAGAGAAGAGCTCTGGATCGTCTCACGGCTCTCCTGCGGCCCGACTCCGGCTGAGCCTTTCCTCACAGGGCTTTCTGCCGCTGACGGAGCTCGACTCACGCCGTCTCACTGATCATCCCAAACACTGGAGTCACACACACACATTCTCACACTAAAGCCTCTCCACGTCTCATTCATCTCATGATGGCATATCGAGATCAACACACACAACAGAGGAATTTCAACGGCTGCACATTCTGAATGTTTTCTAACCATCTTCTTTCACAAATCCAGTGGAGATGCACGAGTGGCTTTGAGTGTTTAAAGTGCATGCACTGCAAAAATGCTTTTCTTACTTAGTATTTTTGTCTGGTTTCCAGTCCAAATATCTAAAAATTCTTGAAACAAGATGCATTTACTAGATGAGTAAAATGCCATAAGATATTGTGTCTTGTTTACTGGGGAAATAAATCAAAATGAAGTGAGTTTGTGCTTAAAACAAGCAAAATGATCTGCCAATGCGGTCAGAAAAATGATCTGGTTTCTGTTTGAATTGAGATTGAATTGGCAGATATTTGAGCTTGTTTTAAGCAACAACTTCCTTCATTTTGATTTATTTCCCCAGAAAACAAGACATTATCTTATGGCATTTTACTCATCTAATAAAAGCATTTTGTTTGAACAATTTTTAGATATTTGGACTGGAAACCAGACAAAAATACTGAGTAAGAAAAGCATCAAAGTGGAGAGAAACGAACTGCAAAAAAGAATAAAAGAAAAGACGGGGGAGGAAAAAGAGTAGAAGAGAAAGACGTGTTTAGTCTGCTTTCTTGCACCTCAGTCTAATTCTTCAGGACAGACGGTTTGATTGACAGCTGGTTGTGGCACATGATGATGTCATGCTCTGAATGAATGACATCAGCAGTTATTAGACTCGAACTCCTGCTCGTCTCCGGTCGGATCTCTTGGGCAAAACCAACGGATCAGAGTAAGTTTGTCAAAGCAACCCTGTCTTCTTCCTCACTGATGCTAAAGTTCATGTCAAGTTTAGGGAATGTGCGCTCTTGTGCCTGTCAATCAAATGCTGTACGCATCAATGTTTATGGCATAGATTACAGTGCGCAGATGTGCTGATGTCACAGATGAAACAACTGCAGCATTATTACTGCAGGGACAATAATCTGCCATTACAGTATTAAAGGAATCATGTCAGACATTCTTTTTCTCAGTCACATTTTCATAAGCATAAGCATATCTTTAATTCTTCATCAACAGCCTCTCAAATCGCGCAACCCATTGTGACATTCATAACACAATACAAGCTGACACGTGTCATATTCAATGGAAAAAAAATTCTGCTTAGTATTTTTGTCTTGTTTTCCAGTAAATATCTAAACATTCTTAAATTGAGAAACATTTACTTGACAAGCAACATCAACATGAAGTGAGTCAGAAAATCATCTAGTTTTCCCCTTTATGAAGTTCATTTCTTCTTGTTTTAAGCACAAACTTCATTTTGAGTGACTTATTAATTTTTAGAAAACTTAAGATCATATTTAAATCATACATACTTAAATCATTTTTCTTCTCAAGTAAATGCATCTTGATTAAAAAATTTTAGATTTTTTTTAGAAGCACAAAAAAACCTAAATAATTTTTTTTGCAGATTAAATGGTTAAAGTCAATAAAATTAATTTAAAGTAAAAAAAAAATAAAAATAACAATAACGTTTCAGATCTGTGTTGATGTATTTATCTGTCTTCATCAGAAGTACAGGACTTTTGTTTTAAAAGATTGCATTTTATTTAATAATCACTATTAACAGTTGCTCATTAGAATGCATATTACTAGAATATTGGCTGTTTATAAGTACTTATAAAGCACATATTAATGACTCATTCTGCATGACAATATACTACATCTCTTAATCCCAATACCTAAACTAACTTACTAACCATTAATAAGCAGTAATTAGGAGTTTATTGAGGCAAAGGTTGTAGTTAATAGTTGAATTGGACCCTAAAATCTGTTAAAAATAACGGTTCCAAAATAGGGGTCATAGAAGAACCCTTTTGGTTCCCAAAAAACCTTTTAGTGAATCGTTCTAAAAAGAACCATTTTTTGAACATTAATAATCTAAAGAACCTTTTTCCACTATAAATAAACTTTTGTGGAACAAAATGGTTCTTTATGGATCAATGATGCAGATAAAGAACCATTACATTAAATTTAACAGAATGATTATTTATCTTACACAAACCTTTCTCAAAGTTAATAAAACATTGACTTTTGGATGTTTGAACTGACACGAGGTGGAATGAGCGGCAAATCATCTCAGAAAATGGTTCTTTTTAGAACGATTCACTAAAAGGTTTTTAGGGAACCAAAATGGTTCTTCTATGACCCCTATTTTGGAACCTTTATTTTTAAGAGTGTACAGTACACACTCATAAATAATGTATTTTCAGAAAATTAGTTACGCATACTGCATTGTAAAAATTATTCCATAATTATTCACCAACTTTATTTTGAGATACATGGATGGAAATAATGTACTTGGGGGGCATAACAACGTTTCTGAAGTGAATGTGAAATAAAACCACCCAAAAAACTGTGAATTGGGAATTTTAACCCTTCGTTTCCAGCAGATTTGATTTATCTTTGTTTTAGCACCGCTGCCGTTCTCCAAGAATATCCCTCCGTTAAAAACCGGACTTCTCTGTTTATTATTTCAGCCACAGGGGATTTTTTTCTCATTACCTCTATAGATTGTGATCAAATGCTAGATATGGGTTCACTGACTTATGAACGCTTAGGATTCCCATCTTCACTGCGGCAGTAAAACTTGACATTTCCCCAGAACACGAACAGAAGCTGCGTGTTTCTCCTTCATCCCAGCTGATGTACGATCTTCTGTTCCGGTTCTCAGCGTGTGCAATCTCTCTGGCTGATGGCTCTTATCTGGCCCGGCCACGGGAGGAGATGCTCCTCATAAGAGTGTTTACACTGAATCTGGAACCATACTTCATCTTCACCCGTTCCTCCACGCCACTGAGACATGCACAGCATGGGAAACAGACAAAACCTCCAGAGATGAAGTTTCCACTGAGGGAAAGTTATTAGAGGAGTCATAATATCATTCTTGAGTCGCAATTTCAACTATTAATCTTTTAGTTCCGACTGCTTGTTACATTGAACTAAACACAGAGTTGTAGAGTATCATCAGACGTGTGGCTTTAGCTGCTGTGTATTTCTAGATTGATATAATCCCAACTTCCATTTGTTATTATTTCTAATAACTTTACAAAAGTTTGAAGCTATTTAGAACTATTTTTTCATTGTGACAATAATTAATTCTGAATTTACAGAGTCCGCTTTCAAATGAGATCATTGTGCTTTCAGTGCACGGGTTCATGAACGGTCTCTGTTTGAGTTTGGGTTCGCCACGTCTGGGGATTTTTCAAAAGTGGGGTTGCTGGCTAACAGGTTCAATTTAATACTTTTTAAAACACATTTAAAACTTTTTTAGTTCCAACTAAGGTTAAATTTAAATTGAATACGTTTTTAATCACATTTGAAACTTGAATTCAAAAACGAGTTCATTTTGGATTCTAAATGTATCTAATCTGTGCAACAGGTAAATGTCCTCAAATTCAAAACTGATACAGTAGAATACTGTTAAATATATAATTTTTGGAAGTAAAAAACAAACAAGTAATCTTAACTGTAAATTGACATTACCAGATTTCACACTTTGACACCTCACATTTTCATTGAAATGTTTCTTATTGGTGAAATGCACTGCAGATGCACACAGAGGGAAAGGGTTTGCTCCTACATGAATGCGACTGCGACTCTGAATGCATCCATGATCACCAAAGCCAGATGAAGATGTAAACATGGCGCACTTGTGACGCAGTGCAAGTTCTGTCGCATCTGTGACGTCGCTGCCTTAAACTCAGCTTTTATCAGTTTACATGCAGACGAGGTTTTCCAAAATCCGAATTCTCCGTTTGTGTGTAAACGAAGGGCACAAACGAAGGGCACAAACAAAGGGCACAAACGAAGGGCACAAACGAAGGGCACAAACGAAGGGCACAAACGAAGGGCACAAACGAAGGGCACAAACGAAGGGCACAAACGAAGGGCACAAACGAAGGGCACAAACGAAGGGAACCGTCTCCGTTTTTCAAAATAAACGTGTAAACGGGGGCCAAAGACACATGGCAAACATGAGGGTTTAAATACAGCCAAAGGTAATGACTGAACAATACACACCTGTGCACAAAGAAGCAATGAACCAATCAGGACATGACACATCAGACAAGGGAATCACATGACAAGGACTTAATAGGGAGTGGCCAGGCTCTCTGTAGACGGCTCTGGACATGACTGTGACAAGAAACATGAAACAATAACCAAAACTAGACATTAAGAACCATCAAATCTGAGGAAAATATATTTGATTTTTTCAACGCTATCTCACGACCAATTCGTACGAATTTGTACGAGTGATTAAAAAGTGGCTAATTCGTATGAATTCGTACGACCTCACTCGTACGAATTTGTACGATTTGTCTAAACCCACGTGATGGGTAGGTTTAGGGGCGGGGTCAGGGGTAGGTCATTCGTACAAATTCATACGAATTGGGCTGGATTTTTTACAAAACGCTGAGGTATTTATCTGACAAAAGTATTTGGCAAAAAAGGCACAGCTACAGGTTTTATTTTACTATGCAAACAAATGCATAGAAAAATAAAAAGCATTGACTACAACATAAGTTAGTTATTAATATTTTGTTGGTTCTCTCTTGTTTTTGCATGTTTTCATAATTTCTTTGATTGACAGCCTAGCTAACTATTATGTCGGGCAATTTGGCATGTTTCATAGTGTTATTATCACAAATAAAACTAAATGAAAATAGGCAATAAGCTTATAAAATCTTTTAATAATATTTGAATAAAGGGTGAAGATGAACATTTTCCCATCACTTTTGGCCACTACTGTACACTTTACTGTAAAATGAAATGCAATCTGTAATTAAAATGTTGCTATTTTTTGTTACATTAAAATGTTCAACTAAAGCTCTGGCTCAGTTTAACAAACTGCATTAATGTGTCAATCTGATGCCCTTGAAACGTGCTGCATCAGAACCAGTTTTTCTCATTTTAATAACAGTAGAACTATAGATATGACAGGAAAAGATGCGGTGAACAGATTCAGGCTGTATTCAAACCTGCGTTTCCCACATGAGGTGTTCGGATCATTAATGCCAGCCACTATAAATCAGGCCGTGTCCGTACAGTCACAGAACATGTATATGGTGTAATGAAGGAAACATGCTGCGGTTTGAGGCGCATGTTCCATGCATCGGGTTTCCATCATCACAAGCATTATCCGCTATAACCAGCCGCTCAGATCCCGCGTGTGATGCTCTGCTGTTGGATGAGTCTGTCACTTCTCCACTTCTCCACTTCACCTCCACGGTAATTTGATCTCTCAGATGTGAAAGCAGCAGAGCGATTAAACGACTCGGAATCACAGGTTGACACATTTGTCTGCAAACACACTAACCGAAGACGCTTATCATGCGCACGGGTTTGATCCCGGCTATCTTCTTACACAACTGATTTTGCGTTGGCTTGCATTTTTGCATTTGGTTTGGTTACTGCTCCAAACATGATGCCATTTGTCAAGGTGGATTTTCTGAGGCTGGAAAGCTTGTCATCTTACACATGACATCATGCTGAAATGGTTTCATATTTATATACAACATTTTCAATATCAGATCTCACACACATGTGGCTGTTTTTGAGCACATTACTCATGCAATATGAAACACCCCAAACTGATACACCCTTTCTCATCACAAGTACCACTATGACTGTGTTATTCTATAGGAGAGTTCCTGAACTCAATGTGAAGGCATCGCAAAGAGAAATATTAGTACAATGTAAAGTTTTATGTGTTTCTTTGATCAAGCATCATTACTCCAGTCTTCAGTGTCACATCCCTGCTAACAATTTTACGTTCTGGGAACGTTAGTTTTTGGTTCCCTATTGGTGATCCAGGAAAGTTTTCTTAACGTAAATAGAACGTTCCCTTAAGGTTAGGGGAACGTTCTGGAAACTTTATGGGAACATTCCCTTTAGGTTATAAAATTAAACCTAAAAAGAACCGACAGGGAACATTCCTAGAACGTTCTTGTTTGGTTCCCAAAAAAAGAACCAAATGGGAACCATACGGGAACGTTAGGGGAACGTTCTGTGTTTGCTGGTATGATCCTTCAGAAATCAGTATAATATGATGATTTGATGCTCAAGAAACATTTATGATTCATTTTAAGAGTTGAAAATTTGTGCTGCTTCAGATTTTTGTAGAGAATCATCATTTTTGAATGAATTTAGATGAAAAGAACAGCATTTATTTGAAATAGAATCCTTTGTAACAACATAAAGGTCTCTTTTAATCTATTTAATGAATCTTTGCTGAATAAAAGTATTTCTTTAGACTCAAAATGTGTGAACGGTAGTGTACATTTACAAATCGTCGGTCCCAGTGTGGCAGTGTGTGTTTTTACTGTGTATACAACGCATGCTTTTTTATATACATATATAATTGGTCAAGTCATTCAGTCAGATTTGATTGTTGTAAATTGTGGTAATTATGGCAAGGTTTTGAAAGTTATGAGGTTGTGTTTCACTCAAACAGGCCCAAACTTTCATTACGCTACAGAATATGAATGGAGCCACATGAAAAATAGTGGAAAGTCAATAAACACACTCAAGTTAAACGTTATAAAACAAACTTTTAAGAGGCTCACCTACTCTAAAAATCATTAAGCAAGGATCATTTCAAACCCAAACACCGGGACTGTCAGAGACGAGACAAACGGCCTCCGAAATCCTTAAGCTTCCATTATATCTTTATAAGATTTAAAAGTCAATATTTCGTTTTTAAAACCTGAAAACCATGAGGCATTAATGTGCGATTTCCCATTTCATTGGAAAGTTCGGAGCAAAATCTCACTCTTAGAAAAAAAGATTAAATTTAGACAAAATTTTAAAGACCCTTTATGTCAAAAATCATTATATAAATGATTGCATTATACTTTCATGTTTATAGTTTTTTTTTCTAGTTATAAAGTATGTTTACGAGCTGATTTAAAATTTAAATTAAAAATGAATTTAAATTAAATTGAATAATTACTTAAAAACAAAAGATCCCATGATAGGAACCCCTAAACGTCTCTCTATATGAAGCGCCTGACAAACCCTTTTAAGAGTGGATTAAAGCTAAGCTCAAATGGGACTTTAATCTAATTGTAATGAGATAATATGTCACAACTTGTCGTCTTCAAATTCTATGCTCTCTGACATATGCTTTCTGTGGAATGATCTCAGACTGTTTTGCGCTGAAATATGGCTGAAGTATGACCATATCGCAGTATCATTCTCTGACATTTAATTGAACAGGAATTATTTCATTTGATTCCAGATAAAAAGTCAGATTGTTTTTAACTCCATGCCCTGGAATGTCAAGCAAAATTGGAAGCGTCACACAAATCACTTTCACACAGTCTCTCTGTATTTTGACGTGTTCTTGACACGGTAAGCTCTATTGTGCATTCTTTCAGGAAACTAAGATGATTCAATAGTTTTGTTTTTGGTTTCATTATTACCCCACCCAGATATCGACCCCATTCATAGAACAGTAAGGCTAAAGTTTGCATTAAAGGAATTTGTTTCATTTGCATCTTGTTGCCAATTTCAATTCCCACCGACCCCACCATCAGCAGAAGAAAACACCTGGTATTAGCGTGCGATTACACAGGTATACACACTTAAAATAAACTTCACATAGATAGGTTGTTTTAACCTGAACATTTTCTGTATTTATATGCCCTTTTACAAGTCTTGATGTTGTTTTCAGGCTCTACTAGAACAGGTTTTCCTGCTGTAATGTTGATTATTTCCTCATATTCTCCATTGTTGCGGCTCCTCTCTTCCCAGTCTGTCAGTAACGCTCTGGACTGTGTTTCCCGTATAACGCCGTAACTCGCTGCTTCACTATCACCGTACGATGCATCGTTGAAGAAATCAACCAGCGAGTCACGACTGTTTCCTGAAACTGTATTGTCGCAAATTGGTCCTTCAACCGTGTTGTTTAATGATGTAACGCTGGTTATGGAGTAATAACTACTTTTAATGAGTCTGTTAGAGATCGAATTAATGCTAGATGTTTCGCTATAAATTACGGACATGCATCTGAGGAACATGCATCTCAGTTATTTTGCTTTATTTCCAGATTCACTCATAGACTCGTTCTTACGCACTCGAGCTCGTTCACACATGCGCACTCTTCAAAAACGACGCTTTAAATCTCGTGACAAACTAAAAGACGTAAATGACATTTGTATGTATTCTGAATTAGAGACACAGATTGCACTGAATGTCGGATTGCTTATTTTGCTCAAGATCAGGATTTATTGAGTCACATGTCATGCAAACCAGAAACTGCTTCTAACCGCAGCTCGAGATCTGTCGCTCACACACACAACATGCGGATGTTCGTTGGAACGATGTTTTCAGGAAACACCGACTCGTTGAACTGCGGATAACGATGGAACTCACGACTATAATTGGCTAACGATGCTTTCGGGAAACACAGTCCTGATTAGTTCCTGTCTCTATGAAGCCCCTCCTTCTGAAAAGAACACTGTGCTCTGATTGGTCGGCTGTTCTGAAGTGAACTTCAAGTAGTAGGGAGTAGTGAACACTGCGTGGGGAACACCAGAACACCAGGACCGGGACTGAAAACCACTGAATTAAAAGGTTCCATGGACGTTAAATGTTCTAATTAATTGAACATACAAGTATTATACAATCATTTAAGACATTTCTCCATATATATAATCTTTTTGGCATAAAGGGATCTTTAAAATTGAGTCAAGAATCCTAAAGTTCTATATGGAAGCCCATTGAACCTTTTTGTTTTTTCTAATATAGTGACCACTAGAATAACTCTTTAATCTATAAGAGGGTGATTCCTGTATAAAACATAGTGCTTGCAACACCAAGGTCCCGGGTTTATTTTCCAAGGAATGCATGAACTGATAAATGTATACAATATAAGTGGCTCTGGATAAATAATGCATTAAAAATGTATCTAAAAAAAAAAAATAATCTTGCAGTGCCGAACCAAGCTCAAGTGGAAATATAATTGGAATCATTCCTTACCGTTCGGCCCGGCGGTGCAAAACTGGCTTCAGTTCCTCAGATATCAAACATTATATGTCAAGGCCACCCGCTCCACATCGCTGAGATTTCACCCCTGAAATCCAGAAATCCACATGAGACAGAGCCAAGAAAACCTTTCACATACAATCCAACACAAAAGCTGTTAATCAAAAAGACACTTAATGAAGGGGCAGCCATACATTATGCTCCGCATTACACAGCATTTCACTGCAAGGCATTCTTAAGGAGAAAAAAACTGAATCAGAGCCAAGAAAACATGCTTTGTTTCTGGTCAAAAGGTAAAATCTCCGTAACAAATGGTAAGACTAACATCAGTGGGAAAATAAATAAATTTTCCAGTGAATGCTGCGTTGAGAGCCGGTTCATCCCTTGAGCAGTCGTTCTTATTACTGTAGACATTTATAGACCCTTGCAAACTTGATGGAGACGAATGATTATGAAATTGAGCCCAAGGGTAATTCTGAGCACCAAATCGGGGGACATATTCTCTTCAGAATATGATGGTGAACTATTAAATAAGTCATTGCGTCAGTGTTGCTTTTTATTGCTCAAACACAATGGGGTCAGATAACTGTGACTCCTCTTTGTGAGGCCATTCTAACACATTGGAGACTTAAAACCATTAACCTTAATGCAAAACATGCATTGCATGACAGATCGACACATCTTTGCTGGAAGGCTAAGCATTTGCTTTATGACTTTAGCCATATATCAGACATCACACATCCAAAATATTAACACTTTTAAATACCAGAGCTGCTTGACTCTCATGATGGGCTGGAATGGGCTATATTTTTTGTTATACAGCAAAACTTTTTCAGACATTCAGACAGCGAGTGTATTTCACCTGCGAGTGCTCTTTGCCATTGCGGCTATTTAACTGCAGCGCAAGCACAAGCACCAATCTATCTGTGTTCACAAAACCATTCAGACTCGGAGTCAGCATGGCAAGAACCACCGTATGTACACAGAGACATATCATAAATTACAGCAACGTTGCTGAACACTAAAATAACTTTCCTCCAACTTGCCACTGAACTCTACAGGAGTGACGGATCACATGCACTCCACAGACTTCATTCCTATTGGTTGTCGCTCCCGAAAGTCATTTGCATAAAGTTAAGCCTATCTCAACTTTGTCTTGCCAAGGCCTTGCCAAGAGAGCATTACAATAGTCCAGTCTGGAGAGAACAAGAGCTTGGATAAGGAGTTGTGTAGCTCTGAGAGGAAGGGCCTGGTCCTCCTAATGTTGTATAAGGCAAATCTGCAGAACGGGGAGTTCTAGCAATGTGGCCTGCGAAGTTTAACTGATCATCAATCACAACTCTGAGGTTCCTGGCTGTCCTGGATGGAGTTGACGAACCTGGCTGAATGGAGAAGATGTGGTGTAGTGTTGGCTTGGACGAGACCATGAGCAGTTCTGTCTTGCAAGGTTTAGTTGAATGTGGTGGTTGTTCATCCAGCAAGAAATGTCTGTCAGTAAAGCCGAGATGTGAGCAGCTACTATTGTGTGTGTCATCAGCATATCTGTGATAGGAAAAAACATGTTTCTGAATGACAGATCCTAGTGATGTCATGTAGACGGAGAAGAGAAGCGGGCCCAGCACCGAGCCCTGAGGCACGCCAGAAGCTAGATGTTGCTTTGTTCCTTTTCTTTTTTGGTCTGGACCAAAAGAACCAAGAGAACTGAACTACAAGTGTGAACACACCCTAAAAAACACTTACATTTACATTTATTTAAGAGACTTTTTTGAATAGACTAAAAAAAAAAATACATTAAGGCCCGGGCTTAGATTAAGCCAGGATTAGGCATTAGTTCAATTAGGGCATTTAATTATTTATTTATTTATTTTTTATAAACGTGCTTTGGTGTGCATCTTGATACAAAACAATGGATCTGACATGTTTTCAGATATGTCAGTGCAAGTTGCTTTCAGTTAAATTTGCTCAAACATGCATTTTAGTCTGTGACTAGCCTTAAGCCTTGTCTGTGAAACTGGGGGTATAAGATTGCATTAGAATACAGTTAGAGTTAGCTTAAATTATTTTATATTTAGTGTTTAAAAAAACAACTGAATGAAACATTCACATATGCATATGGCACTAGAAACTGTCACCACAACACCATTCAGCTTTTTTTTTTTCAAGACAAGTTGTAAATAAACTACTGTTGCCTCCAGGTTAAATGTCCATCTGTGGTTACTCACAAAATATGTCATATCATACTCTATGTTTGCAAAGACGTTTAGCATGAAAAAATAAATAAAATCTAATTTGCGAGGAGAAAAAGCACAAATGCCCCAACACATGGTGTATAACCCTGTGACCTCGGGTCAGGCAATCAAACCGGCTTGTATTTGTTGATCTTAGTTTTCTGACAGTTTACCAAACTAGGAGCTTGTTAGCGAGAACATTTCCTAGTTTGCACAGATGGGTGACTATATTACTTGTTTAAAAAAAATCTAATTGACAGGCTCTGAAAACTAGCTGGAGCCCAGATGTTTACTCACTGTCCGACAAAAGGGAAGTCCTTTATTGCTTTAATTTGTGCTGGAAAAACAACACAACAATTATTTTAGTAAGTAGTTATGGTAATGAGCACACATTACTAAATTACAGCATGAATAATGTCCTAAATTACCCAAAAGTTCTTGAGAGAAATACCTCTTAGGAACATTTTCTAAATAGAAATGACACTTCATGTCTAAATAAATATTTCTAATAGCATTTTTTGGGGTTGAAATTCTACAATATATATCAATATATATTTTACATTTTTGTCTAAGATAACTAATTTGGTGAACTATTCATTATACTACTATACTATATTATTACTTTTTTTTTTTTTACCCATTTAGAAGATTTAGTCTTTAGTCTTTTTAACAGTAAAATTATTAAAAATCAGACTATAAACTTTAAGCAACAAAAAATAAAAACAATTTTAAACATTTGTGTGCAATAACAAATAAATTACAAATAATACATATATTTGCACACATATCTCCACTTCTGAATCAAGGGTCAAAGATTGCAGTGAAAAGGAGAATAAAAGTCTTTCAAAGATCATTCTTTCAAAACTTGAAACAGATCATATCCTGCAAGAGGAAGTAAAACAAAGAATAGAATTCCTATTTTCCAGAACGAGGTTTGGATCTGATCACTGACATTTTAAAAACATCAATCTCTAACAGGAAAGAAAAGATGATTGATATAAACATTATGCAGAGCGCTGAGGGGGATCATGGAGTGAGATGTTTGACCCCCCGAATGCCAAAAGCCAGGTAAAGAAGAACAGGCAAGGAAAAGTGCAATCATAATTCTGATATTTCCATCCAAAAGCAAAGTGTGTTTTCAATACGGTCCAGATATGCTTCATCAATATTCCCAAACCACTGATGTTTTTGCACAGTCCAACATTTACTTTTTAGGGTCGCTTTATTTGATTACTTCTAGCTATTTTTTCTATACCAAATTGTTTTGATAACATGTTTTATATTTGTATTGTATATTTGAATGTATTTCTCTTTTATGAATGCTTTTCTTTTATATTGTTGTATTTCTCATTTGTTTTTTTCTTATCTTTGTGAAGCGCTTTGAGATGTAACTTTTAAAGGCGCTATAGAAAAGTTTATTATTATTATTATTATTATTAAAAGCACTGTTTCCAATTGTTATGAAGTGCTGGTCCCTGTTGACTTCCATAGTATAAAAATAAATAATACTATGGAAGTCAATGGGGACCAAAAATGGTCTGATGATCAACATTCTTCAAAATATCTTTTTTGTTTTCTGGAGAAATGAGCTGAAACTTTTTTATAACTCTTTGTTGTTGATTAATAACAAGAATGCTGAGAAACTGGCTTCTTTTGTAAACAATCTTATTGAATAATTGCCCTTTTAATTTATTTTCTTTTGAATATGTAAATGCCATTTTTGCCATAACATGCTCCATGTTCTTCTGTTCTTTTCTTTTTTTTTATTTTTTTTTTCATAGTAAGATTTGACATTGTTCCTGATTTGTTTTGTATTTGCTTTGTTAATTAATAATAAAAAAAAATCTTTTTTGTTATCAACAGACCATAGAAACTCTTACAGGTTTAAAACAACTGAATGGTGAGTAAATGAAGACAGAATTTACATTTGTGGTTGAATTGTCCCTTTAACCAAAGCATTTTTAATAGTTTTAGTTACTGATAACAACTCTGCTATACAACACAAGATTATTTGGATTAATTATTTGGCACCATATTTTGTCACACAGCCAGAGATCTCAAAATAATGTGTCTGTGTGTCAGAGGGGGACTCTCTTGCCAAACAACACTGCACATTAAAAGACGAGAGGTCAAGACTACTGTCCTTTTCTGTTTATTACTTGGGGAACAGCATCAGATACGAAAACGTCTTTGATGTGCGGGAAACACTCGAGTCGGCCTGGAATCTGAAATATGCCAGACGAGACACTTTCTGTTTTCCCCACCGGGTCGACGGGTCACGGCGGACACACGGTTGCTGTAGGTTTGGTTTTAGTTTTGCTTGCCTTGACTCATGTGCAAATATTTGTGCACGTAGTCAGTGAGCAGGGACCAGCAATGGTTTATGGATCCATTAAATGTAGTATAAAGAAAAATAAATAATGTGAAGGACAAGTAATGAAGTGAGCAAATCAGTTATTGTAGAATCATATTCAGATTTACTAAATGTAAAGAAATCAGGCTATTAGCTATAGTAATAATATATATATATATATTCTGGCATCATTTGCCAGTCTTCCTCATGTCTTTCCAAACCTGTAAAGTCAAGCTCACACTACAAAACTTTTGGCTAGATAATGCTTTTATCCAAAGCGACAAAAATAAAATAAAACAATAAAATGAAATATATTTTTTTATAAAATAAATAAAAAAACATTTATAAAAAAAAAAAAAAAAAAAATTATATATATATATATATATATATATTAATTTCAATTATTTTTCATTTAATAAAATTAAAATATATAATTTTTTTATTATTATTATTGTTTTTTGTGGGGGTTTTTTGTCACTTTGGATAAAAGCATCCACTATGAATTACTGACAAAGTGTGTTTACGAGCTCCTTAATTCATATAATTAAGTCAAAATAGAAAAAAAAATTCAAACAAGATTAATGATTAAAACTAAATCCATAAAATGATGCCATGATGGAAGATCTAAAGGTTCTCCATATGATGAGGCGCCTGACGAACCCTTGGCAGAAGCGAGAGAGCGATGCTCTTTAAGCTCTGAACACGAGCTGTTGGCCACAGAGAGCAGTTCTTCAGCTCTTCGAGATCAGGCCGAGTCTGTTTATCACTGCCACTGTGGGAGAAGTCCCCCAACTGTGTTGCTCATTAGCACAGGCTGAAGGTTAGAGGTACACCTGTCCGACCCGCCGCTGGACTCGCTCTTCCAGAACCACTGAATCACTGGCATATGCTGTGATGGGCTTTAGATGCAGCAATAAAGAGCTCTCTGGGGAATCACTGCACTAAAGAGCCATCAACTGGAAGGGAACATGCTGTCAGCGACGGCTAAAACTGGGTCTAATGATTCCCTGACTCGCCTTCGATGGCAGTCCAGAAGAACTGATGGAAGATGTTTACATTTAAATATTGGGGACATTTCAAATATTCAACAATATTATTGATCTGCCTTACTTAAGGTGGATGATGACACAATTTTCTTCTAGAAACAAACTTTGATGTATTATTTTCTTGTTATCACTGTGAAGCTGCTTTGATACAATCTGTATTGTAAAAAGTGCTGTATAAATAAAGGTGACTTGACTTTACCTTTGACAAATCACGATATGCCTTCAATGCCTCAATCAATCAAATAAAGCAATCAAATAAAATACAATTAAAAAATAAAATTAAAAGTGTTTTTTTTTCTATTTTTATGAAATTTTAATAAATAAATATAATATAATATAATAAAAAAATCAATCAGTCATTCTCCACAGACTGGATGGGTTTTTTCATGGCTATATTCATGGCAGGATCAGTGAAACACTGATTATCCACAATCAAACTCCTCTAGCGGTTATTATTCACACCATCAACCTCTGCCATTTAATTCAAATTGTTGTCCAGACACATTATTAGCAATAAAATGAGATTTAAAAAAAATTATATATATATATATATATTAAATAAGAAAAAAATGCAATAGATTGTATTCAATTATTATGTGGATCATATTAAAAGATTTATTAAATAATTTTACTTTTCCTTGTGGTGTGTGTGTGTGTGTGTGTGTGTGTGTGTGTGTGTGTGTGTGTGTGTGTGTGTGTGTGTGTGTGTGTGTGTGTCTTTCTTTGTATGTTAGGTCAGTGGAGTCATTTGACCTTTTTAAATTTATGACAGCATAAGCTTCACACACACAATCATAGACTGGCAGGCATTTCCTGACCGGCACTCGCAGAACTCTATAGAGAAACACTGCTTCACTATAGATGACGAGCGAACACACACATCCGCTCCTACAGGACTCCACTGCACTCCATTATATAGCAGATGCCTATTCGCAAACATACTAGTACAGATGTAAATAATATAAAAATGTACGCTACTGTTCAAAAGTTTGGGGTCAGTACTTTATTGTTTTGTTTTGAAAGAAATTAATACTTTTGCATTAATTTGGTGACATTAAAGTCATTTATAATGTATCAAAATATAATATTTCAAATAAATGCTGTTCTTTTGAACTCTCTATTCATCAAATAATTCGTAAAACTAAAACACATGACGTTTTCCACACAAATTTGATGCAGCACAACTGCTTTCAACATAATAAATAATCATAAATGTTTCAAATCCTCATATTCTCCTGATTTTTGAAGGATCATGTGACACTGAAGGATCATGTGACACTGAAGACTGGAGTAATGATGCTGAAACTCAGCTTTGATCACAGGAATAAATTACACTTTACTAGATATTCACATAGAAAACAGCTATTTTAAATTTGAATAATATTTCAAAATTTTTACTACATTTTTGATCAAATAAATGCAGCCTTGGAAAGAGACATCTTATAAAAGCATTAATGGATCTTACCGACCCCAAATTTTGAACAGCCGTGTCTATATATAACCGATTGCAACAATGTATCATATGGTTTTGATTATTCTAAAACATACAAATATGCTAAGCTGTCATCACGCTGTTGCTATGAGGCGAAGGGCAGATAAAGAGCACACACCGTAATACATTACAAGAGTAATGGGCCATTGCTCTATAAATAGAGGTATGAAAGGTTTGGCATCAGTGCATGTAGTTCATGCAATTATTATTATTTTTATGTCAAACAAACATGCATTACAATCGAGTGCATTCTGCTAGTCTAATTATGAAGAACGCATGGGGTTAAATCAGAAGCAGGGGTTTCTGGGAGCCCGGTTTATCTGCTCTTTTGTGTCGGGGTCACGAGGCCTTATGAACGCTCACCCAGTTGGCAGTGAACCGTCGCTGTAATTCCCAGCATCCTCCATTCAAACAAGAGCTGGAATGAAGAAAGCTCTGACACACACCGCTCTGAATGTAGATGACTCCAACAAAAGCCTAGATTCACACAACCAAATCTCCATTACAGCGTATAAACGGCTTTATCAAAACAATGTGCATGCGGAGAGCAACGAGAACGTGATTTATTAAGATCTGTGGGCTTTATTCAGCTTCGGCATCTGCACAAATAAATAATTTAAAACATTTTTATTATATTTAAAACATTGTATTGCTTGCCGAATGCATAAGAATGAAGATTAGTTTGCTGATAGTCTGGCACATTGTCATTCGTGTCAATCATTAATCACTAAAGTACAGGATGTAGTGCATTTTATGCGTTTTATCACACAAAGTGACCAATATTGGGTTTCATGCTAGTCGTTTTAAAAGAAATCTGAGTCTGGAATGAAATGTTTTGGACCAAGACACTTCAGATACATGCTCGGAGAAAATAAAGATGATGATAAACTGACTGCAATGGTATTATTCACATTTTCTAATCAAATGAACCCGGCATACATTTATCTAAATATTTCCCATTAAGAAGTTGGCACTAAAATTACTTATTTTACTTTTAGCTGTTGGACTTGTCCTTCGTCTAAAGCCGCGGCTCATCTGTGGCTCTGGGATCTGCACAATGTGTTCTCTGCAAAACTGTGGAAAACTGAGAACAAAAATTGCAGTCTAATCATGCCAGTATGGAAACAAAACAATACGACATCTTTTACTTTTCACTGTAGACATTTACATTTAGACATTAGAAATTTAGTATAATTCTTAGTAAAATAGTAAAATTAGGATAAGTCTATTGTATTGTAATTTGTTACATTGTATTTTTAACTGTTGTAAGGCCATTGTATTTTTTTTATTAATTTTTTAAGCGTGGCTGATTCATTGTAATTGTTAATGTATTATGTCTTGTATGTTTATTGTATTTATTATATTTTGTATTTTATGTGGAACTTTTCTTGCGGCCTTCTTGGGCAGGGCTCCTTCGTAAAAGAGACTTGTTGTCAAAGGATTTCCCTGGTTAAATAAGGGTTAAATAAAAAATAAAATAAAATAAAAAACAATTTAAGCATTTAAATCATAACACTGTTTTATACATTTTCTTTTGTTGCATACCCATTAATAATACATAACTGTTCAATTTGCAACCTGCAACGACGTGCCTATTTATATAGTGCTTTATGCAATAAAGATTGTTTCAAAGCAGTAACAAACAGTGTTGCAAAATTATTCAATAAGGAAATAAATTCAGTAACAATTATGATTTCAATTTCAACTATAGAGCAGCTCAACAGAGGACATTATTATAGTCATTATTCATTATTATTATAGAAATTCAATTATCTTAAAAGTTCTTATATGATCTTATTTCTGCTTTCCAAAAATGCATTAGCTTATGTAGAAATACACACACACACACACACACACACACACACACACACACACACACACACACACACACACACACACACACACACACACACACACACACACACACACACACACACACACACACACACACACACACACACACACACCCTATACTCAACACTTATGCAAATGATTGCTTGCTCATTCTCTAAATCAAATCTATACAATAAAACAATGCTATACAATATATTTAAGATATATTACAAAATATTACAAAATGCACAAAAGCAACTCTTGCAAATTGTGATCTGCTGATGTCATTCCCAGTGCGAGTGCTGAAATCTGCAAACATGAAAGCGTTCAACAGAAACGGCGTCTATAGGACTGGACAGGAACATGTCCGTCATTTTCAAAGACATGAACGCTTAGAACTCACATATGCTATAGATAACATTATTCAGCTCAATTTAGAGAAAACAAAAGCCTTGAATGACATCAAGGGTGAGTGAGAGAAACAGACTCAAAGAGAGCGATAAGATAAATCATAAATGGGTTTACAGTGTGTGGACAGAGATTACCAGTAAAACATGCACTTAAAAGACTGTATGTCAATAAAATGATTCTGGCAAAGCTTAATTCCAACATCGACAGTGTGTTACATAGTAGCTTAAATGTGTCGGATAAGCGTCTTTTTCTCCTTTTCTTTCCCTCTTTTGGCCCAGGGACATTTTTACACCCTCTATTTTTGTACTGCACAGGTCAACAGGCAGGAATGACGTTAATCTGAAACCCCAAATTGTTTTCAAATATTGGTACACATTGATTTTGCCAGGCGTAAACCACTTTTCCTGTGATTCCTGATTGGGCCCCTGGGAGCCGAAGCTATTCACTATATCAAATATAATTGCATTCACAGCGAATGAGGTGTGATCGAGTCCCGCCTTCTAGCGAAAATTCAATAACTGAGTTATTGCAATTAATGGGTGACTGTGTTAACAAAACCGGAGTCTGACAAGCGCTGAGCAAATCCAGGAAATGATACATCCTCATTTATTTGTAATTATGCCGTATTGCTCCCAGATGCAGTGCATTATGGGCAATCCATCAGGGGTTCACCAATTGCGCTGGGGTTTGTTGTCCAGCGCTGACACGTTCACCTTCGGTCACTCAGTGTTTACTTTGGCCTCGACGAGCGCACATCTGTCTGTGTGACATCTCTAATGCGGGACAAGTCCTGAGCGGTTGCTATGAGTGTCAACGGATGTGTCCATGCGATATCTATGAGGAGAACCGAGTTGGAAATATAAACTCAGCTTTCAAAAAAGGTCACGCTACTAACTCTTTACACACCATTGACGAGATTTTACGTCATTTTTGACACTCTTCCTCCGCCATTGACGAGTGTTGTCCATGTTTTCACTGTTATACAGTAGGGGGCGCTCAGTGTTGTGCCTGAACGCGTTCATTGAACTATAGTAACTCGTTACTGTGAACACGTTCTGGTGTCTGTGAACGAATGGCATGCTCTCTCAGTTTAACTTCGCTCAATAGGGTGCCAGATTTCTTGAGTCTTCCAGGCGAAAACCCGGCGAAAACACAGCAAGGCGGCGTCGTATGATCATTTAAAAGAGTTTTATGACCAGGTCGGTCATTTGCACCCTTACTACTGTCCTGTTTTTCTTTTACTAATTCCTCATTTAAAAAGACCATTCAAGCAGCACGTTTTTCCTCATGTTTTTGAGAATATACTGTAGGGGTGAGAGCTGCTGCTGCTGGTGTGGACTGAATGGACAACAATAAAGCGTTTAAGCAATAATGGGGAAATGCTGTCCCACTCTCCTCAATGCTAATGTAAAACCTGGTTGAATAAGGATTCAAAATTTGATATGAAGATGAAATCTGACACATAGTTTCAGTGTTAAAACTGATCAAATAATTGCTGTCTCTGGTTCTGTATGAGCTGTGTCAATCATTTGAAAAATAATATCTTGCAGCAACATATGGAAAAAAAGAACTATGAACTAGCTCATTTTTGGAAGTATGAACTATGAACTAAACTAGTTCATTTTAAAATTTGTGAACTGAACTTTGAACTAGTTCATGTAGAAAGTGAACTTTCCCAATATTATTTTCAACCACCGTCAAATTGTCTCTAGACCAAAATTAACGTTAGAGATTTCTTTGTAGCCACTGTTTCAATCCGTGACATCTGTGATTGAATATTATGTATGGACACGATATAATGTTACCTTTGCACAAGCCGATGTTAGAAAATGGTGATTTGCTATTTGCACAGCTCTTTGAGTAACCTTAATGTTCTATGTACCTTTGTCTTTTGACTGGTTTAACTCTATACCTGTGTTTTGTCTCTGTTGTAATCTGGTTGCAGCAATCTCTTTATATCCAAAACTAATTTCTCCTCTGGAGACAAATAAAGATACTTTGACTTTGACATCTAAGATCTTACAGTGTGACATGGCTTACAGCGATGATCATGTTCGTACAGTCTCACAAGCAACAATAGTAAAGGACTATTATAAATTGTGCACCGGTTTTAGTCTTTGCACGTTGGCTCTGCAAACACTGGGTCTGTTCTTCCGCCTACATCCCGCTTGACCTTTCAGCCGGATTACGTAATGTGTGGCGCTTCACAGCGAGTGCAAGACCAGCATTTGTGGTTAAAAGTATATAAATGTGTATTGTGTTATAAATGTCGCTGGTTTGTCTAGATGAGACTCGTATTCCTCGGCTGGATCGTGTCGAGACTTTGAAGCTGCACTGAAACTCACATTTGGACCCCATTGAAGTCACTATATAGAGAAAATCCTGGAATGTTTTCCTTAAAAACGTTCATTTCTTTTCGACTGAAGAAAGAAAGACATGAACATCTTGGATGACGTACGGGAGAGTAAATTATCAGAGGATTTTTATTCTGAAGTGAACTAATCCTTTAAAGCAATTCTCATGTGATTGCTCTTCAGAATATGCCAATCAACATTGAGAGCATCTTCAGGGACTTTCCTTCCCAAACCAGGCGACCGCGAGCGCTCTTTCGTCTCGCACCGGCGCTGATCGCATCTCCTCAGAATCTGTATTTTCATTCCAGCTGTGAATGGAGGCTTTGTGTGGTTTGAGGGAAACCTGCTCTCTGGGAAGTGTCAGAAGGCTAGTACTTACATTGTTATCTGAAGATAGAGGCCAGACATGGTTTCCAGACTCCTGCAGAAACACTGGACTGATCCGCCGGCACGTGTAGCGCTTGACACGTTTTTATATTCATAAAGACTTTATAATTGTTTGGCACTATTTCCAACTTCAGGCTTGTCATTTCTCGGATGGAAATGAAACTTATATTGGCATGCTGGCGCCAGCCAAGTTTGTCCTATTAACAGTTTGTTTGAATCTAACCTGGTTCAGAATGTCACTCTAATAGACTGAGTTCAGATTGCCAGCATGTGTTAGCGGCCCTGGCACATGTTCAGTTCTTTTAACCTTTACCTTTGGAGCACAATTGCTCTCAGAGCACTTAGTTGAGCAAGCAAATACTTTCCCTCGAGTTTGGGACGAATGCAGCTGAGATCAGCAATGATAGCAAGCTGTTTCTTATACATGCATTAGACATAATAGGTGTTTCTTATTGAAAACACCTCAGGAAAATAATAATCATGTGTGTGTATGACATCAATGAATACTAGCATTGGGGTCAGTGCTTTTTTTATTTTTTTTTTAAAGAAAATAGTGATGTTATAAAGCAAGGACGCATTAAACTGATCGAAAGTGACAGTAAAGACCTGTGCAGTTATTGGTGAGCAGAAGAGACTTAAAGGTGCAATGTATAATAATTTTGAGTATCTATTAACAGAAATGCAATATGACATCCATAACTATGTTTTCAGTGGTGTATAAAGAACTTACTTAATAAACCGTAATATTTTTATTACCTTAGAAAGAGACATTTATATCTACACCCCCCTCTATAAAGGTCGACATATTGTGACGTCATGTTTCTACCGTAGCCGACAGCGAACACACAGCGAACACACAGCGAACACACTGCGAACACACAGCGAACACACAGCGAACACACACAGCGAACACACACAGCGAACACACACAGCGAACACACAGCGAACACACACAGCGAACACACACAGCGAACACACACAGCGAACACACTGCGAACACACAGCGAACACACAGCGAACACACAGCGAACACACACAGCGAGCACACACAGCGAACACACAGCGAACACACAGCGAACACACACAGCGAACACACACAGCGAACACACAGCGAACACAGCGAACACACAGCGAACACACAGCGAACACACAGCGAACACACAGCGAGCACACAGCGAGCACACAGCGAACACACACAGCGAACACAGCGAACACACAGCGAACACACAGCGAACACACAGCGAGCACACAGCGAGCACACAGCGAACACACACAGCGAACACAGCGAACACACAGCGAACACACAGCGAACACACACAGCGAACACACAGCGAGCACACAGCGAGCACACAGCGAACACACACAGCGAACACACAGCGAACACAGCGAACACACAGCGAACACACAGCGAACATACACAGCGAACACACAGCGAACACACACAGCGAACACACAGCGAACACACAGCGAACACACAGCGAACACACACAGCGAGCGAACACACAGCGAACACACAGCGAACACACAGCGAACACACAGCGAACACACAGCGAACACACACAGCGAACACACAGCGAGCACACACACAGCGAACACACAGCGAGCACACAGCGAGCACACAGCGAACACACACAGCGAACACACACAGCGAACACACAGCGAACACACACAGCGAACACACAGAGCGAACACACAGCGAACACACACCAAACACACAGCGAACACACAGCGAGCACACAGCGAGCACACAGCGAACACACAGAGCGAACACACACAGCGAACACACACAGCGAGCACACAGCGAACACACACAGCGAGCACACAGCGAACACACACAGCGAACACACAGCGAACACACACAGCGAACACACAGCGAACACACACAGCGAGCACACAGCGAACACACACAGCAAACACACACAGCGAGCACACACAGCGAACACACACAGCGAACACACACAGCGAGCACACAGCGAACACACACAGCGAACACACACAGCGAACACACACAGCGAGCACACACAGCGAACACACACAGGGAACACACAGCGAACACACAGCGAACACACACAGCGAACACACACAGCGAGCACACAGCGAGCACACAGCGAACACACACAGCGAACACACAGCGAGCACACAGCGAACACACAGCGAGCACACAGCGAGCACACAGCGAACACACAGCGAGCACACAGCGAGCACACAGCGAGCACACAGCGAGCACACACAGCGAACACACACAGCGAACACACACAGCGAACACACAGCGAGCACACAGCGAACACACAGCGAGCACACAGCGAACACACAGCGAACACACACAGCGAACACACACAGCGAGCACGCACAGCGAACACGCACAGCGAGCACACACAGCGAACACACACAGCGAACACACACAGCGAACACACACAGCGAGCACACAGCGAGCACACAGCGAACACACACAGCGAACACACACAGCGAACACACACAGCGAACACACACAGCGAACACACACAGCGAACACACAGCGAACACACAGCGAACACACAGCGAACACACACAGCGAACACACAGCGAACACACAGCGAACACACACAGCGAACACACAGCGAACACACACAGCGAACACACACAGCGAGCACACAGCGAGCACACAGCGAACACACAGCGAACACACACAGCGAGCACACAGCGAGCACACAGCGAACACACAGCGAACACACACAGCGAACACACACAGCGAACACACACAGCGAACACACACAGCGAACACACACAGCGAACACACACAGCGAACACACACAGCGAACACACAGCGAACACACACAGCGAGCACACAGCGAACACACACAGCGAACACACACAGCGAGCACACAGCGAACACACACAGCGAACACACACAGCGAACACACACAGCGAACACACACAGCGAGCACACAGCGAGCACACAGCGAACACACACAGCGAACACACACAGCGAACACACACAGCGAACACACACAGCGAACACACAGCGAACACACACAGCGAACACACACAGCGAGCACACAGCGAACACACACAGCGAGCACACAGCGAACACACAGCGAGCACACAGCGAACACACAGCGAACACACAGCGAACACACACAGCGAACACGCACAGCGAGCACGCACAGCGAACACGCACAGCGAGCACACACAGCGAACACACACAGCGAACACACACAGCGAACACACACAGCGAGCACACAGCGAGCACACAGCGAACACACACAGCGAACACACACAGCGAACACACACAGCGAACACACACAGCGAACACACACAGCGAACACACAGCGAACACACAGCGAACACACACAGCGAACACACACAGCGAGCACACAGCGAGCACACAGCGAACACACAGCGAACACACAGCGAACACACACCGAACACACACACCGAACACACACAGCGAACACACACAGCGAACACACACAGCGAGCACACAGCGAACACACAGCGAGCACACACAGCGAACACACACAGCGAACACACACAGCGAACACACACAGCGAACACACACAGCGAACACACAGCGAACACACACAGCGAGCACACAGCGAACACACACAGCGAACACACACAGCGAGCACACAGCGAACACACACAGCGAACACACACAGCGAACACACACAGCGAACACACACAGCGAACACACACAGCGAGCACACAGCGAGCACACAGCGAACACACACAGCGAACACACACAGCGAACACACACAGCGAACACACACAGCGAACACACACAGCGAACACACACAGCGAACACACAGCGAACACACACAGCGAACACACACAGCGAGCACACAGCGAACACACACAGCGAGCACACAGCGAACACACACAGCGAGCACACAGCGAACACACACAGCGAACACACAGCGAACACACACAGCGAACACACAGCGAACACACACAGCGAACACACACAGCGAACACACAGCGAACACACACAGCGAACACACAGCGAACACACAGCGAACACACACAGCGAACACACAGCGAACACACACAGCGAACACACACAGCGAACACACAGCGAACACACAGCGAACACACAGCGAACACACACAGCGAACACACACAGCGAGCACACAGAGAACACATACAGCGAACACACAGCGAACACACACAGCGAACACACAGCGAACACACAGCGAACACACACAGCGAACACACACAGCGAACACACAGCGAACACACAGCGAACACACACAGCGAGCACACACAGCGAGCACACACAGCGAACACACACAGCGAACACACAGCGAACACACAGCGAACACACACAGCGAGCACACACAGCGAACACACACAGCGAACACACACAGCGAACACACACAGCGAACACACACCGAACACACACAGCGAACACACACAGCGAGCACACAGCGAGCACACAGCGAACACACAGCGAACACACACAGCGAACACACAGCGAACACACACAGCGAACACACACAGCGATCACACACAGCGAACACACAGCGAACACACAGCGAACACACAGCGAACACACACAGCGAACACACACAGCGAACACACACAGCGAACACACACAGCGAACACACACAGCGAACACACACAGCGAGCACACAGCGAGCACACAGCGAACACACACAGCGAGCACACAGCAAGCACACAGCGAACACACAGCGAACACACACAGCGAACACACAGCGAACACACACAGCGAACACACACAGCGAACACACACAGCGAGCACACAGCGAGCACACAGTGAGCACACAGCCAACACACACAGCGAACACACAGTGAACACACACAGCGAACACACACAGCGAACACACAGCGAACACACACAGCGAACACACAGCGAACACACAGCGAACACACACAGCGAACACACACAGCGAACACCACAGCGAACACACACAGCGAACACACAGCGAGCACACAGCGAACACACAGCGAACACACACAGCAAACACACACAGCGAACACACACAGCGAACACACACAGCGAACACACAGCGAACACACACAGCGAACACACAGCGAGCACACAGTGAACACACACAGCGAACACACAGCGAGCACACACAGCGAACACACACAGCGAACACACACAGCAAACACACACAGCGAACACACACAGCAAACACACACAGCGAACACACAGCGAACACACACAGCGAACACACAGCGAGCACACACAGCGAACACACAGCGAGCACACAGTGAACACACACAGCGAACACACAGCGAACACACACAGCGAACACACAGCGAGCACACAGTGAACACACACAGCGAACACACAGCGAGCACACACAGCGAACACACACAGCGAACACACACAGCAAACACACACAGCGAACACACACAGCAAACACACACAGCGAACACACAGCGAACACACACAGCGAACACACAGCGAGCACACAGCGAACACACACAGCGAACACACAGCGAACACACAGCAAACACACACAGCGAGCACACAGCGAACACACAGCGAACACACACAGCGAGCACACACAGCGAACACACAGCGAACACACACAGCGAACACACACAGCGAACACACACAGCGAACACACAGCGAACACGCAGCGAACACACACAGCGAGCACACAGCGAACACACAGCGAACACACACAGCGAGCACACAGCGAACACACACAGCGAACACACAGCGAGCACACACAGCGAGCACACAGCGAACACACAGAGAACACACAGCGAACACACACAGCAAACACACACAGCGAACACACACAGCGAACACACACAGCGAGCACACAGCGAGCACACAGCGAACACACACAGCGAGCACACAGCGAACACACACAGCGAACACACAGCGAACACACAGCGAACACACACAGCGAGCACACAGCGAACACACACAGCGAACACACACAGCGAACACAGAGCGAACACACACAGCGAACACAGAGCGAACACACACAGCGAACACACACAGCGAACACACACAGCGAACACACACAGCGAACACACACAGCGAGCACACAGCGAGCACACAGCGAACACACACAGCGAACACACACAGCGAACACACACAGCGAACACAGAGCGAACACACACAGCGAACACAGAGCGAACACACACAGCGAACACACACAGCGAACACACACAGCGAGCACACAGCGAGCACACAGCGAACACACACAGCGAACACACACAGCGAACACACACAGCGAACACACAGCACTACAGAGCGCGTTTCGTCACTAGCTTGAAAGAGAAGCCGCAGAAAGCTAGAAGCCAGATAGACACCGTGATAGTGACTTTCCCTTGTCAGTGGTGTAAATATGTAGTTGGATTGTTTCATGTAGCTTAGTTATTCTCCCTCGCTGTGTTATTGCTTTGCTAATGAGACAGCTACTCTTTTCATTAGTACTGTTTTCATTGACAGTAAAACAGTATGTTACAGGAATCACCAACCCGTCGATCGCGACAAGTCGATCTTGGAAGCATTTTAAGTTGTTCATGAAGAGTTTTCAAAATCAGAGAAAAAAAGCCTATTGTGTGTAGTAAATGGTGTCTAGGGGATGCGGAGGCGCGCACGCTGTAACAATCATGTCATTTTTGCCGCGCGCACCTTTGGGCTCATGCGGACGCGTCGAGTTTAAACAAGGCTTTACGCTTTAACCAGCTCAGCCACAGTAAGCTCATGTTAGCCAGCTAAACTTTTACTACCCTGTTAGAAAAAAATATAGTTGCATAGTTTCATGTGGTTCTTCTCCCTCGCTGTATTATGGGTTTGCTATGTGGGGAGAAATGTGCTGGTTACGCTTGTGAGAATCAGCTGATTACTATTATTATATTATATATTAAGACCCTCACCTGACTATGGCTTTGTAAACTTTATCCATGATGTGGTTTATAATGGACTGTGGTACAGAAAAAGTGACATGTTACACACTCTTGGCTTACTCTGGCTATTCTCTGCTGTCTCAGTCGACGATATGTTTGTCCCGTTTTAGCCACCGTAGCTTCTTCGAAAGGGAGGGGTGAGCAGTGGGCGGAGCCATTAGTGCAACTCGCAACCGAACCGCTAGATGTCGCTAAAAATCACACACTGCACCTTTAAAGGATTAGATCACTTGAGAATTCAAATTTCCTGATATTTACTCTCTCGCATGTCATCCAAGATGTTCACGTCTTTCTATCTTCAGTCGAAAAGAAATGAAGGTTTTTGAGGAAAACATTCCAGGATTTCCTCCATATAGTGACTTCAATGGGGTCCAACGGGTCGAAGGTCCAGATGTGAGTTTCAATGGTCACACACAAGTACCGACCCAGTGTTTACAAAGTGAATGAGCAAAGACTAAGTCAAACGTCCTTTACAAAAATAAATAAATAAACAAATAAATAAATAAAAGGTAAAACAACGATGTTTGACGATTTTGAAGTTGGAGGAAAAAATGAGATAGAGTTTTTTAATCGGAACACTCATGACCTTTCATTAATTTAATTTACTTTATTTATGAAGCACAATTAAAACAATGTAATGTTTACCAATGTGCTGTACAGTCACACAATAAAATTACATAAATAAAATGTACTTTCAGACAAAACAATGACTAACCAACATCTGTTAAGAGCCTCTTGCCAATTAACCTACTGAGCCAAACGCTATTTCTAGCAAACGTAATTTCAGGTTTAAAATAACCCAGAGAAGGAGCCAGTCTAAGATGTAGAGGCGGATTATTCTAGCGCTTTGGAGCTGCGACAGCAAATGCCCGATCACCACTCCTTGAAATGTCTAGGATCATCTGATCTGAGACCTAGAAGGTTTATGTATATGAAGGAGATGCACTAAGTATGGTGGGGCCGAATTATGCAATGCTTTATATACAAAAAACTGCACAGGCAACCAATGAAGTGAGGCTTAAATCGGTGTTACATGCTGCTTTCAACGTGATTATGTAATGTGTGACGCATCACAGCAAGTGTAAGACCAGCATTTGTGGTTAAAAAGTACATAAATTATATATTTTTTGTTATAAATGTCTGCTGGTTTGTCTAGATGATACTCTTACTCCTCGGCTGGATCGTGTCGAGACTTTGAAGCTGCACTGAAACTCTCATTTGGACCCCATTGAAGTCACTATATGGAGAAAATCCTGGAGTGTTTTCCTCAAAAACCTTAATTTCTTTTCAACTGAAGAAAGAAAGACATGAACATCTTGGATGACGTGGTGAGCTTAAATGATCAGGAAATCTTTATTCTGAAGTGAACTACTCCTTTAAAAAATCATTGACCTCTAACTTTTGAAAGGTAGTGTGTGTGAACACATTAGTGTGAGTAAGTCTGAAGACAGTCTGAGCAACAGGAAACTAGTGTTAGGCTTGCATGTAAACTGTGCCAGAGTGTTTTTGTTACGTTTGGTTTGGTTTTCCTTTCAGGTGTAAAATACTAATCCTGTTAAAACAAATCGACTATAGGCCTAAAATAAATAAACAGTTGTGTATAACTTTTCACAAATAAAAGTGAAGATGACGTCTATGAAGGGTCCCTAAAGACAATAGAGACGCCTGCAATAGCACTTCTTCAAAACATTCAAAGACATTTTTCATCACTGTCCAACAAACGACCTTCAAAAGAGCATTTCTAGCTGAACAAGCGTGTTCTTCAATCCTGTGTGGCCATCAGCCTGACAATCTGACATCAGCAACATTTCTATACGAATCTAATATCTAAGTCATAGATGTTGTTAGATATCATGTATAGAAACAGTATGAGCAACTTTTCCCTTGCCATGGTTGTTTTCTAGGGATTTGAAGAGAACGTAATATGTTTTGTGCAAGCAATAGCCGTCATTTCACCGCCTCGGTTAACTATAGACATGATATAGTCCGGCTATGAGGAACACTTCTAGCCAAAATAACCTTGAATTTAGTTACATGTCGTTTTTGACAAAATAACTTGTGAGATGTATGATATTCCATCATGAAGGCAAAGTAAACAGTGATTACAAGTTGTTTGGTTTCATTTCTTCACTCATTTCATTTTGTTATCTGATTGATGACTAGTCAATTCTTGGGCGATAGTTCGAAAATCCAATTCCCTTTCAAGGGAACTTCGAGCTGCGTCAAACGCTGTGGGAACGCCCCTGCGTTGTGCGTCATGAAGCACGTATGGAATCAGTCCAATAGAGAGATGAAACGTCATAGGCGGGTGACGTCATCGACCAGGAACTATAAAAGCACCCCAAAACACAAGCGCATTAGCTTCTGTGCCTTCAGTCGCGCTACATGTGAATCTGTCCCTGTGTGATATTGTCTGTCCTACAAACAATTTGTATATATATATATATTTGAGAGAATGGCGAACGAGCAGCAATTAAAGAAGTGTGTTACTTCCTGCCCGCGCTATTTAACGGGTGGGGATACACACGTTCTTTGTGTTGTTTGTTTGGGAGTGCAGCATGCCCACTCTCGAGGGAGCTGACTGTGAGCAGTGTGAGCGTCTGCCGTTAAGGATGCTCCGCTCCCGCCGAGCGCTCTTTGAGGAGAGCGGTTCGGTGCGCGCTCCCCACGGTTCGGGTCCCGCTTCTGTTGAGGCAGAGCGGCGGCGCTTATCGTGGGGATCGCAGATGGATCTCTCAGCGGGGGTTGAGACGGGCGCTGCCTTATCTTTCCCTTCACCTGTGAGATCCAGTGCCTCAGTCCCGAGTTTGGAAGCACGCGCTGCGGTTTCTTCCGCTTGGGTTGAGGCACCAACACTGCAGCTATCCAGTTCTGAGGAGCTGGATGTTGTCAGTGTTGAGGGAGAGGTGGAGGATTCGCCACCCCACACTCCCGAAAGTGATGAATTAATGGTGGTATTGACTAGGGCTGTTGATAAACTCAGTATTGAGTGGCCAGTGACTAGACAGGAGTCTGTTTCTAGATCTAAATTAGATGAAAGATTTTTGCCGTCACGTGTGCAGCCTCCACGCCGGTGTCTTCCGTTCTTTAACGATCTCCACACTGAGGTGTCGAGATCGTGGAAAAAAACGGTTTTATATAGAATATTTAGTCCCCAGACATCTACATATTCTAATATAATGGGGGCTAAATTTTATGGTTATGGCGCTTTGCCTCGCGTGGAAGAGACGCTCGCGAGCCATCTCTCTCCCGAGGCGGCGTCATCTTTTAAAACACCGGTATTACCCACCAAGCCCCTCAGAAATACATCTGCTTTGGTGGGTAAAGCATATTCGGCTGCAGGTCAGGCTGCGTCATGCCTGCATACAATGTCAATCTTGCAGGCATACCAGGCTGACCTGCTAAAGGACGTGAGTGAGAGTGTTCACGTCTCTGGGGCTGCTGGGCGGGAGAAGCCCCGGCCGTTTACAAGTTCATCTCATAGAGCGCAGCAGAAGCAGAGTGTCGCGTCTCGTGCTCCCCCTGCTGGACATTGGGCTCAGGTGCGGCACTCTCAGCCGAAGCCTTCTAGCAATAGGCCTGATCTGAGGACAGTGTTATTGTCTAAGAAGGCTTCGGCTAAGAAGAAGTCCTGACGCCGAGGCGTTCAGGATGTTAAGGGGGGTCCCCACCGAGGTGGAAAGGAGTTCACCTCTCTTTACGGTGCCCATACTTCCTCGGTGCCCTCAGGGGGCCGTTCTGCCAACCCCGCCTTTATGCCGGGGCGTAGACGGTCCCAGCGAGCGCTTTCCCGAGGGACGCTCGCTCCCTCTGAGGAGGGTTTCAGAGCAGTCAAACCAGTCGTTCCCTGCCGGTGCGCCATTACAGGGCGCTGTATTTGCTGCTCAAGTTACACCAGAGGCCAGTCTCGAGAGTCTGGTACCCTTAGTAGATTTTCTGGCAGAGTGGAAAAGCCTTCCAAGAATATCTCATTGGGTCCTGCAGACAGTAGAAAAGGGTTATGCTATCCAGTTCAGGTGTCGTCCACCGAAATTCAGAGGGGTTCTGCACACAGTGGTGGGCCCCAAGCAGGCTCTGGTATTGGAACAAGAGGTGAAAACGCTCCTTCAAAAAGGAGGCTATAGAACGGGTTCCTCCTCCCAGTTTGGAGTCAGGTTATTACAGCCGATATTTCATCGTTCCGAAGAAGGATGGGGGGTTGCGTCCAATTTTAGACCTGCGCCTATTGAATCGCTCGGTAGGGAAGCTAAAATTCAAGATGCTCACTATCAAGCAGATCGTGTCTCAAATCAGATCCGAGGACTGGTTTGTCACGATAGATCTAAAGGACGCGTACTTCCACATTTCCATCCTTCCACAACACGGGAAGTTCCTGAGGTTCGCCTTCAGGGGCGAGGCGTACCAATACAGGGTTCTTCCATTTGGCCTAGCCTTATCTCCCCGCACTTTCACGAAATGCATGGATGCAGCACTAGTGCCTCTGAGGCTTCAGGGCATTCGTATTCTCAACTATATCGACGATTGGTTGATTCTAGCTCAGACGGAGCAGATGGCGGTTCGGCATCGAGATGTCGTCCTTGCTCATATCAGAAAGTTGGGGTTGAGGCTGAACGCAAAGAAAAGTGTATTATCTCCTTCCCAGAAGACCACTTTTCTGGGTGTCGTTTGGGATTCGGTCTCGATGCGGGCGCGACTCTCTCCGACCCGCATCGCTTCGATTCTCTCAGCCGTGAAACAAGTAAGGCTAGGCCAGCTACTCACTGTAAAGTGGGTCTGATGGCAGCACCGTCCAACGCTTTACCTTGCAGCCTGTTGTACATGAGACCATTGCAGTGGTGGCTCAGGACCAAGGGATTCTCCCCGAGGGGAAATCTGCTCCGCTTGATCAAAGTCACGCGGCGCTGGCTTCGTGCTCTGGTCATGTGGAAAGAAACTTTGTTCCTGTCCAAAGGTCCGGTGCTGGGGTCTCTTTGTCGTCGCGTAACGCTAACGACGGATGCTTCCCTCACAGGGTGGGGGGCGGTCATGAGTGGTCGTCCAGCCCAAGGTCTGTGGCAGGACCATCATCTTTCTTGGCACATAAACTGCCTGGAGATGTTGGCGGTGTTTCAGGCTCTGAAGCACTTCCTAGCAGACCTGAGAGGTCATCATGTGTTAGTTCAGTCAGACAACGCGTCGGTGGTCTCTTATATCAATCATCAGGGGGGCCTGCGGTCTCGCCGGCTTTACAAGTTGGCCTGTCAGATCCTCCTGTGGTCCCAGGGGAAGCTACTATCACTGAGAGCAATGTATCTTCCCGGGTATTTAAATGTGGTAGCGGACTCCCTGTCGAGACAGGGGCCGAGGCCGGGGGAATGGAGACTCCACCCCGAGGTGGTGGAGCTCCTTTGGTTGAGTTTCGGTCGCGCCGAGGTGGACCTATTCGCTTCCAAGGAGACCACGCATTGTCATCTGTGGTTCTCCATCAGTCTTCCAGCCCCTCTGGTGTTGGACGCTATGGTACAGCCGTGGCCGAGGTCACGCCTGTACGCCTTTCCCCTGATTGCTCTGCTACCAGGAGTTCTGGAGAGGGTTCGCCGGGACGGGGTCAGCCTACTATTAGTAGCCTCGCTCTGGCTGGCCCGAGTATGGTTCACGGACCTGATTTCTCTCCTGGACGGCTCTCCTTTGGAGCTCCCGGTCAGGAGGGATCTACTCTCTCAGGCGGGCGGCACGATATTTCACCCCCGCCCAGAGCTGTGGAAGTTGTGGGCTTGGCCTCTGAGGGGGCCCAGCTCATAGATTCTGGTCTCTCAACTGAGGTTGTTGAGACCATTCTTCACTCCAGAGCTCCATCCACGAGGAAGCTTTATGCCTTGAAGTGGAAACTTTTCACTTCTTGGTGTGGAGAACACCTGCAGGACCCAGTTAACTGCCCAGTGGGTGCAGTGCTGGATTTCCTGCAGGAGCGCTTCTCCACAGGGTTATCCCCCTCCACACTGAAGGTGTATGTGGCGGCACTAGCTGCTTACCACGTCCCTTTTAGTGGAGTTTCTCTTGGGAGACACCCACTTATAACTCGTTTCCTCCGTGGTACTTTGAGGCTGAGGCCAGCAGTTCGTACGAGGGTGCCGACCTGGGATCTAGCCGTTGTATTGGAAGGTTTTTCCCTAGCTCCTTTTGAGCCCATCGAAGAAGTTCCTGAGAAGTTTCTCACTTTTAAAACTATCTTTCTACTTGCTATCTCCTCTTTAAAAAGAATCGGAGATTTACAGGCTCTGTCGGTTTCACCCTCGTGCCTGGAATTTTCGCCTGGCATGGTTAAGGCTTTTCTGCATCCTAGACCAGGGTACGTTCCCAAGGTCCCTACTAATGTTGTTTCTACGGTTACCTACGGTTCTGCAGGCTTTCTGTCCTCCTCTATTTATGTCATCGGACCAGGAGAAACTTAATTTACTTTGCCCTGTTAGGGCGCTAGACGCCTATGTCCACAGAGCTGTCCTGTGGAGAAAATCGGAACAACTATTTGTATGTTTCGGGCCACCCAGGAAAGGGTGTCCTGCGTCTAAACAGAGAATGAGCAAGTGGGTGGTTGAGGCTATCTCACTTGCTTATGAGTCGGCTGGCCAGCCTTCACCTTTGGCTGTTCGAGCCCACTCTACCCGGAGTATGGCTGCTTCTAAAGCTTTATTGTCAGGAGTTTCCCTGAGTGATGTTTGTGATGCGGCTGGATGGTCTTCACCGCATACTTTTATTAGGTTCTATGACCTAGACCTAAGCTCTACCCCTGGGGCACAGGTTGCTCTCGTCCTCTGTGCGCTAGTCTCACATGGCGGTCATTTGGTCCTATGGCGACGTGGGTATTCGCGTTACCACAGCCTTTGACGCAGCTCGAAGTTCCCTTGAAAGGGAACGTCTCGGTTACGTATGTAACCCTAGTTCCCTGATAGGGAACGAGACGCTGCGTTGTTCCGCCATACTCCCGGCACTCCCGTTAGCGCTCCTTCAGGCCTATCAGAAGCTAATGCGCTTGTATTTTGGGGTGCTTTTATAGTTCCTGGTCGATGACGTCACCCGCCTATGACGTTTCATCTCTCTATTGGACTGATTCCATACGTGCTTCATGACGCACAACGCAGGGGCGTTCCCACAGCGTTTGACGCAGCGTCTCGTTCCCTATCAGGAAACTAGGGTTACATACGTAACCGAGACGTTTTCACTGACAGCCCAAATTTTGCCTTGTTTTAGCCGAGACGTCTGGGCTGTGATTGGATACGACGTCTTTTAAACGCAAAATTGTTTGCTGGGTAACGATGCAGTCCGTCTACTAGTCGTTTACATGCACACTGGTACACTGACAACTCACAAGATTCAGATTAATAAAATAACATGTTATCCAGGTTTACATGCAAACCAGTAAATAATACGACAACGCAAGTAATTCGCATTTACAAGACTTTATTCATAAATCAGCTTATTTCCCGATAGTGACTTTAAAACGTAATAATTTGCGTAGGCCTATCTGACTCCAAGGATTTCATTTGTAATCTCGGTTGTTATGTTAAATAAAGCATTAAAAAGGGAAGAGTATTGCAGCATGTAAGACTTACGGCTCATATATTCTGTGACTGAACACTTCTGCTGCACAAGATGAGAGCACTTCTATCATTTTTTTGGTCAAGAAAGAGTCTGAGTTTGCGAAAAATGTCCTCTTCCCTTTCTGCAAACACTCGCTCTGTCTGGATGCGCTTGAGTCCACAATAAAGACGTGTTTCTGTCACATATCTTTGTTCTGCACATTATATATCACACATGTGCACTTCAACAAGTCGTGAGAAATCTCGAAAATCTCTGAAAGCTTTCCATGTTCATTTGGTGCTATAACTAGTAGTAAAGAGGAAGAGATGATCGGTTCATCGCTACAGCGATCCATCACAAGACATTAAATAGCTACAAAACAGTATTAATTGTTTGAATTTCTTAAGAAAATGTCACATTTTTGAAGGTTGCTTACTTAGTATTTTTGTCTTGTTTCCAGTCCAAATATCTAAAAATGTTTAAATCAAGATCCATTTACTAAAGTAGTAAAAGGCCATAAGATATTAAGTTTTGTTCTCTGGGGAAATAAATAAAAAATTAAGTGAGTTGTTGCTAAAAAAAAAAAAAACAGCAAAATTATCTGCCAATGGGGTAAAAAAAATTATCTTGTTTCTGTTTAATTTAAGATTATTTTTCTGACGCCATTATTTTAAAATTTATTTGCTAGTGCCTTAGCTATGCTGCTCAACAGAATTCACATATACCTTATCCTGCTTTTGTGAACCCTGTATTGCTGTATTGTGTTTTACTGTAATTAGTAATTTGGACTTCTGTGTTTTGTGTATTTATTATGTATGTTGTCTTGCACATTTATTCGCCTTATCTTGGCCAGGTCGCCGTTGTAAATGAGAATTTGTTATCAATCGGCCTACCTGGTAAAATAAAGGTTAAATAAAAAAAATAAAAAAAATATATATATATATATTGGCAGATCATTTTTCTTTTTTTTTTTAAGCAACAACTCACTTAATTTTGATTTATTTCCCAAGAAAACAAGACATTATATCTTACGGCATTTTACTTTTCTGGTAAATGCATCATGATTTAAACATTTTTAGATATTTGGACTGGAAACAAGACAAAAATACTAAGTAAGAAAAGCATTTTTTGTTTCATCTGAAACCCTGCTCTTGTCTGTCAGAGTCCTCTTTATGTATTTTGAACTGCGCAAGAACGTGATGTGTGGCATGACAGCGCCATGGCTTGTCGGACGTAGCAACAGTAACTAAGGGAGGGCAGAAGGGTCAATGGAAGCGGATTCATACTTGTTATCTGGTGTTGCAGAAGTGTCAGATGTGATCCCGACACCACAGGTTTGAATCAGAGCTGAGAATGCAAAACACTCTAGACTTACAGTGATGGAATGTGTCTCGACTCTCTGCACACACACACACACACACACACACACACACACACACACACACACACACACACACAGAACAAACAGTGAGCTGACGCTGCAGTGAATCATGGGATTTTACTGTTATTCTGCATGTCTGTCTTTAACTAACGGATCTCCACAGAATACGGCCCAGTCGAGATCGTTTAAGTCACGAGAGTCGAGATGTCTTTCCTCCATGCAGAACAAAGTGCTTCGACACTAATTCTTGCTCAACTGCA
>CM060634.1:1195000-1200000 GCA_030578275.1 Meda fulgida | reverse complement strand
AGCTAGCGTCCGCTGCTAACTTCCACTCGACAGAGAGCTAGCGTCCGCTGCTGACTTCCACTCGACAGAGAGCTAGCGTCCGCTGCTAACTTCCACTCGACAGAGAGCTAGCGTCCGCTGCTGACTTCCACTCGACAGAGAGCTAGCGTCCGCTGCTGACTTCCACTCGACAGAGAGCTAGCGTCCGCTGCTGACTTTCACTCGACAGAGAGGTAGCGTCCGCTGCTAACTTCCACTCGACAGAGAGCTAGCGTCCGCGACTGACTTCCACTCGACAGAGAGCTAGCGTCCGCTGCTAACTTCCACTCGACAGAGAGCTAGCGTCCGCTGCTGACTTCCACTCGACAGAGAGCTAGCGTCCGCTGCTAACTTCCACTCGACAGAGAGGTAGCGTCCGCGACTGACTTCCACTCGACAGAGAGCTAGCGTCCACGGCTAACTTCCACTCGACAGAGAGGTAGCGTCCGCGACTGACTTCCACTCGACAGAGAGCTAGCGTCCGCGACTGACTTCCACTCGACAGAGAGTTAGCGTCCGCTGCTAACTTCCACTTGACAGAGAGGTAGCGTCCGCGACTGACTTCCACTCGACAGAGAGTTAGCGTCCGCGACTGACTTCCACTTGACAGAGAGGTAGCGTCCGCGACTGACTTCCACTCGACAGAGAGTTAGCGTCCGCGACTGACTTCCACTCGACAGAGAGTTAGCGTCCGCGACTGACTTCCACTCGACAGAGAGCTAGCGTCCGCTGCTGACTTCCACTCGACAGAGAGCTAGCGTCCGCTGCTAACTTCCACTCGACAGAGAGGTAGCGTCCGCGACTGACTTCCACTCGACAGAGAGCTAGCGTCCGCGACTGACTTCCACTCGACAGAGAGTTAGCGTCCGCGACTGACTTCCACTCGACAGAGAGCTAGCGTCCGCTGCTGACTTCCACTCGACAGAGAGCTAGCGTCCGCTGCTGACTTCCACTCGACAGAGAGCTAGCGTCCGCTGCTGACTTCCACTCGACAGAGAGCTAGCGTCCGCTGCTAACTTCCACTCGACAGAGAGCTAGCGTCCGCTGCTGACTTCCACTCGACAGAGAGCTAGCGTCCGCGACTGACTTCCACTCGAGAGAGAGCTAGCGTCCGCTGCTAACTTCCACTCGACAGAGAGCTAGCGTCCGCTGCTGACTTCCACTCGACAGAGAGCTAGCGTCCGCTGCTGACTTCCACTCGACAGAGAACTAGCTTCTGCAGCTAACTTCCACTCGACAGAGAGCTGAGGCATGATTAATTAAAATAAATGAAAAAATATTTAATTTAGTATTTATTTTTTTGTATTTATCCTCTCAGCTTGTTTTCAGCTGTGTGTGTGTGTGTGTGTGTGTGTGTGTGTGTGTGTGTGTGTGTGTGTGTGTGTGTGTGTGTGTGTGTGTGTGTGTGTGTGTGTGTGTGTGTGTGTAACCAGTGAAGGAAAGTAGTAGACAGGATGTAACGCAGATATTGGATTACAAAATTATTTAAGTGCATTATTAAAAATAAAACATTTAAATTAAGTGTTGTGCATCATCAGACCCCCGGTACCGTCTGTTTATCATGACCTCATCATCATCATCATCATCATCATCATCATCATCATCATCATCATCATCAGCAGCAGCTGTGTTTTTGATGAGAAACATTTCCTTGCAAATGTAAGCGTGTCAAGTCAAGTCATCTTCATTTATACAGCGCTTTTAACAATACAGACTGTTCCAAATCGGCTTTACAGTGATAACAGGAGATTACAGTAACTGAGATTGTTTGGCTTTACAGTAGCTCTAGAATAAAGTTATTGTCCAGCTAAAGATAGTTTTGATTGATTCACTTCAGTCGCAACGACCATTAGTTATTAACTTATGGGCCGCTAACACGACACCGCTCTACAGAAAACCCTCAACGTGCTCCGACCTGTGAGAGCCTGTGAGAGCGCTGATGGCGTGCACATGCGTATTACGTGTTTAGTCTATAGGTATGCGCGTTTTAATACATATATGTGTGCAGGCATGTAGTCCTTCTTTACAAACCAGTAAGTTAAAGAGTAACAAATACATTTTTAAGTGTACATGAATATACTCACTTACTACTTAAGTGTACATGTATATACTCACGAATATACTCACGAATATACTCACAAATATACGCGTGATCAAATGAAGGTCAGCCAAAGGCCTCGACTGTTTCTCTTCCTGAGGGAAAGACAGTTCTGAGATCTGAGATCGAGAGATGAAACCAAGAGAAGGAAGAGGAGAACGACAGCAGGATCATTCCAGCTTTATGTCTTATCTTATATCTTTATGTCTGTCTATAAAACCTCCTGGAGCGTTTGAGGAGGCAGAGAGGCCGAGCGGATTCTCCCTCTCACACACACTTTCTGTTCGTTCTTCTGTTAAACCACAAATATTAACTCATATGGGGAAAAGCCCAAATACTCGGACTGGACTACTTTTAGAGAAATTTGTTTCACTGGTGTAGTTTGTGATTTTATGCTTTAAAGAACTGGAATCATGGAGATCACCAGGTGTATTCTTGCCTTTTAACTGGGAAAATCTCAATATTTTCGGGGATTTTGTCGATTATTATGATCAGAGTGTATTATTGTGCTGGTATCTTGTCAGGTTTAGGACTGCCGTGGACAGCTGACTCCTACATTTTTTGTTATTCTTTATATTTTGTGATGTGGTTAGTTCACAGCAGTGACAGAAATTAAATCTTCCAATAAGTTAAATAAATGTTTACCTTTATTCTGCATTTTTACCTTTATAGGGGCATATGCATCATTTACTATGTCAAATCATTACATTTAATCCGTAAATAAAGTTAGAATAATAAAACCCTATAGGGCTGTCAATCAAATATAATCAGTATCAACAAAATCCATCTTTGCAATTAGGACAGAGAGACATGAATGAATTTAACCTGCAGTTAAAAATGCAGAAATAATGTTTTGATGTTTAAAAAAAAAACGCTGATGATGTATGAAATTATTTTAAAATGGAAAAGATAGTTTAAATATGACACTAAAACTGCCAGTAGCTGGTAACAAGTCACTGTTGATGAGCGAATCATTGAATCATTTATTCAGCTGATTCATTCAAACGGCTGATCACTTCAAGAACGAAGCATTTGACTTTCTTAATGAGGGAGTCATTGAATCATTCATTCAACCATTTGTTCACATGGACTGATTCATTCAGTGATGGAACTATTTTCATTGGCAAATTAGAGCAAAACATGCAATATTGTGTCTAAAATGTAAGTCACTTAATCGCTTTTAAACGGTTGTATAATATCATTATATGTACTTTAACGACAAGACAAGGAGATGTAGCTGTTGTGGAAAAAACTAAATCACAGCAGCAATCGATGTTTAATGAACGTGGCCCGCCAATCTCAGGAACTTGGGTCACAAAATGATCTTCCTAGTGGTAAATATAACTTGAGATGGTGAATTGATCCAGTCCGAATCTGCCATGCTGTGTTAGTAAAACTTCCAGAGCAAATTACCTTCAGTTTTTCAGCAAACTCAAAAGTCCTCAGAGAAATCGAATCCCGTCTGAATGTAAATGTCTGATGCAGTATTATATCGTAACGCTTCTCCTCATGTGTATTTTTACCTATATCTGAGCAACTGCTTGCCCACCAATCTAGCAAATTAGCAGCTAACTGAAGTTTCTGTGGAACAATTGAGTTACTACAGCATTTTAATGAGTTAGCAAGGGTCTAGAGCTCTCGAGACCAAGAAGAAGGTCAAGCAATCCATCACAGCGAGGACAAAGAAACACATTTGCCAATAGCAAATTCTCAATTTCACTTAGACATGACTTCATCAAACCAAAACATCAGCACAAATGTCCCAGAGGAGGCGTTAAACGTGAGCGTCTGACTCAACTGGCCAAAATGAGACTTTTTCCAAGTGTTTTCCTGTCGTCTCAATCCCTGAGGCTAGTCACATCTCCTCTCAGTATCTTAGTCTCAGCTTTATTGTCTAGATGCTGATTGGTGCCCTTGGCTATGACAAAGATGATGTATTACAAGTGATACTCATTAGCCAAACTTTGGATGTCAGTTCAGGCCACTTTATTTCACCGCTCGTTTTCGAGGCTGAAGCTCTGCGGTTCAGTCGTTTTGATGAGGAAGTCAATGTCAATCTGTTGAAATGAGACGAGAACAGGAGGTATTGCATTGCCTCTGTATCTCAGAGCATTTCTGATCAGAATGTCACAATCCTTACGACATAGCATATTCACAGTAAGCAACTCCAGCTATAAACAAAAACTAAACATTTCATTGGGAGGAAAAAGTCTTGCTTTGTGCTGAAAACAAGAAGAAATATCTGTAGCTCAAGTCAAAAGAGTCTCTCCAAGAGTCTATGATAGTTTGGTCACGAGATTGTTGCTTTAATATGTTTTAGCAGTTTTGTTTACTTTTATTTACCCATGTGAAGCGTCTTTGAGTGTCCAGAAAAGCGCTATAAAAGTCTGATGTATTATTATTATTATTATTATTATTAATATATGAGATTGTATACTTCACGTAAAATGTAATAGCACACATTTCTGAATGATTTGAGGTATCAATATGTGCAAAGTTTTTAACACCTACCCACACGCGATGCGATAAAATTCAAGCGACAAGCAGTTTGTCTCTGTCCACACCAGACGCGACACGAGTACAAGATGCAAAAAAATCCATCAAGTCACAGCCAATCAGAAGAGTGTGTGGGCGGAGTCTCTCTGTAAACACACTGCACTCACAACCAGATCAATCCAAAATTACAGCCAATCAGAAGAGTGTGTGGGCGGAGTCTCTCTATAAGCTCAGTGCTCTCACAACTAAATCAATCCAAAATCACAGCCAATCAGAAGAGTGTGTGGGCGGAGTCTCTCTGTAAGCACACTGCACTCACATCCGAATCAATCAAAAAATCACAGCCAATCAGAAGAGCTCATAGAAATCACAAAAATGTGGTTAGTCA
>CM060634.1:1170000-1190000 GCA_030578275.1 Meda fulgida | reverse complement strand
CAGACGTGAAAATACAGCCAGGGTGAAACGACCATTTGTCTGTACACACTTTAATTGAGCATTTGGGCTTTTAAATCAGTGAGGTTTGCAGAATCATGTGTTCTTGTGTGATTGAGTTAGGTGGCTGTGTAATTACGGCTGATTGTGGCTGAAAGCAGAGAAGTGGTTTCATCCCTGTGTTTAGTGTTGATTTGATTATGGAAATGAGGCAGTCTTGCACTCGGCATAGTGTGATGTGGCAAAAAAAAAAACTGATAATATGAACCAAGTTTTTAGAAATCGGTTTCTGTTTCTCAAAGATAACTTGTCAGACACATTCCTCCATCACGTATTTGTAAAACTTAATACATGTCATTTCAAGGTCCCGTGCTTTAGGAGTTGTACATTGTGTTTTAATAAAGGAAGCTCATTAACATTCATTGAAATATTCCTATATCCCCTCTCAGTGACCTGAGTATAATATTAATATAACATTATCCAGTTGCACACCACTAGAAATCTTTGCCGGTGTTTCCAGTAGGACTCAGAATGGCATTAATATAATGAAGAGGAACCACACAACAGCCAACTTTCCACATAAATATATATTAGAAATGAAATCAACATGGAGGAAGTGAAAGAAGTGGAACTGATGGGATGATTACTTCCTCTCAGTTGTTGTTGTAAAGTGAGGACTTCCTGTATTAGCTTCTTCCTGTCTCGATCCCTATCCTGGAGACCACATCAGAAACTGATACTCTAAACTTCAAATTCATCTTCTGCTGAGATGCAGATAAGGGTCACAAATTACACTATAATCTGAAATGTGATGGTTTGTTTGAAATCCTTCTGCCATAGATACAGTCAAACCAAAAAGACACCTTCAACATTTCTCACATTATCACAGTTTACTCGCTATGTTTAGAAAATGGTAATAAAATATGACAAGATTTAAGAGATGACAAGAGCTCAACCAGTGACCAAACAATGCTTCATGTTGTTCAGTCTGTGTGTAAAAAGAGCATTTGTTATTAAAGAAAAAACACTTGAAAAAACATGATCAGCTCAAAGTGTCGGAATCATTATTGGCCCCAAATATTTATATATTTTACTGCTAGTCACTGTATGAATAATTTTTAGGTATAATATATCACAGTTTGTTTTATTTTGCTCTCCTCACAATTAACTATAGTGTCCTGCACACACTAGTAAAAAAAAATATCAAAAAATTATATCTGGTGTCTGTATAATTTTTGGTTTGACTGTATACTGTAAAATATGGAACTACCCAAGTAACAGGAAGCATTCTCAGAACTTTGGCTATTAATGTTAATAGAATATTTGTTCAAAGTTGCCAGATTGTTAATAAAGTTACATTTATATCTGAAACATTTTAGTTGAACATTTTTTTAAATGTTAAATGTTCAGAGGACATTCAAAAGTAACGTTCCCATAATGTTTGAAGTTTGTTTTATTTTGCTCTCCTCACAATTAACTATAGTGTCCTGCACACACTAGTAAAAAAAAATATCAAAAAATTATATCTGGTGTCTGTATAATTTTTGGTTTGACTGTATACTGTAAAATATGGAACTACCCAAGTAACAGGAAGCATTCTCAGAACTTTGGCTATTAATGTTAATAGAATATTTGTTCAAAGTTGCCAGATTGTTAATAAAGTTACATTTATATCTGAAACATTTTAGTTGAACATTTTTTTAAATGTTAAATGTTCAGAGGACATTCAAAAGTAACGTTCCCATAATGTTTGAAGAATTAAGGAAACATTCCGTTTTTATCAAGGAACACGCCGACTTTTTGTGATTTTATCTTATTCCCCGTATCCCCAGAGTTAGATAAGTCCACACACACCCTTCTCATCTCCGTGTGTGCCGTAACTCTGTCTGACGCACACACCGCTGGCCTAGCTTAGCACAAAGACTGGAAGTAAATGGCTCCAGCTAGCATACTGCTCCCAATAAGTGACAAAATAACGCCAACATTTTCCTATTTATATGTTGTGATTTGTACAGTCACAGTGTGTACAAATAACAAGGTCATATGAGACATATTTTAACCGTATACATACAGGGAACTATATTCTCAGAAGGCGAAGCACTGCTACTTGGGCGGAGGGATTTGGCAACACTCTGAGGGAACTCTGCTCCTCACCGTGGGGCTTCTCAGGCGCTGCGAGCAAATCACTCCGCCGTAGCAGTGCTTCGCCTTCTGAGAATATAGTTCCCAGTATGTATTTGATCTCATATTACCTTGTTATTTGTACACACTGTGACTATACAAATCACAACATATAAATAGGAAAATGTTGGTGTTATTGTCACTTATTGGGAAAAGTATGCTAGCTGCAGGCATTTACCTCCAGTCTTTGTGCTAAGCTAGGCTAGCGGTGTGTGCGTCAGACAGAGTTACGGTCATAGACAGTAAAAGAAATGGACACAGCGACCCCATTGATTTCAACAGAGAAAATTGAAGCCCGTTAAAAGCTGATCGCCAGGCGTACTGCCAAGACTCAAACTGAGCCTGTCACGTGAGCAACCTGTCTGTCTTCTAGTAGCTGTGCCGAGTGAAATCTGAATAATTCCCTTCCGAATCTCACAGAGACGGAGAGCGAGAGTATCAGCTGTCCATGAGCTAGCAGCAGGATCAACTTTATGACTCTCTATGGGCTTCTCCCTGGACTTTATGCCTCCACGTCCCCCCGATTGCTTGCGAGCTTCTCCGCCTGTCTATACGGTAATTTCTCGACTGTGCGACAGAGAGTGGCCGTGGTTATGATAAGCAATCGTTAGCCTCTTTTTACAAAAACTGCTTCTACGGGGCCATAACGTAAGATACAAGGTAATGGAGCCTTTTATACATTGTCGTGTTCCTTTAGAAATTTATAATGGACAAATGAAGTCTTTGGACGCCTCAGATGTAAAGTTATTCACTGTCAAAGTGACGCCAAAATGAATGGGAGTCAGTGGAGCGCTAACAGCAGGAGTTCTGCTACAATGGCGGCTCCCACGAGGCTTCAGCTTCCGGCTGATGGATTACGGCACGCACGGAGATGAGAATGGTGTGTGTGGACTTATCTCTGGGGGATACGGGGAATAAGCTAAAGTCACAAAAAGTCAGCTTTATTTCATTCAGAAATATCTTAGAAAAAAACGTTAAAACGTTCTTAAAACATATTTTTTGTTATTGACAGGGTAAAAATGATTTAAAAAGACACAAGCACTGCAGTCCCAAAGCACTGACATCATATAAATGTGATTTAAAGTAGCAGTTCAGAAGCTGAATACTGTAAAGCTGCATCTTCTCAAAGATGACATGACATCCAACAAACCGCAAATCACCTGCCAAAACAACACGCTGCCACTTCTGAAACACGCACACACACACACACACACCTGTAACTCCAGCAGAATAGACTCCAAATTGCACATTCATCACACTTATTCATGCAAATCATACATATGGAAATCACAGATCGCCATACAAATATATTTACAAAAAGCCATTGCAGCTTTGAGAGAATTTAACGGTGAGCGTCTCCTCAACACTAAAACAAACACTCATTTCAAGCGCACGTGTCTGTCCTCATTTGACTGATACTATCTGAATCAATATTGATGGGCTGAACAGAGGTCTTCTCTTCCGGGAAACCTCTACAACTGAAGGACATGGAAAACGATCCTGCCAAAGACTCGTGAATGATCAGGAGATCAGTTGAGGACACGAGAACTTCCCAGACACGCACAGATGCCATTATTGCTCAGAAAGAGTCATAAATAAACGCTGAGAGTCAAACACATGTGAAAGGAAGGCTCAGTGAGACTGTGTGTGTGGGAGTGAACGCAGAGATCTGATATAAGGAGGAGTTCACACACGAAATAAAGCTTCTTAGAGATACTTTATCATGTGTGCTAGAAGATCTGTGTGTGTGAGAGTGAGTGAGTGAGTGAGTGTTTGTGGGTGTGTGTGTGTGTTGTGTGTGTGTGTGTGAGTGAGAGAGGAGAGAGAGAGTCTGTGTGTGTGTGACAGAGAGAGAGAGAGAGAGAGAGAGTGTGTGTGTGTGAGAGAGTGAGTGTGTGTGTGTGTGTGTGTGTGTGTGTGAGTGAGAGAGGAGAGAGAGAGTCTGTGTGAGAGAGAGAGAGAGAGAGAGAGAGAGAGAGAGAGAGAGAGAGAGAGAGAGAGAGAGAGAGAGAGTGAGTGAGTGAGTGAGTGAGTGTGTGTGTGTGTGTGTGTGTGTGTGTGTGTGTGTGTGTGTGTGTGTGTGTGTGTGTGTGTGTGTGTGTGTGTGTGTGTGTGTGTGTGTGTGTGTGTGTGTGTGTGTGTGTGTGTGTGTGTTCCTGTTTCCCACTCTGTCGAGTTCTGGTTTAATTGGTTCCTGATTATGTCCTTGTTTGTTGCTATAGATATGTATTAATTTCACATATCCTTTGTTCCACACCAGTTCTTGTTTATGCATTCAGTGGTTTGTTATTTTCTAAAACTCTGCATCTTTAGAAAAGCTTACATTAGTAAATACAGTCTCCGGGGGGTTGAATAACTTTGATTGCAACTGTATTTACACACTTATACAGTGGATTCTGTCTAACTCATAAATAGAAAGAGGAATGAGGTGTTTAAACGCCTTCGCTGCTGCCACACGCCGTTCAGAACCATTTCTCAGATCACATCCACTTACTGAGACTGTTTTCGTAGGCGAGAAGAGTTTGAGAAGATGCATAAACAAAAAAGCATGTTTACATACATAAATCAGTGCAGAAAGATATTTGCAAAACAACCCCAGTATAGACTCACATTATACAGTTCATTATACAGTCCTGAAATGAGGAGAGTTATTAGTAGTAACAACATCAACGCGCAATAGTGTACTGTATATAGTGCTTTATTGTTGCTAAAACTCCATTATATGACAGCGCTGTGATAATGTAATCGTGATGCTGCTAAGCGGAGAGAGTTATTCATGGGCCTTTCGAGAACAGCCTTAATGTGAATGTTCATATCAGCGGATCATTCACATATTCTCACATCGGGAACAGACGACTACTGTAAATGAACTGGAAGTACTAGTACTGTATGAGTGAAGACAAATGCCACGGTCAAAATAGTTATTTGATAATCCGGCAATTTTATCTGAAGCAACTACTATTGTTACATGTCTTTGGACTTATACTTCTGTGTTCATTTTGTTCAATTTCCCGTCACTCCTTGGTTGCGTCCCAATTCGCCTACTTATACTACGCCCTAAAAGTATGTACTTTTGTGAAGAAAAAGTACATACTTATGAGTGTGTAGCAAAAGAGTAGGCAAACTTAGGGACACACTACTTCATCATCTTTAATGGACAGATCTGTCACCGTAAACTGTCCTGTCAATCATCTCGTCACAGTTAAAATCCTCCATTCAATCCAATTTAATTTCCTAGATCTGCCAGTCGCGGGTCTTTCATGCGGAGACTCTCCTCGTGTGTTTGCAAATTGAATGTAATCATGCATTTAAAAGTTAATGGCTAAACATATCTGTACAAAAGTTCACAATGCAGCTGCAGATGCACTATAATGTGGACAACATTGAATAAATACATTTTCGTCAGGTTAGATACTTATAATTAATCACATAAACCTCTTTATCTAAACCTTTCTACATAATCGCCGGACTCGAGCGTCCTCCATGTCTGTAGTTTTTTAACACTTTCACTCGTGTTTGTAGTTCTAACCGAATCCTCATCCAACGATGTGTTGTGGGCAATATTAGAGAGTGCATCGATCTGCACTTCAGATTCTGACCAGAAATAGTACACCATCCGCATCTCTGTGGAACACTCATTTCAACATACTACGATTTGGGACGTACTAACTCTATTTTCGAATACTATTTAGGACGGATATTAATAATTAATAATAATTCATTACATTAATATATCGCTTTTCTCGGCACTCAAAGCGCTTTACATAGAAGGGGGAATCTCCTCAACCACCACCAATGTGCAGCTCCACCTGGATGATGCGACGGCAGCCATATTGTGCCAGAACGCCCACCACACACCAGCTTACTGGTGGAGAGGAGACAGAGTGATGAAGCCAATTGATATATATATATATATATATATATAGGGATGATTAGGAGGCCATGATGGACAGAGGCCACTGGGAAAATTTGGCCAGGATACCAGGGTTACACCCCTACTCTTTCGAAAGACATCCTGGGATTTTTTGTGACCACAGAGTCAGGGCCTCGGTTTAACGTCTCATCCGAAGGACGGTGCTCTTTAACAGTATAGTGTCCCCATTACTATACTGGGGCGTTAGGACCCACACAGACCACAGGGTGAGCGCCCCCTACTGGCCTCACTAACACCTCTTCCAGCAGCAACCTGGTTTTTCACAGAAGGTCTCCCATCGAGGTACTGACCAGGCTCAGCCCTGCTTGGCTTCAGTGGGCAACCAGTCTTGGGCTACAGGGTGATATGGCTGCTAGTATGTGAATTGGGACGCAGCAGATGTTTCCATGATCACCGTCTTGACTAGTTCATTTGGTTCAGCTGTGTGTCTTTCGTTATCTTGTTAAAGGGTAACTAAACTAAACGCGTGAACGTGATTTCACCAAGTACCACATGTTCCTGGATCAACTTTCCAATCAACCAATCAGATTTGAGGGACAAGTTTACAGTTTATGTCAAGTTTACAGTTTATGTCAAGTTTAGGCTTAGAACCAGGGTGAGGTACTTAAACATCAGTGTTATTCACCTATCATTACCCTCTGATTTTAGGGAAATGTTATGGGTAGGGTTAGGTTTAAGGGTAGGGATTGGGTAAGGTATACATTTTGGGACAGGAATGTTGATCCAGGAACATGTCTTACTTGGCAAAATCACGGTGACCGGGGGGGTTGCGTCTCTCTGTAGGCAAGGGCGGGGTTAGCTGGTACCCTGTGTATTAGCCACGTTCAACCTGAAGAGGGCAGCACTCAGACGTTTTTACACCATATATTGTAGAATTAAAACACTTTATACCCAAATGTCAAAAAAATAAATTACTTGAATCAATGAACAGCATTAATAAAACCCCAGTTTTACAGATCATTACAGATCATTAACTAAAAAAAGTTGTTTTAGGGTTTAGTTAGCCTTTAATCAGTCTAATTAGTCACCTAATCACCTGTGTATTTAAGTCTGAGTCTTGTGCTGTCTAGTTGTCTGTCATCATTGATGTTGACCTGGTTGTTCTGTCCTGTGTTTCCTAATCTCCAAAGTATCTCTGTAAATTTAAGTTAATTATTAATAAAAACTGCTGCATCTCCTAACAACACCTAACAACTATAGGGACCGATCACAGGTTCATATGATCGTAGGTTCATCATCACTTGATCATAGATTTTCAACAGGGTTTCAGACTTTTGAAGCCAGTCAATCCTCCCATCAGCTAGTGTTGTGCAGATCGAGGCTTCGTGAAACACTGACACCGCTGAAGCTAATGTGCCGTGTTGTGTCGAGGCTTCGAAACACTCCGACACGTCTCCACAGTGACCCCTAGTGGTCAGTACAGTGTAAATGCAACAAAACCCAGAGCCAAACATGCTTTAAAAACACCTTATACAAATATATAGCACATTTTTTATTGAAAGTAAAATCTTTCAAATGCATATCTAATCGTCTAATAAGATTATCACGTGTCTATATGTAATTTTATCAAGTGTCAGGGTTTGTTTTGTTTGTTGATGAATGGCTATGAATGGCTCAGCTAAACAGGCCAAGAAGAGGCTATTATACCCGTATTCATTTTAAATGTCTTATTAAAACGTCTACAAATGTATAAAACTGATCAGAGATCAGGTAAAACCCACAGACACTTGTTCATTGGTTCTCAGTGACTCCTCATGATTCATATGTTGACAGAGATCATGGTTTGTGAATTTGTGTTATGATGTAATGAAGCCTCGTTTACTGAAATCACGTGATACACGCTCCGAACTATTGATTCAGAACAAAAGATCTGTAAAGGTTTCAAAGTTTCATGAAGGAGTGTTTTGAAATTGCCATCACTACCATCAGCCTTTGCTTCTCCTTTTAGCTTAGATAATGCAAGTAGATAATATACAGGCACTCTGGGCTTCTTCATCGACAACAACAAAAGCCTCTGAGGACCGTTTAATATAGTTATTAAGGCACAGCAGGAGCTCTGATGGTTGAGTAATGACTGCTGGAAATGTAGTGACAAAACACTCAACACTCGAGGTACAATCAGAGCCTGATGGCCTGAAATACTATTTGTCTAATCATAATTAGTGAAGTAAGCACTGTACAATCCAGTTGTTTGTGACAGTGCTGGAGTCATATGAAACAGTTTACAAAATAGGAAGCATGTGATTTTTAATGCCTCCAAGAGACCAAATTCATCAACATGAACAGTCTAGGAATCGTTGCTTGCCTTAAAGTCTGCCTTACAGAAATAAATCTGTCCCAAATAACCTTGTTGAGAAGATCAAAATACTCTTAGTGTAATTCTCAGTCTTTCGTCATACAGGTAAATCGCAATGTAATCAAATCTGTGAGAACGACACTGCAAAAAAATATGTTTTATTGTTTTCCCATACAAATATCTGAATGTTCTTAAATCAAGATACATTTACTTTTGACACGACACCGTTTTAAACTAAAAAGGTTAAACTTTTTGTCCGTTTTGGCCGTTCATTTACACGACAACGTCGTTTTCTTTTTCAAACCGGTCTCCGTGTAAACATAAAAAACGCGAATCTCTGAAGACGGTGACGTGTTGCACATGTATTACGTGTTCATCTATAGTGTTTCATCGCCATCTACTGGCCTGGAGGCAGAACGCAGCGTTTTTAGTTGTTTTTGCGGATCCGAATGAATGGGGGACGTTTTGACAATGTACTTGGAAAACTCAATGGAAAAACGTCTCTGTTTTAAGCATATAGTTGTCGTGTAAACCTATCCTCAGTGAGTTTTTAAATAAGCCGGTCAATGTTCAGAAAAAAGAAAAATTCGACAGAAAAATAGGACAAAAACAACTCCATCTGCTACTTTTTTTACAAAAAGTCAAAATCTATAAAGATGCCTTCCACTCCACTTTATATTGTCTGTGCCGCTTCTATCGCACCAAGCGCTAGGATTTAATCGTCCACCATTTTTATCTCCGTGTCCAATCTCAACGGGTTCCCTTTTGTTGTCATCACAAACAACAAAAGTGGTAAAATGTAGTCAATAAAACCCCAGCAGGCTGATGTGGGAACAGTTCAGACAGATTTATAGACTGATACATCACACAAACTAACCACTAGATTTATGGTTTTGTTCCTTGTCTTTTAGCGCGGGACACCCACAAGGCCTTTGGCTATTTCTATCAGGCTCAGTAGAAGCTACATTTATGGGCCTAAATGAGTCCGTCAGGTGCCGTGAGCACGCAGCCAAAACACACCGCAGGAATGTTAAACGCTGATTCAGAGTTCATGGTGGGTTTTGATGGGGACGGAGAGAGAGACGGACAGTTTGACCGAATGTCTTTCGGCATGCGCTCACAAATGTTCCAAATTCCCTGTGGGCAGTTAATGGTCGACAGCATAAACTCCACTGGACTTGCTCTGTAGCTCCTAAAATGTCTCGGTCGCTCCTTCACTGCAGGTGACGATTCATAGGCCTCCGTTACCTTTTTTCCTCTGTGTAATCCTCCTCAGAAACTCCTAATGGTAACCACAGTGATCCAGACGTCTTAAAGAGGACCTACAACATCTTTCTTTACTGTGTGCTGTTGCTGTTTGAGTATTAAAAAAGCTCCAGTTCTTCTCTATAACAGTGTTTCTAAACTCCTGAAACGCCTCCATTGTAGTCTCGAGTTTCTTCTGGGAACGAACACGTCACAATATTCCTCATTATAATAATTCATACGCAGAATAAAGGGGCGGGGCCTGGTGGAGTTAGTTAGTAGTGTGTTAAACTGGCGGTTATGGTAAGGGGCGGGACATTTCCCAAACACACTCGAAGCGCTCGACCAATCACAACACACTGCTCCAGCCGACCAATCAGAGCACAGTGTGCTTTTCAGAAGGAGGGGCTTCATAGAGACAGGAAGTAAACAGAGCGTTACTGACAGACTGGGAAGAGAGGAGCCGCAACAATGGAGGATATGAGGAGAATAATCAGCATTACAACAGGAAAACCTGTTCTAGTAGAGACCAGAAATAATAGTTTCTCTTTAACTATACTTAGTCATGCCGAAAAATTAGGCCTTATTTAATATAGGTATTACTGGGCAGTCGATTTGTTTTTACACGTGCCTCGCTGTAAATAGTGCCTCGCTCACATACAGTTAAGTCAACAGTCTCACTGCTTGTGGCCTTGCGATTGTAGCTTTTATACAGTACAGTAATGGCTAAATAGACAAATGACAGTGATTATCTGGGGCTTGGCTGGGGTTTTGGCTTCCCACTATATAATTATACCTCAGCTCAACTTGTTTTTTTACATTCTACTGGAACTAGATGGTAGACGGGCACACAGCGGCCAAAGAAAAGGTCCACCGTCTAATTTAGGAGCAATCCGAGCCTCTAATGTCAGCTTCTATGCTGGGACTTTTCAGGGAAGATTTTTCTTCAAGTCTCAAGTGTGTATGTGTATATATTTTCCTCTTTTTGTCCGTGTGTGACGGACTCAGAAAGCCCAACCACAATGACATGGCAGGCCTAAAGGAGGCTGAAGTCATTGCACTGAGGTAGCTGGGAATGATTGGATACCTTTCTCATTACTCACTCGGGAAAGAAAGACCAAAAAATAAGACGTGCACAGATGTCGGTTTACTTAGTAAAAGAATATTTGCACAGTAGAATTTGTACACCTGTTGAAATGGAATGTGTGCCTGAATATGCACGTTTCATCAAGCTTTCAGCACTGTAAGTAAAGGCTGTAATCCGCCTCTCCTCCTATCATCATTGCCCTGGCCCTTTCTACTACTGAGTACACTAAGTAGTGTTGACAGTGGAAGATGAGCCCAGCAGACCCTCGTTACACCACAACCTCTTTTCACACAGTCAAATAAAACCTAGATGGTAGAAAAACTAGATGGTAGACGGGCACACAGCGGCCAAAGAAAACGTACACCGTCTAATTTTCTTTATAAAAAATGTGAAATGAAACAGCCTCACCATGCATCCTACTGAGGCTCAAAGTTGATAATGACTGAAAAACATCTTCACTTACAATATTTCTGTCACGGTTCTGTTGGTCACTCATTATGTTCAGCTGTGCAATCGTTATCTTCCTCATTATCACGTGTACTTGTACGTTCAGTTCTGTTTGTGTTTCATATGTCGGGTATCGTCTGTGTTATGTGTGAGTAGCTCTCTCTGCTCGGATTTACCTTTATGCCTTTGGATTTAATAAAAGACTTCATTCATCATTGTGTTCGAGTTTGATCATCTACACAACGTTGTGACAATTTCAGCATCCAAGTCGTTTGTCCCGTATTTCCAGCTGTTCAGAATCAGAACTGATGAATATGACCTTCGGATAATTTGTTTTTTATCGTTTTTGACTTCAGATTTGATTATTTATGTTCATGAGAAGGGTTGAATATGTAAAAAATTTGCAGTTTTTCAGTTTAGAAGTCAAAAACGAGAAAACAAATGATCCGAAGGTACTCGGACCGAACAGATGCCGGAGTCGATTCTTTTCAATGGATCGGTCAAACAAATTATCAAAACATTTGGAATCCGGTTCGCGATTCACTTTGAATGAGTTGGACAGATAATAATAACCACTGAATCTTCAGGTTGAAGTAAAACATACTTGTGAACAATTTGTTATGTTAAGTCACTCAAATGCTTACCTGCAATCAATATACACCTTATTGATGGTGCATACTATACAGGTGAAACTCGAATATCATGCAAAAGTTCATGTATTTCAGTAATTCAAATTAAAAGGTGAAACTAATATATTTAGTATATATAACTATATACATATGCATGATTATACTTATCAGAGGGCCGGCATTTCTGTATTTAAAATCCTTTTTTTTATTGATTTCATGTAATACTCTAATTTTCTGAGATTTTGAATTTGGGGTTTTCATAAGCTGTAAGCCATAATCATCAAAATTATAACTTTTGCACGATATTCTAATTTTTCGAGTTTCACATGTATGCAGGCGAGCAGATGAACCCAGAATATAAACACAAAAGTTTATCCATAGAAAGCCATTATAAAGAAAACGTTCATATTCTGGGCTCATCTGTATATAGGCTAATATGCATCATCAATAATGTGTAACTGAATTTGGTTTTTTAATATCTCTGTTTATGTGTATTCTATGTTTTTCACGTATATCCTGCTGTTTTTGGAAACTGAAATGCTGCAGCAGGTCCTGTATATGGATCACAAACTCGTATTATGTTCACATATTTTTGTTTTTGTCTTTTGAGATGGAACATTTACTGGCCTGTAATGTAGTTCAATGGATGTTTGGCCTTTTCGAGTCACGTGACTGGAGACGATGATGAAGTTGATGTTTACCTTCAATCTTGTTGAAACTAAACCTGAGACCACGCTATCGCTGTCAGCGACGTGAATTAATCTGAAGGCTATGCAGGTAAATACATTTTCCATCAAGGAGATTGAAAACACTAACAGTGAAAGCGCATGAAACAACTACCATGTATGACTTAACAAATGCATAGGTTTATATACTTTTCTACATATAACGTTTGTGAATATTAAAGTGAGGCTTGTGATATTTAACTACTTCACTGCTTCTCTGGACGAAATGAGTTTGGTAATTCTTTTGAAATAACTTCTTTGTGAAACACAGTAAATTGCTGTGCATAAACAATATATCAGAATGGAGTATGCAGGAATATTGTTCCTCTATTTTCGCTTCCTGGGATTAGATCAATGTTGTTTTTCTTTTTCCCTCATATGGAGTTGCGTCTTCTGATAGCCAGAAATAATTACACGTGTTTACTAGTTAAAATGCCAATAAGAATGCCACATGCTAATCTCATCTGCATTTTACCACTTAAAACTTTAATATTTTCCCTGTGTAGAAATTGCAAAACAACTGTACTGGTCTGCTGTAAGATCGTTCTTTGTGCACCAATTGAAAAAGTAATAAATAATGAAAATAAAAAGATGAATCGTTAGTGAGAGCACTTCCAGCTTGAGAAAGGGAGGGATGAGAGTCTGGATCTTCTGTCTACAGCCCAGCGAAACACACCGCGAGAATTGATTTGTTTGTTGCAGGTTTTTGACCCATTACGTCTGGCTCTTTGTCTCCTCACACGCCTGCTTCTTACGGGACATTAGTCTGTTCAGGGGGATTTGCTCAATTATCTGACTGATCTAGCACATCTCATCCATCTTTTGTTAGAAGAAATTATCTGGCAAAAAAACGCGGAATGGCCCTTGGAAAAGAAAAAGAATATAATTGACAAATGAATGATGCAGTTGTTTCGATTGGCTTTTTTTCCCAGCTAACTGTGAATTCATTGAAGCTTCTGAGCGGATTGGTTGAGGTAACCTGAGGTCGGTTCTAATTCTCGGGTGAAATTGCTTTTAAACGTGAAATTGCTATTTGTGGACATTTCTATGGATTCCACCTAAAATGTTTTCGAAAAGCATTGGCCTTGTGAAATATACCTCTGAGAGCTGAGCTTGGCCTGTGTTGGCCTTCAGTACAGTTAAAGGGAATTCTTGGGTGAAAGACTTTAAGGACATTAACAAAAGTTTGGATTTTGTGGCACTGCAGCGCTTGTGTAAGTTAGAGTAATGTTAAAGATGCAGAAGAGCTTCTTGGCTGTTGTGGTCCTTAGAGATATTGCATTTGTGGTGTATAAAGTAAAGGTTTCACATGGAAAATAGAAGAATCCCCTTTTACCATAGTGTGCTACTCACTAAAACACCTAATATTGCTACTTTAAAGGCCCACTGGTAGCAGGAGTGAGAGACTGTACGTTTCGAATGCTTATATCTCCAAAACGCCAATTTTATCATTGTTTTGGAGCACACCAGCTTATTCATAATCAAGGGTTAGTTCACCCAAAAATGTAAATTCTGTCAGTAATTTCTCATCCTCATGTTGTTCAAACCCCGTAAGACTTTCGTTCATCTTCAGAACACAAATTAAGATATTTGGTATTAAATCTGAGCGCTGGATCACTCCTGCATAGGCTTCTATGGGATTGAAACTTGCCGGCCCAGAAAAGTTAAAGACATCGTTAAAATAGTCCGAGTGGCTACAGTGGCTCAACCATAAGTTTATCAAGCAACAAGAACACTTTTGTACGCAAAAACAACAAAAATAACGACTTTATTCAACTCTTCATTTCCTTCTGTGTGGGCCTCGAGTGAGTTCTCGTAGTGTAACAGCGCAGCGCTTCGGTGTCGTACGTCAGATCGTAGGCTCGCTATTGGCCGACGCTGGTCATGTGTGTAATGCGTGTCATGTGTGTGACGTACGACACAGAAGCGCTGCGCTGTTACACTACGAGAACTCACTCGAGGCCCACACAGAAAAAATAAAGAGATGAATAAAGTCATTATTTTTGTTTGTTTTTTTGCACACAAAAAGTATTGATAAACTTATGGTTGAGCCACTGTAGTCACTTGGACTATTTTAACGATGTTTTTACTAACTTTTCTGGGCCGGCAAGTTCCAAGAATTTACATTTTTGGGTGAACTATCCCTTTAAGGATAACATATTCATACTAAAAGCTAAAAAACGTACATTTTGATTATAGGGGGCCTTTAATACGAGTTGCGTCTGCTGTGTCTTCATAGGTTTTAAATAACTTTGGTACTTCAATTAGTCATTCTTAGAGTGAGTCAAGCTTTGTTGCACTTAAAAAAAAAATACATCCATCAACCAAATAACTTTCATAACAACGGATAACTTTAAAGTATTGCTACTTTCCTGAACCCAAAACGAAACAGATTCTAGTTTTGATATTCCATATTATGTGCGTGTCTGAACTATAAAATGAAAGTTCCCTCAACCTATGACCAATTGTCTTTTAATAATGTAAACACAAATAACAATGAACTATTATGGTTTGTAAATTATTTGAAAAATGTAAATAGCTGAAAGATCTGACAAAGTTTTGGAGGCAAAAGCAAGTTTTAAAAAAACTGACCACATCACGGCAACTCGACTCAGAGTCTCAAACGTTTGAAAAGCGAATCCCGTGGTGATTTTTCACATGCATTCAATTAGACTTCAAAATTGCAGAAAGGAAACCGTTGATTATGTGCATTAACTCCAGAATGATCCCAGTTAGCAAACATCATGTGAACTTTGTGTTTCTACAGCAATGACAGACAGAGCCGCATGCAATCTCATTTAAATCCAAATTAAAAGTGCAAGATGTTCTGATGTAGTAAATGTCAAAAATCTGCCTGTGACTCTGAAGGGCTGGCGACAAATCTACTATTAATGTTTATTCATTAAATATTTGTTATGAGAGTGTTCATCTTTAAATTGGCTGGGATATATAATATAGACTAAATGTGAACTTTTGAAATAATGTGCTCTGGGGTTTCATGTAATGAAGTTCAGATGTGCTCACAGTCACACATAATAAAAATAAACATACGGAGATGGATGCTGTGTGTGCAGATTCATTTACAAAATGCAAAAAGGCCAACATGGAATCTGAGCTCGCCAGATTTCCGGATAATTGCAACAGCTGCCATTCATAAAATGTTGCAAGTTCATATTTATACATATATTTTTTTTTATGTGTTGTCACAGTTATGTACACAGAATATGAGGAAAATAATCAACATTACAGCAGGAAAACCTGCTCTTTAAAAACCAGCCTCTTTAAATTACGTTATATCTCACGTTTAAACCCAATTCTGATACCTTCCACAGAAATCAGCAAAGAAAATGAGAAAATAGCAATTAAGCATCCATTTAAATCTACAAATATATATTCTAGTAAAAGATCTTAAACAAGCTGATAGAAGTCAAATGTATTATTTTTGCAGCCATTTCATACTTGATTAATGAATCGATCTGACTATCAAGATTCTCTGACGGTAGAGGTGAGAGAAGGTGTGTGTGTGTGTGTGTGTGGGGGGGGTTGTGTAAGAGATAAGGTGGATGTCATGTTGTCCCTATGGGGACGCGCTGTCTTTTGCCCTGTGTGAGAACTCGACGAGAACAGCTAGTTAATGAGTGTCACAATGTTAAAATGTCATCTGTGTGCCATCTGATAATGAGGACTGTCACATTGTGTGTGTGTGTGTGTGTGTGTGTGTGTGTGTGTGTGTGTGTGTGTGTGTGTGTGTGTGTGTGTGTGTGTGTGTGTGTGTGTGTGTGTGTGTGTGTGTGTGTGTCTGTGTGTGTGTGTGCACCAATGACTTTATAATAACCTGCATATTTCATATCTACTCTAATAGTTCCACATAAATGATCTGAGGGGTTTAGAACCCACACACACACACACACACAGAGAGAGAGAGAGAGAGAGAGAGAGAGAGAGAGAGAGAGAGAGAGAGAGAGAGAGAGAGAGAGAGAGAGAGAGAGAGAGAGAGAGAGAGAGAGAGAGAGAGAGAGAGAGAGAGAGAGAGAGAGAGAGAGAGAGAGAGAGAGAGAGAATTCTTTCAAAATCAATAAGAAAAGGAGGATTTTTCTTAAAGGGACAGTGCAGGATCGTTGCATTAGTTTAGTCTAGATTTGCCCATTTTGATTCCCAGCGGTTATCACTGCTATCACATGCTTTTGTCATGTAACCTAACATGTATATGTTGTATACTGTTCGAAAGTTAAAATGAATTATAATTAAAGGAATTAATATTTCTCAGTAAAGAACCATTAAATTGATCAAAATTGACAATGACTTTTGCATTGTTACATAAAAAAATCAGTTTAAAAGAAATTTGGGTTTTTCCAAAATTTCTTCCAAAAAGTTTTTCCAAGCCAACTTAATCAAATGTTTTACAAATATGCAGAATGATTTCTGAAGGATCGTGTAAAAAAATTCAAATTCGTGTGTCCAAAGTTTCATAATACTTTTTTGCTTCAAAGTTTCAAGGTTATAATGTTATGATTCAACTCATAAAATAATTTTACAGATTGTTTTGAAGAAAATAAAAGTAAAAAACACTCCCTTAACCGAGGCCACTAAAAACGTCTAACTATGGCATATAAGTTTTGAGTGTAAACCAATGAAAGTATTTCAAATGCAGGCTAACAGGAAAACTTCTTGAAGTGTGAATTCTCTTGTTTTATTCTTTGTTTGTCTAACTTTGCTTCTTTCAAGTGGCCGGTTGTTTTTTTCATCTAGTCAAAGAGGGTTAAAATCACGCTGTCAACGCAAGCAGAGGTCCGGCTTTTTTTCTGGAGACAGAAATACATAAATGAAGAAGAAAGCCCAAATATTAAATGAGTACTGAGTAATCCACTATTTTGTAGAGGAGAGTTTAAATTAAAATTTTCTGAGATTTGGAGCCAAATTACAGGGGGGTAAAAATGACTTTAGAAAGATGGCAGCATCATTATTTTATTTTCACTCAGAGATTGGTAGGCCTATTAGTAAAATCAGACGACTTTAGCAATATTTGTTGCATTATATGCCAACGATGACAGCTCAAAAATGGGAAATAAGTTTTCAAATTTTTTTCCCAAAGTTTGTATACTTGTAACTCAAGATGTATCAAAGATATCTTAATATCCTTTTAGATTTTGGGTGTTAACACACTTTTCTTTTAGAATCTCCATTTTGGAGGCGCTATGTAATTTATTTCCAGAGATATTGGGATCTCAACATGGCTCGAAGAATAAATTTGTGCACATTTTAAATGGTCAAAAACCAAATGTGGGGCCCTATACAAAATAGAGGATTACTCAAATATTCATCCATGACACTTGATATTTTGGCTTTCGTCACTATTTATGTTTTTCTTCAGAAAAAATATGAAAAAAATAAATACAAATTTGAGCTAGGGTAGTTTCCAAAAAATTGTTGAATTGACACAGAATGACCTGTTTTTCTTAATAATTGAATCATATATATAAAATAATTGTTTTATGCAGTTTATGTCTTTCTCAGTGAGTGTTCAATAAAAATAAGAATGTTGAATTCAACTGACACAGTCGTGTTTTATGATTACTGTTTATGATTTTGAATTGCTTAAACCACTGTCGTCTTTCAGATGTGGAAAACCTTTCATTCCAAAAGACGATTAGCAGATGTTAATAAAAGAAACGGGTTGCCCTATCAGAGACCCAGAAGTCATAAAGAACCGAAAACTCTTTGTATATGTTGGAAAGACATCTTAGGATCACATTCTGAATTACAAACAGCTTCGACAGATGCATCAAACAAGCATAAAAACTACAGTAACAGTTGCTGTGAACTTTTTAGGGACATGTTTACACATTCTCGCAGGCAATGCATTGTTTTTGAGAACATGCATAATGACAAATGCAAAATTTACGACTGCTTGTATTAGAACATTGGAGTGATTTAAAACCTGGAAAATGTTTCTCAAACAATAGCTGGAGGTATTTTTTGGCAGGAAAGAGTTTTGGCTTGTAGGGAGTGTGTAATGTACCAGTGCATGTGTGTATGACCTTATCCAGACTATCTGAACCAGGCCAAGACAAACAGGACAACATGCACTAGTGGCAACCAGCATATCTGCATCTCTATAAGCGTCTGTAACCAGCGTCCACACATGCATGCATGCAAACTTTAGGCCAAGACAATCACCGCACCAGAGCTCAGGGTATTAGATGAGAAACAAAGACATCTGGAGGAGGAACGATACGGATTTTGAGGTGTGGGATATAGGCATGAATTTGTCAGGCTCTTTGCTTACAGTTTGGCTTTACTGGGCTTCTGATAAAAGTAGGGGAAAACCAGACAGGATAAATGAGCCCATTATAATGGGTGAACGAACGAGTGCTTAAACGAATGTTAAACTAAAAATATGCCTGTCTCCTTGACAACCCAGCTAAGGGCAAAGAGCCTCCTTGTGGAGTGCCAGTCTCAGACGGCTGTTGTAGAAGGCAAAGGGGAATTACTCGCCAGCATTGTTTGACTTGCTGGAACAGGTCTTGTGTGGTAGAGCAACGCATCGACGTTAACTGCAGAAATAACAACCGGAGTCGCAGTAAAAATAGGGAGTGTCAACTTAAAATACTGAACTTCAAGCTCAACTGGAATTAAATGGCATTTAATCCCCCCCCCCCCCCCCCCCCCGCCGCCGCCGCCGATTCTAATTAAAAGTTCAGTCTCTGCCTTACATTTTTAAGTACAAGATTTTTAAGTCTTTCGACAAGATTTGTTCAAAATACCTTTACTCAGCAAGGATGCAAAATCATAAAATCATAAATGTTTCTTGAGCTTCAAATCAGTGTGTGATTTCTGAAGGATCATGTGACACTGAAGTAATGATGCTGAAATAAATCAATAAATAACATTAACATGTATTAACTTAGAAAACTGTTATTTTAAAGTGCTTTTTCAGATATTACCTTTCATGTAGTGTGTATTATAGCTGTTGATGAAAGTAAAAGCTCTGCAAAGATTGAAGTGCAGATTAATGGAGTTTTTGTCTCCCAAAAGAAAAAAGTGATTCTGAACTGCTGAGTCGTCAGTATTCAGTCTCACTTCCTGCGTAGGTTTGTAACTCATTTTGCATAATGCCAATTTTCAATGCTTTAGCTATTTTCTTACAGCCACTTTCTATTTTGTGATGCTCACCAATCTTTTGATGCACATCAGAACTATATTCTTTGGTTTTACTCATTGTAATGGATGATTAAGGAATTTGGCCTTTGTGTTTCCTCATATTTAACTCCTGTAAAACAAGAAGTCATGGCTGGACAATTTCATGTTCCTAGTCACCCTGGTGTGCAAAAAAAAGGTAAATATGGATGGGAATATACTTCAGAGATATTTTACTCGTAAACAATTCTAGGGGTACCAATAATTGTGGCCAACTTGTTTTGGAGAAAAACATTTATTTCATAATGTGATTTCCCCTCCA
>CM060634.1:1152500-1167500 GCA_030578275.1 Meda fulgida | reverse complement strand
TACATATTGTATTAATCTGTTTTAATAATGTATGCCCCATGTGTTTTATTACACTATAAAAAATGCGTTTATTTTTTTTTAACTCAATTTAAGGGTCAAATATGGACAAACCCAAACGTTGGGTTAAAAATGTAATTTAAAATTGCAACTCACCGGCTGAGTCAGTCCATATCTGACCCAAAGTTGAGTTGAAACAACCCAAGAGCGTAGAGTGTATGTGGAATACAATGTGGTTGTACAGTGTTGTCTGATCTGTTTTTATGCCAGTGTTAAAGATGAATTTCTGTCCAGTAAATCTGAACAGACAATAAAGACAAACAAACAAACAAACAAACAAACCACAACGGGGATCTGTTTCAGATCAGTTATTACACAGGCCAGTTGCTCATCTTCCAAAAGGTCTGAGCGGGTTATTAATGCATCAGCACAAAAATATTAAATGATATTTAAGATGCCAGAGATGTTTTTAAATCTGAGCTGGAACTTCCATCAGGCTTTCCTCGTAAACTGGCCATCATTTTATGTCTACTGTATTTGAGATTTATTATAGTAAGTCTGTGGATGACGGCGTGTCTGCTGTAACGTTTTCTCTCACATGTTTGGCTATATTCTGCTTTTCGAGATCCAGTTCAGTGGTTAGAGTTCACATTTTATCAACTATCAAATAAAAGTATATCTGTTTTTTAGGTTAATCGGTTATCGGCCTGTGCGGTTCAACCTAGTTATCATTATCGGTAAAATCCAATATCGGTTCACCTCTAATATTTGTTCTAAACAATATAATATATATATATATATATACATATATAAGAATGTCTGTTTTCTAAAATGTTTGTACAAAAATGTATAGGGTCATTAACAACACAAGTTATGTAATAGTGTAGGTGTACATGTTTGAATATTTAAAAGCAGAAATGTTAAGCTTATAATTTATAAAAGCACTTACATTCTGTAAAAAATATATATTTGAGCTGTAAAGTTGTCATTTTTAGTAATTTTAGGATTTTTCCACCTTATTTTGCAATGTGGAAGTATGCTATTATCCGTGAATGAGCGAGACTCACGATTATTAAATAACTAAGAATAACACAGTGGTTTATAATGCAAATTTCAGCGTTTACTGCACTGTGTTAATGACAACGATAATAAATAAAAAATAATATGATAACAAATACCAATTTGCAATATAAAGCAGCTTAACAGACTAAGATAACTAAAAGAGAATGAAACCGGAAACCTCGACACATTTCACTTTCTAACACCTGCTCTTACGTTAAAAATAAGGCGGATAGTGTTGCATTGTCATGATAATGAAGTTGTAAAATTGGATTCAACTTCACATAGAAAAGCTTAGTAAGCGATTTTTTCCACACTAGAATCTTATTATCATGCAAACTGTTCATATCTTGGGGTCGAACTATTAAAAAGTATTTTAAAATCTATAGATTGGACCCCTTCATTTCCATTGTCAGGATAATTTGTGCTTTTTTAATGAAAATGAGGGCCAAGTGGAAATGCTTTCGACTGTGCTTGAGACGAACCCAGAATGTTCCTTTAACACGACGCATTAGGAAGATTATTGATAGTCCCTTTTCTTATCTATGAGTTGATTCCACCATTTTTATAGAGTTTATATTTTCAGCTCTCATTTTAATGACATCTATAATCCATGACCGGAAAATGAACAGGTGCTTTTTTTATTTAGCTTTATTAATCAACTCTTAAGGAATGCTATTAATATCACGCTGTCATCTCTGATTGGATGACTGACCGTATGTGGTTTCTGATTAAAACATCTGAACATCAGACTCTGCCACGGCTGTTTGGACGCTTGATTAAATTCCTAATCAATATATTCAGATATTCTTACTGAGATGATTGCTTAAACAATTGCCATTTTGCTGCTATAAACAACAGCCACAATCTACTCTTTAAAGAGGACCGATGATGCTTTATCTTTCTTTACTGTGTAATGTTTGAGTGTTAAAAAAGCTCCAGTTCTTCTCCATAACAGTGTTTCTGAACTCCTGAAACGCCTCCATTGTAGTCTCGAGTTTCTTCCGGGAACGAACACGTCACAATATTCCTCATTATAATAATTCATACGCAGAATAAAGGGGCGGGGCCTGGTTGAGTTAGTTAGTAGTGTGTTAAACTGGCGGTTATGGTAAGGGGCGGGACATTTCCCAAACACACTCGAAGCGCTCGACCAATCACAACACACTGCTCCAGCCGACCAATCAGAGCACAGTGTGCTTTTCAGAAGGAGGGGCTTCATAGAGACAGGAAGTAAACAGAGCGTTACTGACAGACTGGGAAGAGAGGAGCCGCAACAATGGAGGATATGAGGAGAATAATCAACATTACAGCAAATGCATGATTTGACCTCTTCAATCTCCCCTTCAAGCCTGGAGGATTTAGTACATATTTTAAGGCACTATTTCTCATCAGTAGCACATCACAGATTTTATATACCTAGTGTGTAAAATGGAACAACATGCTCCCAAAGCACATTCTGTAATGTACATGCTCTGCAAAACATTTCCCAGAGGAACTGAATGGCCAGATGCATTACTGTGGCAGATGATGTAAACATATTGAGATCATTGTAGCGGAGCGCTGGGAAATTCAATGATTCGGTCAAAATAGAGTCTGTAGGTTTGGAACAGACAAAAAAAAAATTGTTATACTAATTATATACTATTTTGTATTTATAATTCTAGTGTAAAGGATAGTAAGAGGCCACTTGTATTTTAAAAAAGGGTATTTCTTATTTTATATACAGTATATGAAGACATATATAATGGCTTAGATACAGTGCAGGCATATTATAATAGGAAACATGTGACAGCTTATTTCCTCTCTTTTTCTCTCACGCTTCAGGCCTCGCTTATGAAAAGTCATCTAGGGATATTTTGGTGGGGAAAGATTGTCTGGTTGGGTAAATAGCTCTGTTGAGATAAATATTAAAGGGGGAAAAAGCTAAGAAAGAAAATTAATTTTTAATTGATTAAATTCCTTGTGGATTAACAAAATATTCCGACAGCAACCTCCTCTTTCCTCTTTCCATGAAATGTCACAATGCTGGAACAATTACAGAGCCTCACATTCCCAGACTCAAATGAATCTGAAAGCTATTTCTGGTAAAATTACCTGAGGCCCAGTTCCTGAGAAGGCCATTCCCTCCAGATCGCTCTGATCTGAACAATAACACAGTATATTGTGGTTTAATAGCGTGATTAGTGTAAAAACAACTGTTTAGACTTGAGTGGCACTTTTTCCCCTCTTTCAAATGATATTCTGATAAAAGCGCTGATCGCTTTCATCGTTCCCACAGAATCTGAGCGTATGTTTCATAAACAGGGATGAACTGGGTCTCACAGAGGGACTTTTCTCATTTCAGAACTAATAAAGTGTCTCTCCGCCTGAAGCTGAGGCAGGAACGATACGTCTCTTCAATTGATCCTTTCTGCAAAATCTGCTCTGAACACAAGAATCTGGTGCTCATGCAGCTCTACGCACACCAGCAGACTGAAGACGCTACAGGGAGTTAGGTCGTTCCATTGCAGCTTAATAATAATAATAATAATAATTGCAGCTTATTCTGGCAAAGAACTGTTATTCGTTCCATGAAAAACCTTTAACATCCACAGGACCTTTACATTGCACAAAAAGTCATTTTTGCTTCTCCAGTGAATCTTGATTTAAGAATTTTTAGATATTTGTGCCGGAAGACAGAAATACTTTTGACAATTCTATCATCTTTTACTTTAGATAGATGATAGATGATGGATGGGTGGATGAATGGATGGATGGACGGACGGACGGACGGACGGACGGACGGATAGATAGATAGATAGATAGATAGATAGATAGATGGATAGATGATAGATTGATAGATGGATAGATGATAGATGGATGGATAGACAGATAGATAGATAGATAGATAGATAGATAGATAGATAGATAGATAGATAGATAGATAGATAGATAGATAGATAGATAGATAGATGGATAGATGATAGATTGATAGATGATAGATGATAGATGGATAGATGATAGATGGATGGATAGATGATAGATGGATAGACGGATAGATATATAGATAGATAGATAGATAGATAGATAGATAGATAGATAGATAGATGATAGATGATAGATGATAGATGATAGATGATAGATGATAGATGGATAGACAGATAGATAGATAGATAGATAGATAGATAGATAGAAAGATGATAGATAGATAGATAGATAGATAGATAGATAGATAGATAGATAGATAGATAGATGATAGATAGATGATAGATAGATGATAGATTGATAGATGATAGATAGATAGATAGATAGATAGATAGATAGATAGATAGATAGATGATAGATAGATAGATAGATAGATAGATAGATAGATAGATAGATAGATAGATAGATAGATAGATAGATAGATTGATAGATGATAGATGAATAGATAGATAGATGATGGATAGATGATGGATGGATGATAGATGGATAGACAGATAGATAGATAGATAGATAGATAGATAGATAGATAGATAGATAGATAGATAGATAGATAGATAGATAGATAGATAGATAGATAGATAGATAGATAGATAGATAGATAGATAGATAGGTAGATAGATAGATAGATAGAAGATAGATGAATAGATAGATTGATAGATGATAGATTCAAATCTAATCAAATCAAATCAAAGTTTATTTATAGAGCACCTTTTTACAACAACAGGTGTTTACCAAAGTGCTGTACATACAGATAACAAACAACAAAGCAAAAAAAAAAAAACAAGTAACAAGTAACTCTCATACTGTGTTATATGCAGTACTGTACAAATATGTTTTTAAATGTAATTTAAAAACTGCAAGTGAAGGTGCCTGCCTAATGTACAAAGGTAAATTATTCCAAAGTTTCGGGGCCAGCACTGCAAAGGCACGATCACCCCTGCTCTTAATCTTGCATTGGGAGAACCCAAAAGCAGTTGCCCAGCAGACCTAAGTGCTCTGGATGGGACATAGGGCTGTAATAGATCTGAGAGGTATTTTGGAGCAGTATTATTAAATGATTTAAAAACAAAGAGTAAATCTTAAAATCAATTCTAAAACCAACTGGCAACCAGTGGAGGTAAGCTACTGCAGGTGTAATGTGATCCTGTTTGCGTGTCATTGTTAATAGACGTGCAGCCGCATTTTGTACCCTCTGCAAATGTGTTAGAGATGCCTCACCAATGCCTACATAAAGACTATTACAAGAGTCCAGGCGGGATGATATAAAAACGTGGATGACCTTCTCAAAATCAGTAAGATACAAATGACTTGACTTTAGATAATTGCCTTAACTGATAAAAACACGATTTAAGTACCAAATTAATCTGTTTATCTAGTTTTAAGTCACCGTCCATTAAAATTCAATTCAATTCAATTCAATCTTATTTGTATAGCGCTTTTCACAATACACATTGTCTCAAAGCAGCTTTACAGAAAGTGCATTTCTGAAATGTACATTGAAACACCTAGGGCTTCACATATGACCTTAAGTCGCCAAGATCTACATCAGGGGTATTAATGGTACCACCAGGTCGAAACAAAATGATTTCAGTTTTATCTTCATTGACTTTAAGAAATTGGAGGCCATCCAGGCTTTAATATCATTAAGACATCCCAACAAAGGTGCTATAGAGTTTGCATTGTTTCGTTTCAAAGGCAGATAGAGTTGCGAATCATCTGAATAACAGTGAAACGAGATGCCATGTTTCCAAAAAATGGACCCTAAAGGTAATATATATAAAGAAAATAAAATGGGTCCAAGAATGGAACCCTGAGGGACTCCACATGCAAGAGATGCAGTGGCAGACACGAATTCCCCAAGACGTACCGAGAAAGTTCTTTCGCCCAGATAAGATCTAAACCATTGTAATGCGGCACCCTTTACACCAACACACTGCTCAAGACGAGAGAGCAATACATTGTGATCTAAGGTGTCAAAAGCTAAGACCCAATAGCATAAGAACAGCACAGTTACCTGTGTCATTGGCCAACAATAAATCATTATAGACTTTTCATAGGGCATTTTCTGTGCTGTGAAGTGATTTAAAACCAGATTGATAAATTTCTTGCAAACCATGCGAGTCTAGAAAGGACAGTAATTGTTTAAAAAACACTTTTTCCAATATTTTAGAAAGAAACAGAAGTTTCAAAATTAGCAAGAACTGATGAATCCAAGTTTGTTTGTTTTTATCAGTGATTCCACTATTGCATGTTTAAAATGTAGGGATACAACTCAATGAATGAGACTACTATTTACAATCAAAAGTATTGTAGGGCCAAGGGTTTCAAACACCTTTTTTTAGGAAATCTGGGGAAACAATGTCTGTGGGACACACAGATGGATTCATTTTGTCAATGATGTCTTTTAAACAAGCAAGAGACACTGGCTCAAACTGAATAAAAACAAAGGAACATACAGAAAAAGAAGACGTATCAGCAGAAGGGTGAACAATATTTGCTCTAACAGTCATAATCTTGTCAATAAAAAACTGCAATAACTTTTCACATGTTTCTTTGGAAAACTCCAAAGTCATTTGTTGCGAAGTATTTAAAACAGAATTGATAGTGTTAAACAGAACACGAGGTTTGTGGGAATTATTTGCGATGACATTTGAAAAGTACCTTGACTTTTCCATTTTTACAGTTTTTTGATATATAGACAAGTTGTTTTCAAGATCTCAGTCGAAACCCTTAGCCTATCTTTTTTCCACTGACGTTCTGCTCTCCTGCACTCGTGCCTGGAAGCACGGGAAACGTCATTTAGCCACGGTTCAGCTTTTGGCTTTACACGAACAGTCCTGAAAGGGGCAACAATGTCCAGTGCATTCTGACAAGAAGTATAAAACAATGATGTTAACTCATCAGTATAATAATGCTGAGTGGACACTGAAAATGCCATGTTTGTGCTATTAAAAACATCAGCAAACCGTTCTGCAGTTAAAGAGTTAAATGACCGACAGCGACGAGCAGGAGCACATGGTTTAGGACTACAGAAACAAGAAATCTCGAATAACACCGGCATGTGGTCAGAAAAAGTATCATCACAAACATTAATATTGGTAACCGGTAGACCACACGATAAAACCAGGTCTAATGTGCGTCCATGCTCATGTGTAGAGCCAGCCACAAACTGCATCAACTTGAATGACTCCGTGAGATTTAAGAAGTCTTTAACCAATGGCTTGGAGGGACAACAGATATGGATGTTAAAATCTCCAACAATTAAAACTCTGTCATACTTCGGCATGATTATAGGACGTTTCCTGTCAGATGTCAAATAGACGATTAGAAGATGTCTTTAAGATGTAATGATTGAGAATGCATGTTAAACTGACATCTTCTAAACGTCTATTTGACATCTGACAGGAAACGTCCTATAGACGTATTGTAGATGAGCAAACACTCTTAAAAATACGTCTTCCAGATGTAAACATCACATCAAATAGACTTGTGCTATCTGGACGGACGGACGGACGGACGGACGGACGGACGGACGGACGGACGGACAGACAGACAGACAGACAGACAGACAGACAGACAGACAGACAGACAGACAGACAGACAGACAGATAGATAGATAGATAGATAGATAGATAGATAGATAGATAGATAGATAGATAGAAAAATATCTTCTTTTGTTTCTGCAGGAGAAAGATAAACTGGATTGAAACGACATGAAGGAGAAGTAAGGCTTTACAGTAAGGTTTCAGTGGATAACATTAAGTTAGTATATTAGAAATATTTTAAATTGTTAGTTCATGTTAACTAAAGCATTTATTCTTATTATTGTTCATTTCAACATGTACTAATACATTATTAAAATCAAAAGTTGTCACAAAGGGTTCTGTTTTACCTGTGTTTGTTCTTGTTTTATTTGTTCGGCATTTGTTTCCATGGTTACTGATTTGTTAACTGATTAACCCCACCTGTTCCTTGTTTTCTCTCTTCACTGAGCCTGTGTATTTACAGCCCTCATTTTCAGTTGTTTCTTTGTCTGTTCCTGTCATTTAACCTGGCATACATATAGCACATTAGAAATTTCTATAATTCAAATCATGTAAAATTATTATACGGCTGCATAAACGTGTCCAACTTTGTTCCTGTTCTCTTGTGTTTGCTCTTTTGATTATTTTGTGAATAAAATAAAACTGTTGCACATTTATTCAATAAACTCAACCGTTGTGACAACATTTCTTTATGTAAATATTATTTAATTTTTCTGAGCTAACATGAACTAACAATAAACAGTTGTATTTTTATTAACTAACGTTAACAAAGACAAATACTGCAACAAATGTATTGCTCATTGTTAGATAATTCATTAACCAATGTTAACTAATGGGAAACTGGTTCAGAATAAGAACCGGGTCTCAGTTTCTAATACTATAGAGAACCTAAATATACTTAAAGAATGAACATTAGCTTTTATAAATTAACCACAATTTTGCAAATATCAGACAAATGCTGCATTAAGTGCAATTGTTTTTGTTTTTTTAATCTCCGAGAGGATTCTGATGTGCGTTCCACAGATGCCTTTATGTAACTGAGTGATGAAACCATTTACTGTGAAATCCACTTCACCTTAGAATAAAACGATTCTTCTCATTCCATTAATGTCTCAGCTATTGAGAGCAGTTTTCATTTCACACGCACGCACGCACGCACGCACGCACGCACACACACACACACACACACACACACCCTTACACTAACCATACCCTAAACTTACCCATCACAGAAAACGTTCTGCTCTTTTACATTTTCTAAAAAACATAATTTAGTGTGTTCATTAATCAATTTCCCTCGCGGGGACCATTGGCTAGTCTTCACAATGTTATATAAACATGAGCACACACACACACACACACCAATCCATCACAGCTATTTTAAATGAAAGAAAGTTCAGACACCACTTTGGTCCACACTTTTCATTAATGTTCTGAAGAACAGCCAGCATCTGCTCCTCTGATGAGTTCAAGTCCCTTTAAACATTCATTCATAAACTCCTGAACCACATCAAACCGTCGCCCACAGAAGAAGCGCTGAGCAAACGTGGGCATACAGAGCAAACAAGACCATATGCACACAGAAAAATGGCTAAATATTTATGCTCTAAAAATACCAGTCCTTCTCAGTTCATCAGCTACAATATGCTTTCTAACAATATTTACATATTCATTTTTACTTTTCAGAAATGCAGTAAAACCTGTTAACCGATGAGGTCTAAGATGCTATATGGTACACATTAGTGTTGCAATTTTACAGTATATATATATATTTTTTTTTTTTTATTATTATTATTGAGCATCAAATCAGCATATTAGAAAGATTTCTGAAATATCATGTGACACTGGATTATTGATGCTGAAAATTCAGATTTGCATCACAGTAATAAATTACATTTTACAACATGTTGACATAGAAAACAGCTATTTTAAATTGTAAGAATTTTTCACTGTTTTACAGTATTTTTGATCCAATAAATACTGCCTTGGTGAGAAGAAGAGACTTTAAACAACATAAAAAATCGTAATTATTACAAATTGTAGTGTACATGCATTTTTTGTATATATAAATATATATTTTTTTTTTATTCTAACTGACCCCAAACGTTTTGAACAGTAGTGCATATTTCTATTCTTTATTGGTCTACTGACATTTGTAACTGTAAAATATACAGTCAGGAACATTATCATCACTCCATTTCTACAGTTACATTATTTTGCAGTGCAGTTCTCTCTTCTTATGCACTCAACACAGGTTTCATGTTGATGCTGATCAGTGTGTCTGGCTTCGTCTGTGTCGTATCGCAGTTCTTCAGATCATGGAGCTGACCGGTGAAACTGCATGAGGAGGATCTGATCACTCGCTTCAATCAGCACTGGCTTTGAAATCGGTTTTGTGGAATAGTTGATCCATGCATTTGTAGAAAAACATGTTCAACAGGGTTCTGTGTAGAGATAGGGTTCTGGACTCAATTTTAAATGCCGCAAAGTTTCTATATAAGGAGAAATGTCTTAAATTATTGCACAATACTTTCATGTTCAATGGGGTATTTTATTTTTGTTTCATAAAATTTTACTAAAATAAAAATGTATTAAAACTAAAACAAATTAAATATACATCCATAAAATTATCCCATGATGGGAACCACTAAATAGTTCTATATGAGAAGAAAACTAACCTTAAAACTAACTAAAGACCTAAACCATACAAAAACTAGTCAAATAAATTAAACCTAATGAGCAATATTTAAAAATGGATTTAAAAAGATAGGACAAAAAGTACATAACGAAATTACTAAAATTGACATGAAAAAAAAGCTAATTCAAAACATTAATAAAACAAAACTAAAATAACACTTAGACATGGGACTGTCGAATGGCAGAAGATGGCGGAGGTTTTTCTGAAAATAATAATTTAAGTTTCAGTCTGTTTCTAATTTTGAATATAACATATTAACTATTTCCTCGAACTTTTATGGCGTTTCTTTGTCATTTTTGGAGCTCCTTCAATCCCCATTCACTTTCATTGCATGGAAAACCAATTGTGTTATTCTTACAGCAGGGGCAAAACCAAAAAATTGGTTAAAACACTACAATATTCCTCATTATAATAATTCATACGCAGAATAAAGGGGCGGGGCCTGGTTGAGTTAGTTAGTAGTGTGTTAAACTGGCGGTTATGATAAGGGGCGGGACATTTCACAAACACACTCGAAGTGCTCGACCAATCACAACACACTGATCCAGCCGACCAATCAGAGCACAGTGTGCTTTTCAGAAGGAGGGGCTTCATAGAGACAGGAAGTAAACAAAGCGTTACTGACAGACTGGGAAGAGAGGAGCCGCAACAATGGAGGATATGAGGAAATAATCAACATTACAGCAGGAAAACCTGTTCTAGTAGAGCCTGAAAACAACATCAAGACTTTGCTGCATCATCACCAAGGCATTTGGTGTTTGTTAAATGCTGCGTTTGACTTATGCTTGACTATTTATGCCTATAGGTGTCTGGGATATTTTTTCCACTAATAAAGTCTGTAATTCTTTTAATTGTGTCGTGCTGCTGGTGTTGGTGATGCCACAGGTAGAGTTAAAATAACAGGGCTTTCAGGTCAGACAGGAACAGCTCACAGCCTCTTATTTCACACCTCAAAATTGTTCAAGAAGCGTGTGAGACTCAGTCAGCGGTGCAAATCCTTCAAGTGCTCAAACCTGCATGGGCTAAAAGGGAAAACAGCCCGTCTGAAGTCTAATGGGTTACAGGCAGGGTGTCATTTTGGCATTTAGATTCAGTGATGTGGATGAACCTGGCCGATCAACAAACCCCGAACACAAACACTGGGCTGTCATGGTGGTCCTGCAGGCTTTCCAAACACCTGACGTCTCTCCTTCCTCTTTCTCTCCGTCTCGTTCGGCCTTCTCTGAAAGTGCCCTAGTTAATACACTTTGGCATGACAGATTTACGTTTTTAATTAGTGGGACATTACAATAAGAGTGTCAGGCAATGAAGGAATAAAATGAAGAAGGATATATATGCGACTGCAATGCAGATAAGGATGAAAAGAGCAGCAGAGATCCTGTGCTTTAAAATAAACTGGAGCACAAAATAGTTCCCAAAAGAGCGAAAAGAAACTCAGTGTCACAGTTAATCTTGTTCTCGCTTTGATTTCAACCATTTTACATCCACAGACTTTCTTTTCAGGCTTATTTTTACTTTGGTTTGCTTAGTTGGTGACATTTAAAGTCTCCCTGTGGTGAAAATCCAGCTTTTAAAGTTGTTTATGTGTCTATGTGGTGTTTTTAATATTCTTTAAGACAAACCATGTGTGTAAATTCACAAGTCAAGTATTTTCTGCTTAAAACTGCAGTGAACCAAAGACAGTCTCAAAAACACGTGAAATCGCTGGTGTTTCTGACGTCACAAACGACCTTGTAACCAATCAGATCAACGTGTGCTCGTCAACCAGTGGATCTCTGAGTGAGTGAGTGAGTGGAGGCGGGGTCATTTGCATATGCATAGAACCACGCATACTAAATGAGGCAAGGGTGTTGAGTTACATTCAAGATATTTTAAGACATGTAGACATTTTTCAAGGAAAAAAAACATCTAAATATGTCGTTTTAAATATCACTGTTTTCTACAGAGATGCTTTATAGCTCGAACTCATTTAATAATTGATGATCTTTACACAGTTATTGAACTGAACTGAATCAACACTGAACTGATTTCACAGTCTTTACAGCAGAAATGAATCATCATCTTCCTGTTATCCCTATTAAGCTGCTTCGAAACGATCTGTATTGTATAAACACTATAGAAATAAAGCGGACTTGACTTGCATGTAGAATGTAACCAACAGCGATGAGGTCATCACATTATTTGCATACTGAACTCAAATCACACTTCACAGACACAAAAGCATCATAAAAGTATCCCGTTTCAACTCGCGCTTCTTAAGTCTTATGTTAAATTTGTGTGATACAGAAACAGAAAATTAACTCTTTGATAACTCTTCCTCTCAGAGAGAACCAGGCCATACTTTTAACCACAGATGCTGGTCTTGAACTCGCTGTGATGCGACACACATTACGTCATCAGGTTGAAAGGTCACACGTGTTCTTGTTCAGAAATGTAGGGCAAAAAACTCCCTCTCATTTTCTCCTCCAACTTCAAAATCGTCCGACGTCATTGTTTTACCTTTTATTTATTTATTATTTTTTGTAAATGGCATTGAGAAAGTTGGCTCTGTAAACACTGGGTCTGTTCTTCCGCCCACGTCCCGCTTGACCTTTCAGTGTGATGACGTAATGTGGCGCTTCACAGCGAGTGCAGGACCAGCATTAGTGGTTAACTGTGTATTGTGTTATACATGTCGTTGGTTTGTGTAGATGAGACTCGTATTCCTCGGCTGGATCGTGTCGAGACTCTGAAGCTGCACTGAAACTCACATCTGGACCTTCGAGCCGTTGGACCCCATTGAAGACATTATATGGAGGATCCTGGAGTGTTTTCCTCAGAAACCTTCATTTCTGCTCCACTGAAGAAAGAAACACATGAACATCTTGGATGATGTGGGGAGAGTAAATAATGAGGAAATGTTCATTCTGAAGTGAACTACTCCTTCAGAAATAGCAGTTTGTTAGTATGGAGGGATATTCTGGAGCAGGTCTAGCGGAGGTTAAAGCTTATCTACGAGCTAAAAGCATGACACAGTCATTTTACAATATACCACCACGCATTCTCCATCACCAGGGCAAGCATTTCTCTCCTTTTCCACATTTCTCTATCTTTATCTCTCCCACGGGTGGACTGAATGGATTTCCCACTGTCTTCGGCGTCCTGACCCTCTGCTGAACCATCTTCTTTTCAGAGCAGTTTAAATAGTGAAGGCAAACACTACACCGCAGCCATCTGTAATATCAATGTCACAGAGCCATACGTGACAGGAAAATCATCATCTCAGCTAACAATTTTACCTTCTGGGAACGTTAGTTTTTGGTTCCCAGAACGTTCCCTATTGGTGATCCAGGAAAGTTTTCTTAAACAAAATAGAACGTTCCCTTAATGTTAGGGGAACGTTCTGGAAACTTTATGGGAAAATTCCCTTTAGGTTATAAAAATAGAACCTAAAAAGAACCGACAGGGAACGTTCCTAGAACTTTCTTGTTTGGTTCCCAAAAAATAACCAGATGGGAACCATACGGGAACGTTAGGGGAACGTTCTGTGTTTGCTGGGGAGACGCTGACATTAAAACCCTCAATACTTGAACTTTATTCCCGCTCATCCAATCAAAATAAGAAGAATTTATATACTTGAGGTGCAATCAGCCAATAAGCATTGTCATGACATCATCAGCTCCCAGATCATGAGTCACATGGCATTTACAGCTTAACTGATTGGATCAGAAACTTTCAGAAAACTGCTCAGTTTATTGCAGTGGTTCTCAACGCATTCCAAGGGGAAGCTAAATGGCTTTAAAAACATTCAAATAAGACAAAACATGTTTTTAAATAAGGAAAATTAAGACATATTTGAGAAATATAACTGTTTTATATTGTTGCCTCAACAACTAGACCAGGGTCTTGGAAAACATAATTGAGGGCATTTTAAGTGTGATTTCTAGACTTGAAAAGTAAATAATAAATGAAAAAATAAGAAGTAATTATTTAGAAGTAATTGACGAGATTCATGGCAGTCAATTGCTATATGCGAGTTAAAAAACAATACATTTTCATAATGTTTAAAAGGGACTCTGATAACCATTAAATGTTGAGTTTGTGTCATGTAGTGAGCGATACGATAAGGACCATCAGCCTGCACCGTAATATGAATATATATGAAGTAATATGAGTAAACAGAGAAAGTAGCAGATTATCCTGTGGAAGAGACGGACAGATCTTCCCTGAAGAAGTGAATTAGCAGCACGAGAGACGTATCGTCTGATGGAATGAAGCATGAGTTCCTCAAACAGAAACTCCACATAAGCCAGAGAACACCATCAGCGCCGCAACACACGATCTCGTCATATCTGACCATTCTGGAGTACAGTCACATGCAGGAGGAACAAAACACACACATGTGCGAACAGGACCAGCACACACACTCCAAAATAGGGGTCATAGAAGAACCATTTTGGTTCCCTAAAATCCTTTTAGTGAATCGTTCTAAAAAGAACAATTTTCTGAGATGATTTGGCCTCATTCCACCTCGTGTCAGTTCAAACATCCAAAAGTCAATGTTTTATTAACTTTGAGAAAGGTTTGTGTAAGATAAATAATCATTCTGTTAAATTTAATGTAATGGTTCTTTATCTGCATCATTGATCCATAAAGAACCATTTTGTTCCACAAAAGTTTATTTATAGTGGAAAAAGGTTCTTTAGATTATTAATATGTTCAGAAAATGGTTCTTTTTAGAACGATTCACTAAAA
>CM060634.1:1140000-1147500 GCA_030578275.1 Meda fulgida | reverse complement strand
AAATCTGCCATGAAAACGATGATTCTGTATTTGACGTTTCCACCGTTGGACTCAGCAGTGCAGTTTTAATGTACAGTAAATGCATTCGGTGCAACTTACATATGGGATATATACAGTTTATACGAAAGTTTCTCCCTCTCCGAGGTCTTGGTTCTGCCAGCGAGCGTTTCTGGCTGAGCGCTGCAGTTCTCATGAAGGAGTTAGAGACTGAAGGATTTCAAGCATTAGCTCATAATTCATCCATTGGGAACCCAGTGATTTCTGATGACACCATGGCATTCACCAGCCAGCCACAAACCAGGCTTTCGTATAAATAGACACAAAACCTTGCAGTGATGTCATTCAAAACCACTAAATTAACAGCCGTATGCAAAAAAAAAAACGAAAAACAATGTCTGGCGTCAGGTTTTTTTTTAATATTTATATTTATATTAATAATTATATTCATATTTCTATTAAAACTAGCTATTAAAGACACATTTTAGAACCATAAAGAATGTTGTATGATTATTCTTTATATTAAAAGTGATTTTGTTTATTAATATATGCATATTTTGTTTTATTTTAACTGCATCATGTGACATTGGCTAGTGCGGTGCTTATGAAAAAAACATTTGACGAAGAATAAGGAAGGGGTTTGAGCTAGAAAGACTTTTGACTGGAATAAGGTTTAAAAAAACACGTTCCTGGAGCTTTAAGTTTATATAAAGATTTTAAATTGGGTTTCTTTTGTTTTGTGGAACTGGAGAAGAAGGGAATATGCATTTAAACACGTATCAGATGTTTTTCTCTTCGGTATGCACAAGAAGGAAAAACTAACTAGGAAAAAAAAACAGCAAACAAGAAAGAGCCGCTAATAAACTGAAACAAATCTAAATGCTTTTTACATTGAAAAAAGACTAAAATATTGTGAAACATGATTGATTTATGAGCCAAGTTCAAACATCAAGGCCCAAAACGCTTAAAAAAAGTGAACTTGGCAACACTTTAAGAGCGTGAATCAGAATTACAATAAAAAAATATATAATATCATAATCATATCCATCCTAAATTAGTGTGTCCCAAATCGTAGTATGTTCAAATGAGTGTTCTAAAGATTCCCGGATGGTCTACCTTTTCAGTGGGAGATGGAGAGAGAGATGGAGAGAGAGATGGAGATGGAGAGAGAGAGATGGAGAGAGAGAGATGGAGAGAGAGATGGAGATGGAGAGAGAGAGATGGAGAGAGAGAGATGGAGAGAGGGAGATGGAGAGAGAGAGATGGAGAGAGATGGAGAGAGAAAGAGAGAGAGAGATGGAGAGAGAGAGATGGAGAGAGAGAGACAGAGAGAGAGGGATGGAGAGAGAGATGGAGAGAGAGAGAGACAGAGAGAGAGATGGAGAGAGAGAGACAGAGATGGAGAGAGAGAGATGGAGAGAGATGGAGAGAGAAAGATGGAGAGAGAGAAAAAAAGAGAGAGAAAGAGAGAGGGAGAGATGGAGAGAGAGAAAGAGAGAGACAGAGATGGAGAGAGAGAGATGGAGAGAGATGGAGAGAGAAAGATGGAGAGAGAGAAAAAAAGAGAGAGAAAGAGAGAGAGAGAGATGGAGAGAGATGGAGAGAGAGAGAGAGAGAGAGAGAGAGAGAGAGATGGAGAGGGAGAGATGGAGATGGAGAGAGAGAGAGAGATGGAGAGAGAGAGACAGAGAGAGATGGAGAGAAAGAGAGGTTTAACAATACCTTTATTTATACATTTCTACTTCACAATTATGAAACAATAAATACATACTACTATAAATAGGCTACATGTAGGGTTGGGCGATATGGCCAAAAAAATTATCACGATAATTTTTTTATATCAGTCGATATCGATAATTATCACGATAAACGTCAAATCTTTATTTCTTTCAAGCAGATTTTTGCTCCTAAGTGAAAGTTGTAGAAACCAGAGTGTTAATTGTGGTTTTAAACTACTCCTTATTGTCAGAACATATCATGACAAACAAATCTGAGGTAGAACATTCAAACATTTTGTAATTTTTCCTTAACAAAATAAATATCTTAATAGAAAAAAATATTTCTTAGTTTCTGCATGTGCTAATTTTTATTTGGTAAAATGTAATATTCTGACTGAGTTTAATTAAAATCAGCCATTGGTCATCCAGCATCATGCATTTAGATCCTGATAACCACAGATAAAAGCACCTCACTATGTTGGCTAAATGTTACTTTATGGTTTCTATGGTATTTGTATGAAAAACAGTAGCCTAAATAGATTATTAAATACTGTAATTATATTCCATTAGTCCTTTAATACATTGTCTACAATAATAATATAATACAATTCAATATGTATATCCCACATTTCATAGTGCAGTTAATATTAGTAGGCTAACGTTACAGTAAATCCATGGTAAATGATGGGAGTTTGCAGCCGGAAAAGCTTCTGACTGTATCGTTGCGCGCAGTGTTCCTCCTGTTCGTCAGCGCTGGTTCATCTGCCTTTAAACTGGTTTAAATCACTGAGACATTTGTGTTCTTCGCTGAACTCAAGCGCTTCTCACTGGATCTCGTGACGAGACGATCAGAGTAAACGCGTCTGCTAGTGAGCTCGCGCTGCGCTGCCGTTTGGACTTTGAGCCGAGCGGATAAACGGTCCGTGAGGCGCGCGGTTCAGATGAGTTTTGTTCCGCTTTTGGCGCACAAACATTATCGGACATTTATCAAACTCTTGATATCGTTTTATCGAGAAAAATGATATCGCGATAACTATCGTTATCGTGTTATCGCCCAGCCCTAGCTACATGTGTACTCTTATTACAAAACCTCCTTTAATTTTTTTAGAATTTTAAAACACACTGATCCTCATGTAACATACATAACACTTCATCAACACACCATAAATCACAAAAACCATATAAATTATTTGTCAGCCTATAATACGCAAATTCAATTTTTAGCCTCCCTGCTACAAGTCGCTTGCACATTTCTTCAGGATCTGTAGTTGCCAACTGTAACCCTTTATTTTTCCATGTTTTCCACACTGCCAGTTTAGCCGTTCCAATCAGGTAATTTAATAAACACATTTTTTTTTCTTTTTGAAAATGTATACTTAATTCCTGCAATAAACACCCTATCCGAAAAAACCTCATCAAATTTGTCAAACCAGCTCCCTAGCAATTTAAAAATACCTTTTAATCTCTCACACTTTAAAAACAAATGCTCGATATCCTCTTTTCCCCACAGAATCAACAATCCCCCTTTACCGCTGTGTTCAGGTGTGCCACATGTCCGTCTGTTGCTATCGCCCCATAAATGATCCTCCACTGCAGATCTGCGGGCCGCTTCTCTACCGGAGGCTTATATAGGGCTCTCCACCTGTCTCGTATCAGGAAGTCTGGCCTCAACAAATCTGGCCACCTTGAAGCCTTCTGTGTTCTCAGAGAGTCCTGATGGCTTGCCTTTACTGTGATGTTGTATATTTCCTTCTTTGTCGTGCTTTTAAAGGAACAACACTGAGGCTTCCCAAAGGATAAAATGCCGTCCACCACTTCTTCTTCATCCTCCTTTATTGCTGAAGAAATTACCAGTACTGGAAATTGCACCTTATTCCCCGTGTCCTGGATATTCTCATGTCTTTGTGCAATAAATCTTCTGTATCCACTTGGTAATGCGTTGTAAATTTCTTCCTTTAGTTTTGACACCAGACGTGTAGATCTCAGACCCGTTGCTTCTTGAAGTTCATCAATCGATTTCCATCCTTCGTCATTCAATAAATGATCCAGCTTTACAGTTCCATTCCTTATTAAACACTGTCGTACAGTCACAGAAGACAGTATTCTGGTTTGAATCAATGGATTAAAAAAATGGTTCCTCCGGTGCCCAAAGTTCTAGATTGTCCATATTCCGTTCTGTTCTTATAACAGTTTTCCATGTTTGCAACATAGCTCTATAAAAAACAGTGAGCTCAGACAAGTTCAACTCTTCAAGCTTCATTAAAAATAGCTGTTTATCAAGTCCAAAGCCACCGCCTCTCCTCATGATCGCACTTGCAGTTTTTCCCCAGAGCACATCTTTGTCATACAGAAATCTCTGTGCAGCTTGTATCCTGAAAGCACGGATTTTATTCCTGACATCCACCAGTCCTTGACCGCCTTCTTGTACTGGTAGGTATAATACTGCAGCACGCAACCAATGTTGTCCATCCCAGAATAAGTTCACTATTGTCCTCTGTATACTGGAGATCGACTCCTCTGGTGGCTCCATGACCATAGTCCTGTGCCACAGAATAGAAGCAGCCAGATTGTTTACTACCAGAACCCTTCCTCGATATGACAACTGTGGTAATAGCCATCGCCACTTCAATCGGGCAGACACCTTTTCTACCAAACCCTCCCAGTTTTTCTTTTGAAATTGTTCATTTCCTAAAAAAACTCCTAAAATCTTTAGTCCATCTTTTCTCCATTGCAACCCTCCTGGAAGTTGTGGAAAATTGTTCAAATTACCAATCATAAAACCCTCACTTTTTGTCCAATTGACCTTAGCAGAGGAGGCTTTTTCATATAATTCAATATTTTTTGTTAAAATTTCAATATCTTCTTTTTCTGTAATAAAAACTGTAATGTCATCTGCATAGGCTGATAAAACCACCTTAGAATGACCATGAACATCAGGGATTACAGTGCCATTTAAATTCCTCCTCAACCTACATAATAAAGTTTCAATAATTAGGCTATATAGTTGTCCAGAAATTGGACAGCCTTGCCTTATGCCTCTTGTCACTGGTATTGGAGCACTTAAACCGCCTCCTACTTTCACCATCACAAACACATTAGAATACAACAGCTTAATATATGAAATAAAAACATCACCAAATCCATAACCTTTTAACACTTTAAATAGATATTCATGATCAACACGATCAAACGCTTTCTCTTGATCCAATGACAACACTCCTATATCATTCTTAATATCTTGATTGAATTCAATTATATCTCTTACTAGGAAAAGACTATCTATAATAGATCTCTTAGAAATGCAATATGTTTGATCATTTTTAATCAACAAATCCAGACAGTGCTTGAGTCTATTTGCTAAACACTCGCTAAACACAATCTTATAGTCCAGACACAACAGAGATACTGGTCTCCAGTTTTTTAGCAGTCCAAGTTCTCCTTTTTTTGGAAGCAATGACAAAACTGCTCGACGACAACTTATTGGAAGTGAGTTATTTTTGATGCATTCTAAAATTACTTCATATAAATCTGGTCCTATTAGGCCCCAGAATTGTTGATAAAACTCGGCCGGTAATCCATCGATCCCAGGCGATCTACCTTTAGATAGTTGCCTCATAGCCTCTGTGAACTCTCGAAAGGTGATTAAATCGTCCAGCTCTTGTTTCGTTCTTCTCCAAGCTGAGGTAACTCTTTAAGCAAGTCCTCAGTACAGTCAATGTCACAACTCTCAGCTGTATATAAGTGTTTATAAAAGTCTCCTGCCAGTCTCCTCATTTCTGTAGGATCTGATGTAACTGATCCGTCCGAACGACGAAGATGGCACATCATCTTTTGTTGGACATGTTTTCTCTCAAGGTTAAAAAAGAAAGCACTTGGAGCATCCATTTCTTTTATGGAACAGTCTCTTGATCTTATCAATGCTCCTTTTGCTTGCTCGTGTAAGAGTAAGCTCAGCTCTTGTCTTTTCTTATTTAACACATTACACTGTACATCTTCCTTATTATTTACAACTTGTCTTTCAATGAACTCCATGTCACTTTGTAAAGCTTTCACTGTTGCTTTCAATATAGTTGATGAGTGGAAAGCATAATTTTGACAAAACATTTTTAGATTTGTCTTGCCCACATCCCACCATTGGCTTAGGTTTTCAAATGAATTTTTCTTCAATCTCCAAATATCCCAGAACAAACCAGATTTTTCACAAAAAGAGACATCCTGTAATAGCTTAATGTTAAAAATCCAGTAAGAATTAGATCTGGGTGTCTTCTTCAAATTAACATCTAGAATGACCATATGGTGGTCTGAAAAACCATTGGGTCTAATAAAAGTGTTCATCACCCTGTTGTTCCATGTCTTTTTTAAATAAAACCTATCTAGTCTCGCTCCACTAATTCTATTATCAACCACTCTTAACCATGTCTACTGCTTTACTCCTTCATTTCTCGTTCTCCACACATCTGTTAACTGGAATTCATTAATAACTTTTTTTAATGCATCACTTGACTTACTATGAGGCTCTTCTCCATTTCTATCAACAACACAGTCTGTTGTACAATTCCAATCACCTCCAAGTATTAGACAAGCATTATCATCATATTTTTCAATCACATTTCTTAATTCCATAAAAAATATCAGCCTCTCTGGACCATTATTAGGAGCATAAACATTAACAAATACAAATTCTATTCCTTTATACTCAATATGTGTTAATCATAATCTTCCTTTAACAATTTCTTCTCCCTTTACAATATTCCCACTTTTAGAAAATAAAACAGCTACCCCAGCACTATTTCTTGTGTCATGACTCAAGGTAAAATTCCCTCTCCACCATAACCCCCATTCCACCTCGTTATCTGAGTCTGTATGCGTTTCTTGTAGAAAACAAACATCAACCTTTTCATTTCTTAAAAACTCTGAAATCTGTGCTAATTTATTCTTGTCCCTACCCCCATTAATATTTAATGATCCCACTCTCCACACATCCATATAGAGAAATAAGAAATAGATAGAAACTGAAAAGAAAAAGCACAGAGTAAAGAACACCACTTGTGATTTATTCATATCTATTTTTAAACTTTCACTTTCCTTCTCCTCAATTTCGTTACTATCTTTTTCAGCCTGAATCTTTTCTTTTTATCCAAAACTTCATAGCTCACTCTTTTTTGCAGAAACAACACTGATATTATACATTTTTCCACATCTGGAAAAAAATCTTCTACTTGTACAACTTTACCAAATGTTGTATCCAAAAAGTCATTAATTTCCTCTAAAGAGTAGATGTCTTCCATCACTTGTGACCCAATGTCTGAAAACTCAGAACATGCATCTTCATCATCTCTCATTTCTGCATCACCAATGTTCACTTCCAACACCATTTCCTCCACTTGTACGTGCAACATTTTCCATGTCTTCACTCCTTACATTGTTTACCACCGTTTCTATTATTTCATTATTCACAATCCCACTTTCCTCAATTTGGTTGTGATTTTCTTCATTCACTTCAACATCTTCCTCAGCTCCCTGAGGCTCATTCTCTACCACATCTACAGACTGCACATTTCCAGGATCATTCACAGGATCAACCTCATCCCTGTGTCTAGCGGCCTCTTCAGCAGCTTGAGCTTTATGTGGGAATGCTACACGCTTATGCCCAACATCTCCATACTCAAAACATTTCATGTTTCCAGTATTTGCGTAAACCATGTACGCTCTTCCCTCATGCCAAACTTTAAAAGACACATCAACTCCTGTTCATTCAGGAACATAAACACCTGTCTTCTAGACG
>CM060634.1:1125000-1130000 GCA_030578275.1 Meda fulgida | reverse complement strand
TGACATAAGCACACACACATACCCTCATATATATATATATATATATATATATATAGGAAAGTGTGCGATCAGAGAACATAAAGACTTAAGAATTCCAGCTATTTTCTATTATAAATTTAGCTTTCAATCTCCCTCTGCCCCACCTGGTAATGCTGTTTTTATGGCAGCCTTATAAAATCATGAGGATGGCAGAAAGTTGATGATGTGCTGTGAAAAGCAAGGCTAAAAGAGCGAATTCAATGGGACTAGGTGAGGTTTTGTGAGGTAGAGGATTTAATGTGCTTTTTCAGATAAACCAGGAGAGTATTGGTGCGAGAGACAAAGACAGACAAGCACTTACAGGCAAATAACATTTTATAGAGAAGCTGCGGATTAAACACGGATTCAATTAAATAACCAAGTTCTGATGAAGCGCTTTTATTCAAATAGCTCATGGTTATTCATAAAACAATTACTGCATACTGAACCTTAAAAGCCACAGCGATCAAACACCAAAGCAGAGCTAACGTCGCAACAGATTTCAGAGACGTATTTGTCGTCCACATCTCGGGAATGCAAATCAAGATTGAGAGCTGGGATGAGGAACGGCAGAGTGAAACTCCGGGGAGGAGAACGAGTCAGAGGAAAGACATGTCAAATCATTGGCAGTGTTTGTTGTTCATTTCAAGCCCATCGCGAGGAATCGAGTTGGTCAGAATCCCTTTGATGAAGCGAGAGCTAGGGCGCCTCCATTTATTTGATGTTTCTTTGATAATGACATTCCACTTTTTTGGGCCCCTCTTTTATCCGGGAACATATTCCCAATCTTTATAAGAGCTGCAGAAAGCCAGGAGGGATGATGAGAGGCTATACATAATCCAGAACTAAAATGTTCAACTTTATTTTTTTATATAATAGGATTTTCTTGAACCTTCAGGTTTATCAATACTGCATTCTCAGACATACAGTACTATTTCTTAACTCTATAGTAGAGAAGAAGGCATATTTGGATATGGTTTTATTTTTGAAGCAAGTAATTACATTTAAGTGCATCCTGGTTTTTATTATGTGTGTGTGTGTGTGTGTGTGTGTGTGTGTGTGTGTGTGTGTGTGTGAATGGATGGATGGATGTGTGTATGGATGGATGGATGTGTGTATGGATGATCTATGGATGGATGGATGGATGTGTGTGTGTGTGTGTGTGTGTGTGTGTGTATGGATGGATGGATGGATGGATGAATGGATGGATGTGTATATGGATGGATGTGTGTATGTATGGATGTGTATGTATGTATGTATGTATGGATGGATAGATGGATGATCTATGGATGGATGGATGGATGGATGTGTGTATGTATGTATGGATGGATGTGTATATGGATGGATGTGTGTGTGGATGGATGGGTATGGATGTATGTATGTATGGATGGATGGATGGATGATCTATGGATGGATGTGTGTATGTATGGATGGATGGATGTGTATGTGGATGGATGGATGGATGGATGTGTGTGTGGATGGATGTGTGTGTGGATGTATGGATGGATGTGTGTGTGTGGATGGATGTGTGTGTGGATGTATGGATGGATGTGTGTGTGTGTGTGTGTGTGTGTGTGTGTGTGTGTGTGTGTGTGTGTGTGTGTGTGTGTGTGTGTGTGTGTGTGTGTGTGTGTGTGTGTGTGTGTGTGTGTGTGGATGGATGTGTGTGTGTATGGATGGATGTGTGTGTGTATGGATGGATGGATAGATGGATGGATGTGTGTATGGATGGATGGATGTGTGTGTGTATGGATGGATGGATGGATGGATGGATGTGTGTATGGATGGATGGATGGATGGATGTGTGTGTGTATGGATGGATGGATGGATGGATGGATGTGTGTATGGATGGATGGATAGATGGATGGATGTGTGTATGGATGGATGGATGGATGTGTGTGTGTATGGATGGATGGATGGATGTGTGTGTGTGTATGGATGGATGGATATGTGTGTGTGTGTGTGTGTGTATGGATGGATGGATGTGTGTGTGTGTGTGTATGGATGGATGTGTGTATGGATGGATGTATGTATGTATGGATGGATGGATGACATTACTTGAAGTGATGGATATACACTTCCTATTCACTGTCTAAAAACCCCTAATAATGGTTTTTTTTGGGCAGCCTTGTTGAGCAGAAACTAAATAATCATACAGACCCCAAATTTCTGAAAGGTATAAAAATAATATGTAAAGTATATACGTATAAGTATGTACAAGTATATTATATAATACATAAGGTTAATCGGTTGGGGAAGCTACTTTAACATGCACTAAACAATCACACACTGTATATTAACACAAAACGAGGCTAAAACAGCATTCAGGAAAGCAGGCCTTGAGGTAATATCCGCTTGCGTAACAATGGCTTTGTTGTTTGTGTGACGTTGGAGTGGACTGGTGTTTATCGTTAAGTGAAGTGAAGGAGTTCAGGGTCAATCCCACTTGAGCACGGTGATCCCACGACAAAATCAAGCAGGGAACAACAAGAGCAGAACTGAGAGCCAGAAGCCAGCCCACTGTTACCCATAATCCCACTCGGCTCCAGGGCAGGGGAGAAAGGGAACCCTCTCATAATCAATATCAACATATTTTAATTACTTGCACTAATTAACACTATACACATGATATGGCTATATGAAATCAGCATCAACAAAAGCCATGTACACGTTCCACTTTTTTTGGAAATAGGCTCATTTTCCAACTCCCCTAGAGTTAAACAGTAATATCACTGCGCTGCTCACTCATGGTACGGCAGCAAAGTTCCTTGATTATTACGCAGGAATGAGAGTATTGTTCCTAGACATATCAGCCTAGAAAATCTAGAAAACTTTTCATTTTCCGTCGGTCTTAGTTCACAATGTAACTACAGAAGAGGCAAGTTTTAAATAGGAAAAATATCGAAAAATATCGAAACTCTTGGTCATTTTTTTGAGAAAGATGCTAACGGTCTAATCCGATTCAATGATCTATGCTAAGCTATGCTAAAAGTGCTACCGCCAGACCCGGAGATCGGCTAAAACTGTTTAACTCTAGAGGAGTGGGAATATGAGCCTATTTCCAAAAAAAGTGGAGTGTTCCTTTAAGAATGCGTTTTTTCGTATTCGTCATTTGGTGGCTCTGAATTGTCAAAACACCATTCAAAATACTTTTTACGGATGCGAAAAACGCAGAAAATGGAAACCGATCCTAATTTTTTTATGACGGACGAAAGTGAGGCAGTGTGTAAGCATGAATAGAATAATGTGAGGTCGTATCAGTCGGACTCAGTGTGCAAGGACCTTTACACTTGCCTAAATAATGCAATCAAATTAATCTTCAGACAGGGAAGTCCTGAATTTAGTGATTCAGGTAGTCAGGAATAGTACTTTAGCCTTTAGTTAAATATGATTGTTGTTTTTATTTCTTATGCATGACATTTTTTGTTTCTCATGCATACAGTATGTTGTGATTATTTTATAATTATTCTAATTCCTTTTCTATGTAAAGCACTTTGAATTACCGTTGTGTATGAAATGTGCTATATAAATAAACTTGCCTTGCATTGCCTAATGTTCTAAATTTAACATTTTGAATATAGTAATATGAGATGTTGGGGAAGATGAAATTATACTATTAAAGATTAAACTAAAACTGCCCGTAGCTGGCAGCAAGTCTTAATAAGTGAATAATTGAATTATTCAATCAACTGATTTAATTCAAAACTGCTGATTCATTAAGACAAAGCATGTGTAGATTCATAAGTCGACAGCATTGCTGAGTATTTTCTGCTTAAAACTGCAGTGAACCAAAGACAGTCTCAAAAACACGTGAAATCGCTGGTGTTTCTGACGTCACAAACGACCTTGTAACCAATCAGATCAACGTGTGCTCGTCAACCAGTGGATCTCTGAGTGAGTGAGTGAGTGGAGGCGGGGCTCATTTGCATATTCATAGAACCGCGCATACTAAATGAGGCAAGGGTGTTGAGTTACATTCAAGATATTTTAAGGCATGAATATTTTTGAAGGAAAAAAGCGTTTAAATATGTAATTTTGATGATCAAAGATGAGTTTAAAGGGATAAAATGATTTACTACAGGGTGACTTGAAGTCTTAACAAAAAGCACACTGTTTTATACATTTGACCCTTATTAATAAATTCGGCCAATCAGCATTTAGTCAGCTGAGGTGAGTTAAGGGAGATCGCATTACAAGGTTTGTAAAGTTTAACAGCACAGCTGCACCAACTACACCTGCATTTCAGACCGAAAATAAACACTCCAGCTGCAACTCAAAATAGCTTAACAGCCTTCCAGCGAGTGAAAATGACCCGTTTAAATGCAACCCTTGTTTTTAATTAAACATCCATTTAAAGCAGGCCATTGTTTCTCTGTATACAGTAGGTTTTCCAATAGCCGAGTGATTAAAGGCCTCAGTCGTCGCTCAGGAAATGGAAGTAAACTTTGGGTTACGGCTAATGCGGAGCAAAGAATAAAAGATTAATGTTGTCATTACTTTTGAGCTTTGGATCATTAGCCCTTTGACGCTGATGCATGTAATCCAGTATAGTGCTAATTAAGTCATAATTATTTTGATTGCTTGTTTTTAATTAGTCAGATGAAACAAAGCTAGTCCAAAGTAGTGTGCTTCCTGAATCAGTATTGGGCCATGAATCAATTCTGTGACAGTCTTTCTCTTGCTTGCTAGACTGAACACACGCTACAAACTTACAAATTATCTGATGAACTCAAGTTTATGGGTGGAACATTTCTACACTTAAAAGCATCAAGTACAAACAGCCCATCTAGTTTGCAGAGGCTATTTACACTAACTCCGCCCACCACTGTTTGATTGAGAGACACAACTACAAAAGAAACCTGTCTGATAACAGGATCAGAGTAAGACTGAGAGTGAGCACATTATTACCATAGTTGAAAACCAAAAGAGCGCCTCTTCGTCTTAAAATGTTGTGTAATTGCACTTCTCTGTGTGAGAATGCT
>CM060634.1:1032500-1115000 GCA_030578275.1 Meda fulgida | reverse complement strand
CAAATCCAAACATACTCAAACACAAACACACACACACACACTGACACATTCACACGCACACACATACACACTAAACTGTATAATGCATGTTGCATTGAGGGTAAAATACACAATATATTTTGAATTATATTTCAATATTATTATCCATGCACGAATATTAATGCTGCTGTTATAGTGTAAAAACTCATCTGCCTTTTTGTAAAGTAATAAAAAAGTCTGATAGATCTGGAGTAACAGCTGATATGTGATGCTCAACAGCATCCAGTGATGTTCTTCAGAAGTGATGTTTTGCATGCATGCGTGTGCAGAACAGTGTGAGACAAGTGAGTGTATAGATCAGTGTGAGACGCGTGAGTGCACAGATCAGTGTGAGTGTACAGATCAGTGTGAGACGCAAGTGTGAGACGCGTGAGTGCACAGATCAGTGTGAGTGTGCAGATCAGTGAGACGCGTGAGTGCACAGATCAGTGTGAGTGTACAGATCAGTGTGAGACGCGTGAGTGCACAGATCAGTGTGAGTGTACAGATCAGTGTGAGACGCGTGAGTGCACAGATCAGTGTGAGTGTACAGATCAGTGTGAGACACGTGAGTGCACAGATCAGTGTGAGTGTGCAGATCAGTGTGAAACGAGTGAGTGCACAGATCAGTGTGAGTGTACAGATCAGTGTGAGACGCGTGAGTGCACAGATCAGTGTGAGTGTACAGATCAGTGTGAGACGCGTGAGTGCACAGATCAGTGTGAGTGTACAGATCAGTGAGTGTGCAGATCAGTGAGTGTGCAGATCAGTGTGTGTGCAGATCAGTGAGTGTGCAGATCAGTGAGTGTGCAGATCAGTGTGAGTGCGCAGATCAGTGTGAGTACGCAGATCAGTGAGTGCGCAGATCAGTGAGTGCGCAGATCAGTGAGTGTGCAGATCAGTGTGTGTGCAGATCAGTGAGTGTGCAGATCAGTGAGTGTGCAGATCAGTGAGTGTGCAGATCAGTGTGAGTGTGCAGATCAGTGTGAGTGTGCAGATCAGTGTGAGTGCGCAGATCAGTGAGTGTGCAGATCAGTGAGTGTGCAGATCAGTGTGTGTGCAGATCAGTGAGTGTGCAGATCAGTGAGTGTGCAGATCAGTGAGTGTGCAGATCAGTGAGTGTGCAGATCAGTGTGAGTGTGCAGATCAGTGTGAGTGTGCAGATCAGTGAGTGTGCAGATCAGTGAGTGTGCAGATCAGTGAGTGCAGATCAGTGTGAGTGTGCAGATCAGTGAGTGTGCAGATCAGTGTGAGTGTGCAGATCAGTGAGTGTGCACATCAGTGTGAGTGTGCAGATCAGTGAGTGCAGATCAGTGTGAGTGTGCAGATCAGTGTGAGTGTGCAGATCAGTGAGTGTGCAGATCAGTGTGAGTGTGCAGATCAGTGAGTGTGCAGATCAGTGAGTGTGCAGATCAGTGAGTGTGCAGATCAGTGTGAGTGTGCAGATCAGTGAGTGTGCAGATCAGTGAGTGTGCAGATCAGTGAGTGTGCAGATCAGTGAGTGTGCAGATCAGTGTGAGTGTGCAGATCAGTGAGTGTGCAGATCAGTGAGTGTGCAGATCAGTGAGTGTGCAGATCAGTGAGTGTGCAGATCAGTGAGTGTGCAGATCAGTGTGAGTGTGCAGATCAGTGAGTGTGCAGATCAATGTGAGACGCGTGAGTGCACATCAGTGAGTCACAGATCATCTCTGAGGATTCCTGAAGAGGAGAGGGATTCAAAACCTCTTCCATCACCTTATACTGCATATCATATTAATGTGTGGAAGGAAAGAAAGGCTTTGAGAAAAATCACCTCAGCTTCATAATATTACAAGCGAGGCGTAACAATGTCTAATAAATGTAAAAGAGAGTTTTCTCATTGTTGCATCACATGTGGTTTATTTTTATTTTGTTACTTCCATTTCATTTATAACATTTACAATCAATATTATTGCTTGTGGCTTTATTTCAATTAATTTTTTTATAGATATTACTGATATATACTGTATTTATTGTATTTGTTATTTGCTTCAGTAACACTTAAAGCCTTTATAAAGCTATTCATATTGTGCATTATAATGCATATTTATAAATAAGTTAAAATGCATCAAAATATTTGTTTATCATGTGTTTTAATGCATTATAGCTATATTCAGTGAATAGATAAGCATTATAAAGCATCATACTCATAAGACCATACAATGAATATAAGGCATAATTAATGCATTAAAAATAATGGTAACACTTTACAATAAGGTTCATTAGTTAATTACATTAATTAGCATGAACTAATAATGAACAGAATTTATTAATATTTGTTAATGTTAGTTTCAAAATGTACTAATACATTATTAAAATATTGTTAACATTAGTTAATGCTCTGTGAACTAACATGAAGAAAAAATGAATGACTATATTTTTAACCAATGTTAACAAAAACAGTAACAAATGTATTGCTAAATGTTAGTTCATGTTAGTTATTACATTAACTAATGTTAATTAATTAACCTTATTTGTAAAGTGTTACCAAATAACAAATAAAGTGTTATCTTTACTTCATATTCTTTCTTTTTATTTTATTAAACAGGCAATAGGTATAATTGCTGTTGGCTTTGGAAAATCGTGAACTATAAGAAGAAACAGGAGCAATATTTGTTTAATTCACAGGAAGAGGAAATAAATGCCAAAGCTGTGCCTGAGATGATGTCATCAATGGCTGACTCAAAAAAAGGCTGTGAAACAGGTTTACAACGTTTCCACATTCTTCAGACTGAGCTTTATGACTGTACACACATTGTGAACGTGTCTAAACTCGTCAGAATGTGGAAATGAGACATTCTGAAACGTTGATTAGACGTCGTCTCACGCACTTACAACTAGAGAAGAGAGCAGCTGATTGGACGAGGTTCACAGAAGAGCGAAGCTGATTGGACGAGGTTCAGAGGAGCTGATTGGACGAGGTTCAGAGAGAGAGAAGCTGATTGGACGAGGTTCAGAGAGAGAGAAGCTGATTGGACGAGGTTCAGAGAAGAGAGAAGCAGATTGGACGAGGTTCAGAGAAGAGAGAAGCTGATTGGACGAAGTTCAGAGAGAGAGAAACTGATTGGACAAAGTTCAGAGAGAGAGAAGCTGATTGGACGAAGTTTAGAGAGAGAGAAGCTGATTGGATGAGGCTCAGAGACAGGAGAATCTGATTGGACGAGGTTCAGAGAGAGAAACTGATTGGATGAGGCTCAGAGAGAGAGAAGCTGATTGGACGAAGTTCAGAGAGAGAGAAGCTGATTGGATGAGGCTCAGAGAGAGAGAAGCTGATTGGACGAAGTTCAGAGAGAGAGAAGCTGATTGGATGAGGCTCAGAGAGAGAGGAGCTGATTGGACGAAGTCCAGAGAGAGAGAAGCTGATTGGACGAAGTTCAGAGAGAGAGAAACTGATTGGACGAAGTCCAGAGAGAGAGAAGCTGATTGGACGAAGTTTAGAGAGAGAGAAACTGATTGGACGAAGTCCAGAGAGAGAGAAGCTGATTGGACGAAGTTCAGAGAGAGAGAAACTGATTGGACGAAGTCCAGAGAGAGAGAAGCTGATTGGACGAAGTTTAGAGAGAGAGAAGCTGATTGGATGAGGCTCAGAGAGAGAGGAGAATTTGATTGGACGAGGTTTAGATTAGAGTCCAAGCTTCTCGAAAATCAGAAGCAGAGAGATAAACTAATCCATCCTCCAGGTTTCAGTGTCATCTGAAGGAAAGGTACATGAGAACTAAAGGCCGAAGGCATTTCAACAGCTCAAAAAATACACTTTGCATTTAACGATTTGGTAGATGACTTTTCATAACTAGATAACACGCATTAAACTTCCTGCATGAAAATTTTTGCATTACTTCTGTTTTGAATCTCAGAGACCCTGGGCACAAAATATGAATAAATGCAATACATTTTTACGTGTTAGGATTTTCTGATTGTCCGATGTATTACTCCTTGCTATGATTATTCCTGCCAGTTATTTACATGGATTTACGAATATTTGTGGTTTTCACTCTGTGTTCTAACATTAAAAAAAAATTAACAACTTTTAATTTATGCATACAGGCACACCAAAAATTATACAGACACCAGATATCTTTTTTTTTTTCTTTTTTTTTTTTTACTAGTGTGTGAGGACACTATAGTTCATTTATGTAAGTGAGGAGAGCAAAATACAGTAAACTGTGACATATTATACCCAAATATTCTTCATACAGTGACTACCAGTAAAATATATAAATATTTGGGACCAATAATGATTCCGGCACTTTGAGCTGATCATGTTTTCTTCAGTGTTTTTCTGTAATTAATGCTCTTTTTACACACACACTGAACAACATGAAGCATTGCTTGGTCACTGGTGGAGCTAAACTGGTATTCTCTAATTGTGTAGTTAAATTTACCAGCTGACAGATATTCATCATAATTCATGTGTGAGAGTCTAACAGAAGGACGGACACAACCAGTGACATATCAACTGAGTTCTGCTCATATTTTATTATCATTTCTAAACTACAGTGAATAAACTGATAATGTGAGAAATGTTGAATGTGTCTGAATACATTGTGGTTTTGATCATTCATTTAATAATAGTAAATACACTGGGATAATTTACTGAATAACCTTAAAACTCGTTTGTTTATCCAGCTAGTTTACCACTCATTTCGTTTTATAAACATTATGAATGCCATTTTTAAACACTGGAATTCAGCTTTGAAAACATTTTTACTTGGAAACCTCTCCAGATGAATGATTCACGTTCTCATCACCTCCTCGATCTCTTCATGAATCCACACAATAACGCCTGAGACCGAAGGAGGGAATTCACTGAGTCTGGATTTGATCGGAGAGTTTTTGATCCTGCGGTTAATGATGCGCGTGCGATTCGTCCTCGAGCATTCTCCACACAGATGATCCCTGTACCTGTGGCTCAGGGTTACAGGACAAACCCCGCTGCTATCACAGCCAGACGGATCAATGTGACCACACACACACACACACACCGAGCCTCAACAGATAGTGTTGCTTATGCCTGAGGGTTTATTGGCAACAGTGACTGACATCATGGAAATCTAATCTGTTAAATCTTCATTTCAACCACGAGCCACCAAGAGTATCGTCTGAAACTAGAGCTGATTGTGAATGTAAAAGATCTGCAAAATTTCAAAGATCAAAGTGCAACGTTATTTTCTCCTAAAATAAAGTGATTCTGAACAGCCTGAAACGAGTCATCAGTAATTCAGTCTCACTTCCTGAATCTAAGTAGGTTTGTAACTAATTTGCATAATGCCAGTCTATGGTCTTGATTGGCTGAACATCGTCTCTAAGCCCCGCCCTCAAACACTGTAGTGTCGAGAAGACGGTGTTTTCTACTGACAAAGCAAATCCACTTTGATGAGATCTGATGAGAAATATAACAAATATTGCAAAATAATATTGGCTAAATAAAATATAAAAATATTTCAAAATAATATTGGCAAAAATAAAATAAAAAATATTTCAAAATAATATTGGCTAAATAAAATATTAAAATTATTGGCTAAATAAAATATAAAAAATATTACAAAGTAATATTGGCTAAATAAAATATTAAAATATTGCAAAATAATATTGGCTAAATAAAATATAAAAAATATTGCAAAGTAATATTGGCTAAATAAAATACAAAAAATATTGCAAAATAATATTGGCTAAATAAAATATACAAATATTTCAAAATAATATTGGCAAAAATAAAATATAAAAAATATTTCAAAATAATATTGGCTAAATAAAATATAAAAAATATTGCAAAGTAATATTGGCTAAATAAAATATTAAAAATATTGCAAAATAATATTGGCTAAATAAAATGTTAAAAATATTGCAAAATAATAATTGGCTAAATAAAGTGCAAAACTGTCAACCCTGTTAGTTATTTGAAAGGCACAGCATACATGTATAAAAGCAGAGCTGAGGGGCGAGTCTTTGAACGGACGGTCAGTGTGAACAGATGAAGAGAGAGATCTAGAGGAAGAGGAGAGGAAAGAGAAGAGAAGAGCTGAAGTGTGAGAATCAGGACTACAGGAGTTTCTCCTCGGCTCGTGTTTATCCAGACACACTCATAAACACTCATACACACACTCTTCATGCCCAGACACTGAGATCCATAAGTCCATGTGTAATCGCTCTGACATTTATCCAAACACTGGAAGAGCCAATTTACTGCATTACAGAAAGAACACGGCGATCATTTACTCAGAGTTACCGTAGAGAATAAAGACGCCAGACAGAGAATATGACAAATTACTGCAAATATCCTCTTGAAAAGGCTATGGAAGGGGATCGAAGACACAGCAGCAAATCTCCAGCCGATTGCTTCATTCGTCAGCATGTCTGACAGAAAAACGAAAAGGATGAGAGAGTTGAGGCGGTTTTCTGTCAGGAGTTATAGATTTGTGCTGACAGAACATGAGATCGAGGAGCTTTCACAGTTTGAGTGACAGCTGTTGTGCTGCTGTTTTCAGATCATTACATTTAAAGGGACCATCACACATTTGAATTATGATATGTGCACTTTTGTTGCTACAAAGATAGTTATTCATTTGAATTTCACTTTCATTTTCCATCTCTGGCTAACAGTATTTAAAAAAAAAAACAAGCAATACATTGACACTAGAAAACCTTTATATTGACAGCATTTTTATAACCGTTTTGGTCACATTTGGTCAACAAAAAAAAAAGCTATTATTATAATTATTAGAGCGATTGGTCAAATCGGTGTTACTGTGAGCAAATGAATTGCATTCCCGCTTAAAATGAGCGTTAGTAAATATTTCCATTAAAATTTGCGCTCATTCTCAAATGTGCATCACTGGATCATTATGGATCATCGTGAAGTTGTTGTGTTTGGACATATCATAAATGAAGTTGACCAGCAGCCCATAATGCTCTGTCAGCAGCGGCTGCTCTTAAAGGCACAGCAGCCCATAATGCGCTGTCAGCAGCGTCTGCTCTTAAAGGCACAGCAGCCAATAATACTCTGTCAGCAGCGGCTGCTCTTAAAGGCACAGCAGCCCATAATGCTCTGTCAGCAGCGGCTGCTCTTAAAGGCACAGCAGCCAATAATACTCTGTCAGCAGCGGCTGCTCTTAAAGGCACAGCAGGCAATAATGCTCTGTCAGCAGCGGCTGCTCTTAAAGGCACAGCAGCCAATAATGTTCTGTCAGCAGCGGCTGCTCTTAAAGGCACAGCAGGCAATAATGCTCTGTCAGCAGCGGCTGCTCTTAAAAGCACAGCAGCCAATAATGCTCTGTCAGCAGCGGCTGCTCTTAAAGGGGCAGCAGCCAATAATGCTCTGTCAGCAGCGGCTGCTCTTAAAGGGCCAGTAGCCAATAATGCTCTGTCAGCAGCGGCTGCTCTTAAAAGCACAGCAGCCAATAATGCTCTGTCAGCAGCGGCTGCTCTTAAAGGGACAGCAGGAAATAATGCTCTGTCAGCAGCGGCTGCTCTTAAAGGGACAGCAGCCAATAATGCTCTGTCAGCAGCGGCTGCTCTTAAAGGGACAGCAGCCAATAATACTCTGTCAGCAGCGGCTGCTCTTAAAGGGACAGCAGCCAATAATGCTCTGTCAGCAGCGGCTGCTCTTAAAGGGACAGCAGGAAATAATGCTCTGTCAGCAGCGGCTGCTCTTAAAGGGACAGCAGGAAATAATGCTCTGTCAGCAGCGTCTGCTCTTAAAGGGACAGCAGCCAATAATGCTCTGTCAGCAGCGGCTGCTCTTAAAGGGGCAGCAGCCAATAATGCTCTGTCAGCAGCAGCTGCTCTTAAAGGGCCAGTAGCCAATAATGCTCTGTCAGCAGCGACTGCTCTTAAAGGGACAGTAGCCAATAATGCTCTGTCAGCAGCGACTGCTCTTAAAGGGACAGCAGCCAATAATACTCTGTCAGCAGCGGCTGCTCTTAAAGGGACAGCAGCCAATAATACTCTGTCAGCAGCGACTGCTCTTAAAGGGCAGCAGCCAATAATGCTCTGTCAGCAGCGGCTGCTCTTAAAGGGCCAGTAGCCAATAATGCTCTGTCAGCAGCGACTGCTCTTAAAGGGACAGCAGCCAATAATACTCTGTCAGCAGCGGCTGCTCTTAAAGGGACAGCAGCCAATAATACTCTGTCAGCAGCGGCTGCTCTTAAAGGGCTAGTAGCCAATAATGCACTGTCAGCAGCGGCTGCTCTTAAAGGGACAGCAGCCAATAATACTCTGTCAGCAGCGGCTGCTCTTAAAGGGCAGCAGCCAATAATACTCTGTCAGCAGCGGCTGCTCTTAAAGGGACAGCAGCCAATAATGCTCTGTCAGCAGCGGCTGCTCTTAAAGGGACAGCAGCCAATAATACTCTGTCAGCAGCGGCTGCTCTTAAAGGGACAGCAGCCAATAATGCTCTATCAGCAGCGGCTGCTCTTAAAGGGCCAGCAGCCAATAATGCTCTGTCAGCAGCGGCTGCTCCTAAAGGCACAGCAGCCAATAATGCTCTGTCAGCAGCGGCTGCTCTTAAAGGGCCAGCAGGCAATAATGCTCTGTCAGCAGCGGCTGCTCCTAAAGGCACAGCAGCCAATAATGCTCTGTCAGCAGCGGCTGCTCTTAAAGGGCCAGCAGGCAATAATGCTCTGTCAGCAGCGGCTGCTCTTAATGGGCCAGCAGGCAATAATTTTCTGTCAGCAGCGGCTGCTCTTAAAGGGACAGCAACCAATAATGCTCTGTCAGCAGCGGCTGCTCTTAAAGGCACAGCAGCCAATAATGCTCTGTCTCCAGCGGCTGCTCTTAAAGGCACAGCAGCCAATAATGCTCTGTCAGCAGCAGCTGCTCTTAAAGGGCCAGCAGCCAATAATGCTCTGTCAGTAAAGTTAATCAACGAACAAAGGGAACAGAGAAAATTACTCACTGCTCTTGACTGAAGAACTTATGTAGCTTTAATAAGGATTAGTCTATATCTAATTTATCATTTATGCAGCGCAGACAGCTTGATAACTTTATTCAATTTCTGTATATGTCTTTATACCTGTTAGACAGGAAGGGCACAGGTAAATATGACATTTATTAGGGGTTTATGTGAGGATTGTTTGAAGTTCAAACTAATTAATTATAATTAATACAATTAAACAATTAATACAATGTTATAATTAAACAAACTTAAATTATAATTTTTTATCCAGACATGAATGGCTTATTGATAATTATAGGTGTTATCAATCATTTAGTAGTTGTTGCTAGTTTGAGTTGAGAAATACACATTTCAGAATTATCACTAATCTGTGTGTGCATTTTGCTTTAGAACCAAGCAAATTGACTCATGAAACCATTTGTTTATTATATCGCAATCGCATTATTGACCTCAATAATTGAAATATGCATTTTCCCCAAATCGTGCAGCCCTATCATCCACTATAGTAGGGAAGTATGATTTCAGACGCAGCCAGAGTTTTATCAGAATTACTGTAGATTACACTAGTCACTTTAGCTAGATTTGAAAATGTTAAATATGAAGTGCTACTTCGTTAATATCTAACATGTGATGTGGTACAAAGAATGTAGGTTTTTAATTTTGTTTATTTTAGTTTTTACTCTTTGAAAGTTATTTTCAGTGTTTTATTTAGTGTCTAAATCCAAATATAGTGTAGAAGATACAGTAGTGGCCAATAGTGACGTCCAGCCTGGCAAAACTGACATCTTTACCCTTATTACAAGATTTTGCAAGCATATTGCATATTTGTGCTTGTTTTATTTGTGATAGTAACGCAATGAAACATGCCAAATTATGTGACACTATTTCTCCGGGCTGTCATACAAAAGAAACTATGAGCACACGCAAAAACAAGAGAGAAAAAAACAAAATATTAATAACTGTAGTCAATTTATGCTTGTTGTTTTTCTATGCATTTATTTTGCATAGTAAAATAAAACCTGAAGCTGTATAATAAATAATTGTATCAGATAAATACTTGAACCAAGTTTAGTGTTTGTTCTTCCCTCATATTTAAAACATTAGAAAAAATAATCATAAAATACATTTTCCTCATATCTTTATGGTTTAATCAAACTTGTAATGTCATTAAAAACAAATACACCACTGTAGAACACATTTCTCTATTCCACTGCTTCTTTTCCATTGTTTTTCACCGTGAACATGCGATAGATGGATGTCAATCTTTTTTGCTGTTAATGAAAGTGGTTTGAATATTCTGACCAACATAAAGCCTGAATATTCCTGAAGAATTCCTAATCAAGCGGTGTTGGAAACACAGGTGTGTGTGTTGAGCTCAAGGAGTGTACATCTCAGGATTCAGCCCCTTCATCATAAACTGCTGTAAATATGACGTCTCAAAGCACTGATCTCTTGACATTCACCACAAACGCTTTGAGTTCAGCGTCTCAAGAGCACTCAATAAACTCGCATTATTTTACTCTACAGCTTCGCTTTTAATTAAAACATAATCATCATAAACGGAGCCATCAGAGGGTCTTAATCACAACTAACTTTCATTTGCACCGAGGCGAGCTTTGCGTATTAAAATGAAACCACACTATCATGTTCCTGCATAGACGAGGCTCTAAACGCCAGAGAGCTCGAGTTCAGAAGAAATGATTTTCCAAATCCGATCAAGAGGAACCAAGGTATTGGCGTTCATTACCAGCTGTGTTTAATCAGGAGCCGGGATGATGAAGTGGCAAACGGAGAAGTTTGTCATCTCTATAAATTGAGTATGCTGTCAGGGATTGGAGTGTGATTCATCTTCTTCAAGTAATTTCACTTTTTAAAGTTTAACCCTCTCTCTTGAGCTGAGGATTATGCAGGTTTCAGTGGAAAGCACCTGTGCCACAGATTAGAAAAGGCTTAAATTCGACCCAGACGCGCCATTAAAACACGCAGGTGCTCACACACACACACCTCCTGATTTAAAGTCCCACTGAAGTGTCTTGGATCACGCCGCTTTGTTTGACGCATTGACGTAATTTACTGAATGGCATATTGAATGGCTCCTCCCCCTTTTCAAATAGCCAATAGCGTTTAGTTTCCCTCACTGACTGACAGCACATGGAAGCGAATCAGAGCGCTGATGATTGTCAAGATGTGAATAAATTCTAGCCATTTCATTCTTAACCAACGTACAGTTGGGAAACAGAATAAAACTCGAGCGTTTGAGCAGCCGAACACACTTCTCTGACCCATCTTTGGCCATTATAGCAGAGGGGGCGGAGCTTTAGATTCTGGAGAGCATGTGATTGGACAGATGTGATGACAAGCTGAAGTCGACGGTGATGTCATAAAAATCCCTGATCCATTTTATGGGGAGTGAGAGACTAAGTTATGAATGCTTATATCTCCTAAATGCGAATTTTGTCATTGTTTTGGAACTCACAGCTTATTCATAACCTTAAAGCTAACATATTTAATCTAAAAGCTAAAAACAAAAAATTATTCATGAATTCATAAATAGTTGAGGCACTTTTCACTAAAACATATGCACCAAAGTCTTTACCATAATAATATGCATTATTTTTTAAATGACGCTTATAGAAAAGGCCCTCCTCACAGGTTCCTTCAGTCCGTCCCGTAACAGTTCCTGACATCGGCCTCGACTGAGATGAGATTGGGTTTACACGATAATGAATGAGAGAAATGTCAGACGCTTGATTAAAACACACTGGAAAGGTTGGATCTCCTGAACCTCGGATCTGACAACACACACACACCCACGGGACCAATTACTCCACCATCAGGACATCTTCAGGACAGAGGAGTGTGTTTTTCTCTCAACCTGTCAAAACGTTAATCCGGGAGAGTGGATCCTTCCACAAACCAACACTGAGAGGAATTTTCCTGAGTGTGAAGGCTTTCAGACAGTGTGTGTGTGTGTGTGTGTGTGTGTGTGTGTGTGTGTGAGAGAGAGAGAGAGAGAGAAGAGCCTGAAGGAACCAGAACTATAGCAAACATCCCATCTGTCCCAGGAGGACCTCTGTGAAAGCAGCTTCTGTCTGATAACTATAGATATTTAAAAAAGTCTTCTTAACAACTATAACGGCACATGATGAGACACAATGAACTCTCGTTTAAGCATTTGCGTTTTTGACAATTTTTGATCAATTTAAAACCATAGCATGAAAAAGGCAGATATAACAAACTGATAGTTTATTGTCTAAAATAATGTAATGTTCATATAATAATATATAATGTGTAATTATGTTGTTCTATAATAATAAGGCAAATATGAGTTCATGTTGTTAATAAGAAAGATTTGATGGCAAAAATAACCTAAAGGTTGTCATGTCTTATTTGTGTTTAGTTGATCTAACTTTGTGCTCTTAATGTTGTTGAATGTTTAATGGATCCAATCATGTTCAATGAAACAGATTTGATGATGCAGCAATAAACTAGCTTATATGTGTTAATGCATATGATTCTGAACTTTGCTCATTGAAAAACATGATCAAATCAGTAATTATGTTATTGACAAAAGTTAGTGACAAATATCGGTATAAAATTGATATCAGCCAAAAAAAAATTCTTTGTGCATTTATAACCCTTTAAAAAATATGTGGTGCAACATATTTATTATATATATATATGTGTGTGTGTGTGTGTGTGTGTGTGTGTGTGTGTGTGTGTGTATAATTGAATTTTTAATAACAATGTGATCCTTGAAGTTTACTTATAATCACTTATATTATACACTGGTATTCAATTAGATAATCGCACTGTTATGATTGTTATGATTATTGTCATTGCAGAGGCAAACAGGCCTCACTATTGCACGTGAGTATAAAACAGTCATTTACAAGCATTCTGAAGTTTACTCAAGTTTGACGGTGTATCTGCTGTCAGATCAACAGGAAGCTGGAGAATCATCCTTCAACAACAGATCCTTCGAGACTCTTTACACGCCAATCTGCAGTCACACGCTCCGAACAAACAGAAATCCTTCAACACGATCAGACGCCATTAAAAACAAACCATCACGTTCCTGACGCGAGTGTCATTCTGAAGTCACGCAAAGCAGAGTTTAAACAGGAGCGAACAATCTTTCCTCTGCACTCTTCCATTAAAGCCTGTGCAGCGTCAGACTGAACGCGCTGTTTAACCAATGGGTTCTATTCGCTTCTGACGCCTCCGTTTGCACTGCGTATTTTTCCCGTCCCCATGTTGGTTAGCGCGTTCACACTCCGGTCCGGCGATGCGTTCCAGCAGTGCAGAGATCGTTACGCACGAGTCTATTCCTGCTGTGCTTTTTAATTAAAGTGACAGCGCATAGTTCGTGGTCAAAATCAACACAAATTGACATGAAAATGTAGTCATTTCATCATAAATGCATTTAATTCAATAAAATGTAGTAATCTCACCATAAATGCATTTAATTAAATACTACTATTTTTCACAGTCATCTTTTTACTTTTACCGGGGTAAAACAAGGAAAACTACAAGTTACTTCAACAAGGCGACAATAATGAACAACACTCGTCTCATTCGTGGAGGTGGGAAAAAGTTCTTTGAGATGCAAGATTTATTGAATAAAGATTTAAATTATGCAAAAGAAAGTTGCTGATAACATTTGGATTTGAAATACAAATAGTGAGTAAATGTGTTTGTGGAACAGCGCGGATCAGTTGCGCACTGCAAACGCTGCATATGTGAAGCACTCTAGCGCTGCTCCTGTACCGCACACACACCGCACACACACCGCACACACACCGCACACACACCGCACACACACCGCACACGGAGTACGTGTGAAACGGGCGTGACGCGAAGCTCGCGTCCGGTACACAGGTGGGCGGGGCCTATCGTGTAATTATGTAAAACTATTCGTTGATATGTTGCTATAGGCTGACTGAGAATTTAGCTTATGCTGCAGAATAAATCCTCAACATTATGGCATCAGAAATGTAAACCCTTAATGGAAATAAAACCACTTTTGAGGTACACCAGCTTTTGACTAGTGGATTTTCCTTTGTCCTTCGGTCATAAGCTCTTATGAAGCCTGAAAGTATGTTTACTTTGGATGCCATTTCCTTAAAGTTTCTGCATGGTTTAGCATCCATGGTTGTCCTCTTTACTGAATCAGACCTGTTCCTCAGAGAAGCCCCAGTGGCCTTTTGTGCCCCATATTCTCTCTCTCTCTAGAGAGAGAGAGAATATGGGGCACAAAAGGCCACTGGGGCTTCTCTGAGAGAGAAGAGAGAGAGAGAGAGAGAGAGAGAGAGAGAGAGAGAGAAACCTATAAATTAAAGGGACACTGTGACACGGACACACAAACACTGGGCAACAAACACTGGGCACCGTAAATCCAGGCCTGATAATCAGCACAGATGAATGGATGAGAAAGAAGGCAGGAATGTTTTGATGCTCCAGATCATGTTCATCTGCTAAGGCTAAGGCCAAGCTTGACCCGCCATTATATGGGAAAACAGCATCAATGAAAGCAAACACAGAGAATGGAGAGTAGAGAAGCGTACTAATGTTTACATCCCAAATCACAGCCTTATTCCAATGGATTTCATTATTCCATTCAGAGTCTCTCACTCAAGAATTATACTTAAACTACAAAGCCCTTCCAGTAAATAATAATACAGAAATATACAGAATGCTGAGAATCCAAACATTGCAAAGATGTTATAGTGTAATATTCCAGTGCCAGTAATTTATATTCCAGCAGACCTTGACACTGATCTAAATAAGAGAAGCAGCAGTACAGTAATCCGTCAGGAGAACCAATAAAGATTAATAAATACAGAGGTAATCTGCTCTGCTGAGCTCTCAGCAAAAATCCCTTCACTTCACATTTTACAGTCCATGCGAGAGATTCCAGACACATTTATTCATACACGCCACTTCACATAGAAATAATTATACGGATGGACTGACGAACAGACGGGTATAATGGATAGACAAAACGACAGACAGATTGAGACACAGATAGAACAACAGATCAAACAGAACGAAATAACAGGACAGAACGAATGACCAACCGACATGAAAAACTGACGATGATACAGGATTGACTAATAGACTGATACAGATTAGACTGATACAGTCAGACAGACGAAATAACTGGACAGAACGAATAATAGACAGGAACGAATAAAAGACAGAACGGAATACAGATCAGAAAGAATTGACCACCGAATGATAACAGACAGAATGATACAGGATAGACTGATAGACTGAAACAGATAGACTGATAGACTGATACAGATAGACTGATACAGATAGCCTAATACAGATTGACAGAATTGAATACCAGACCAGAACGAATAGCAGAACTGAATGACAAACGAACGAATAACAGACAGTATGATACAGAGGACTGATACAGAGTGACAGAACAACCCACGTGACACAACGAATAACAGACAGAAAGATACAGATAGACTGATACAGATAGAATGATACAGATAGGAACGAAAAACAGACAGAAACCGATAGACAACGAGATGAATAACAGACAGAATGATTACAGATAGACTGATACAGTTAGACTGTTACAGACAGACAGGATGAATAACGGACATTAACGAATAACAGACATAAAGAATAACAGACAGAACGAATAACAGACAGAATGATACAGGATAAATGATGACTGATACAGAAGGACTGATAGACCGATACAGATGGACTGATACAGACAGACAGAACGAAATAACAGACAGAAACGAATAATAGACATAACGAATAAAGACAAGAACGATAACAGACAGTACGAATAATAGACATAACGGATAAACAGACAGAACGAATAATCAGACATAACGAATAACAGGACGAACCGAAATAATAGACGTATCGAATAACAGACAGGAACGATTAACAGACAGGAAGAATACAACAGACAGAGAATAACAGACAGAAACGAATAACAGACAGACTGAATAAACAGACAGAACGAATAACAGGACAGAACGATAACAGAACGAACGACAGAACGAACAACAGAACGAACGACAAACAGAACGAATATCAGATAGAATGAATTACCAACAGAACGACAAACAAAATAACAGACAGAACGAATGACAGAAAGACTGATACAGATAGACTGATATAGACAGACTGATATAGACTGATACAGATAGACTGATAGACTGATACAGATAGACTGAACGAATAACAGACAGAACTAATAACAGACAGAACGAATAACAGAGAACGAATGACCAACCGAACGAATAACGACAGAATGATACAGATAGACTGATACAGATAGACTGATACTGATAGACTGATACAGATAGACTGATATAGACTGATACAGATAGACTGATACAGATAGACTGAACGAATAACAGACAGAACGAATAACAGAGAACGAATGACCAACCGAATGAATAACGACAGAATGATACAGATAGACTGATACAGATAGAATGATACAGATTGACAGAACGAATAACAGACAGAACGAATAACAGACAGAACAATACAGGTAGACTGATATAGACTGATACAGATAGACTGATACAGATAGACTAGACGGATACAGATAGACTGATACAGATAGAATGATACAGACAGACAGAACGAATAACAGGCAGAACGAATGACCAACCGAATGAATAACAGACAGAATGATACAGATAGACTGATACAGATAGACTGATACAGACAGACAGAACGAATAACAGACAGAACGAATAACAGACAGAACGAAAGACCAACCGAATGAATAACAGACAGAATGATACAGATAAACTGATAGACTGATACAGATAGACTGATACAGATAAACTGATAGACTGATACAGACAGACAGAACGAATAACACACATAACGAATAACAGACAGAACGAATAACAGACAGAACGAAAGACCAACCGTATGAATAACAGACAGAATGATACAGATAAACTGATAGACTGATACAGATAGACTGATACAGACAGACAGAACGAATAACAGACAGAACGAAAGACCAACCGTATGAATAACAGACAGAATGATACAGATAAACTGGTAGACTGATACAGATAGACTGATACAGATAAACTGATAGACTGATACAGACAGACAGAACGAATAACACACATAACGAATAACACAGAACGAATAATAGACATAACGAATAACAGACAGACCGAATAACAGACAGACCGAATAACAGACAGAACGAATAACAGACAGAACGAATGACCAACCGAATGAATAACAGACAGAATGATACAGATAGACTGAACGAATAACAGACAGAACGAATAACAGACAGAACGAATAACAGACAGAACGAATAACAGAGAACGAATGACCAACCGAATGAATAACGACAGAATGATACAGATAGACTGATACAGATAGACTGATACAGATAGAATGATACAGATTGACAGAACGAATAACAGACAGAACAATACAGGTAGACTGATATAGACTGATACAGATAGACTGATGCAGATAGACTAGACTGATACAGAGAGACTGATACAGATAGAATGATACAGACAGACAGAACGAATAACAGGCAGAACGAATGACCAACCGAATGAATAACAGACAGAATGATACAGATAGACTGATACAGATAGACTGATACAGATAGACTGATACAGACAGACAGAACGAATAACAGACAGAATGAATAACAGACAGAATGATACAGATAGACTGATACAGATAGACTGATAGACTGATACAGATAGACTGATACAGACAGACAGAACGAATAACAGACAGAACGAATAACAGACAGAACGATACAGGTAGACTGATATAGACAGATACAGATAGACTGATACAGATAGACTGATACAGATAGACTGATAGACTGATAGACTGATACAGATAGACTGATACAGATAGACTGATACAGATAGACTGATACAGACAGACAGAACGAATAAAAGACAGAACGAATAACAGACAGAACGAATAACAGACAGAACGAAAGACCAACCGAATGAATAACAGACAGAATGATACAGATAAACTGATAGACTGATACAGATAAACTGATAGACTGATACAGATAGACTGATACAGATAGACTGATACAGATAAACTGATAGACTGATACAGATAGACTGATACAGACAGACAGAACGAATAACAGACAGAACGAATAATAGACATAACGAATAACAGACAGAACGAATAATAGACATAACGAATAACAGACAGAACGAATAACAGACAGAACGAATAACAGACAGAACGAATAACAGACAGAACGAATAACAGACAGAACGAATAACAGACAGACCGAATAACAGACAGAACGAATAACAGACAGAACGAATGACCAACCGAATGAATAACAGACAGAATGATACAGATAGACTGATACAGATAGACTGATACAGATAGACTGATACAGACAGACAGAACGAATAACAGACAGAATGAATAACAGACAGAATGATACAGATAGACTGATACAGATAGACTGATAGACTGATACAGATAGACTGATACAGACAGACAGAACGAATAACAGACAGAACGAATAACAGACAGAACGATACAGGTAGACTGATATAGACAGATACAGATAGACTGATACAGATAGACTGATACAGATAGACTGATAGACTGATAGACTGATACAGATAGACTGATACAGATAGACTGATACAGATAGACTGATACAGATAGACTGATACAGACAGACAGAACGAATAACAGACAGAACGAATAACAGACAGAACGAAAGACCAACCGAATGAATAACAGACAGAATGATACAGATAAACTGATAGACTGATACAGATAAACTGATAGACTGATACAGATAGACTGATACAGATAGACTGATACAGATAAACTGATAGACTGATACAGATAGACTGATACAGACAGACAGAACGAATAACAGACAGAACGAATAATAGACATAACGAATAACAGACAGAACGAATAATAGACAGAACGAATAACAGACAGAACGAATAACAGACAGAACGAATAACAGACAGACCGAATAACAGACAGAACGAATAACAGACAGAACGAATGACCAACCGAATGAATAACAGACAGAATGATACAGATAGACTGATACAGACAGACAGAACGAATAACAGACAGAACAATACAGGTAGACTGATATAGACTGATACAGATAGACTGATACAGATAGACTGATACAGATAGACTGATACAGATAGACTGATACAGATAGAATGATACAGATAGACTGATACAGATAGACTGATACAGATAGACTGATACAGATAGAATGATACAGATAGAATGATACAGATAGAATGATACATATAGAATGATAGATAGACTGATACAGATAGAATGATACAGATAGAATGATACAGATAGAATGATACAGATAGAATGATACAGATAGAATGATACAGATAGAATGATAGAGATAGACTGATACAGATAGAATGATACAGATAGAATGATAGATAGACTGATACAGATAGAATGGATGGATGAACAATAGATGGATGAATGAATGTACAGAGATAAAAAACGACAGACAGCGAGTTTAGGCCACAATGTTTATTCAGTAGTGTTGTTTTAACTTATAGGTACAATACTGTCTGCTTTGTACAACTAAAAAAGTCACCATTTCATTCTGCTGTGCTAACAACACAAGAACCACAACTCTAGCCATTCCTGACCAAACCGTATCGCGGCTGAACGCTTCCAGATGGTAGGCACTTTTAAGGCAAGGTTTAAAACATTTGTGAATATACATTTATATATAATTCTATATAGATTTTTTCCCATACATGAATAAGTAATTGGATGCAAAGGTCAGATGTATACTCAAAAAACAAAACTAACAGCTAACAATTAAAACCAAAGAAAAAACTCAAATGTGGCCAAAGGAATACACAGCAATGTGGAAATCAAACGAGTCTTTGGGTTTGCGGATGTTTCTCAGTACCTTCGATCCGTACAGGGTGTTGGGAACGCGGATCAAGAGGGAAGGGAAAATACACAGGGGTTTAACGAGCGCGATTCAATCATACTGGTTTTCAGTGAGCATTTAAACTACTAGTTCACTGGGAACTCGGAGTTTCCAGCTTGTAACAGTACAAATCAGATCTACTCTGTCCAGCAACTAATCAAAGCGAGCGCTCGTGTGACGTGAGAAGAAACTGGGCTTTCATCAGTGAAACTTCACAACGGCTCTGATCAAAGGAGGACAGGTCGTGTCAGTCCGGCTCTGGGATCATCCGTTCAATAAACCAGACGCTTTTCAACTGGGGGAAGATTTATGAGAACTGGTGTACGAGAGGGCCGTTCCTCGTAACCAACACACACTCGAGCGATCAAACTCAGAACAAACGCGTGTTTCGGAGTATTTCCAGGTCTAAGCACCAATAAACGCTCAACCTGTGAAAGAATCAAATGAGAAACATTGAAGAGTTATTAGACAGACGACAGAAAGGCATTGTTCAACATCTGAGAAAATGATAAATTAATGAAACACTTCAACATAGACATGCTGGATGAGAAATGAAATCAGGACTGATACAGAACAATTATATTCAATTATTCCACTTTAAAATGTGTCTTTACAAATACATACTGCTACAAGTTTAAAAAGTAGTCAGCGACTAAAAAAAGCTGCTTTGACAGAAGACGAATGCGGATGTCCTCGCCTTTACAGATTGGGTTTCTTTTCAGCCTTTTCAAAATACACAGAACATAATGTTTCAATACAGAGATGCTTTTTCATTTAAAAAAAAAAGAGGAAAGAAAAGGTCTTAATTACAATACTCTATGCAAAAAGCTTTCCTTTACAATATTTTTTTTTCCTCGATCGTGATTTTTTGAATGCAGGAGGAGTTTGTCGCAGTCACTGATATCAGACCATCACTGGTGTTGGTGAAGCGAGTTTATGCGTAAAACTCCTTGGTCGGGGCTTTCTGATAGACCGCTCCTGAAGGTTTCCTCTCCCCGAGGTCGTAACTGCCTTCGTCCTTCTTTCTCATGCGATAAACCAGCAGGAGGATGAGGAAGATGGCGAAGAGGAACCCGATCACTCCTCCCGCAATCACAGCTGCAACACAATTAAAAACTCGCTTTATCTCAGTTAAGATCAGCATTTGGTTTCTCACACCGTGTCCTAGACTCGCAATAAAAAGCATCTTTTCCATGTTAATCAGAGTTTTTGTTCTAACCAGACGCCATGATTCTATTTTACAAATTCAAAGCAACTCACGTTTATTTGTATAGCGCTTTTCACAATACACATCATTTCATCAGCTTTAAGGAAAGTGCATGAGTGCGTTTACAGTGATCCGTTATCAGGTAACTGTCTAAGTTATGCATTTCAGAAATGTACATATACAAAAATCACAGTTAGCGAAACTTTTATTTAAACAATGTATTAATTTAATGCAGATACAATGAGCTCATTGAAGAAATGAATATGACATTTAGAAGATATAGCATTGGTGCATGTTGAAACGGTTTCTATTTTTCTGTGACGTCACGCTGGAACAACAAACACAAAGTGTGGCAATGCTAATCTCAGGTGCTGTTTATGTGCTTTATCTAACGTTAAAAGCGTGTCATGTGACTCTGAATGTCATCCAGTGCTCCAGCTTTGGCTGTAAAAGCAACAGTGGATAATTCACCTCAGATCTTGAAATGAAACAAATGGAAACAAGAACGTTCAGACTGTGAACAAACAAGTGTATTCTTCACCCTAGATTGTTTTAGTAACTCAGTATGTATTGTTAAATGGTGTGATATTAGTGAATTTGATTATGTATTTTCTTGCGAGTGCCCTGTCAATCTTACCGTGAGACTCCACCCACACGCTGTTCTGATTGGCTGTGGGTTTTAATAGATTTTTTTGATTGATTTGTTGTTTATTTAACCAGGAATGTCCCGTTGAGATGCAATATCTCTTCTAACAGCGAGTCCTGGTCAAGATAGGCAGCACAAGACAAAAATTGCAAAATACCCATATCTAAAAGTCAAGTCATCTTCATTTATATAGCGCTTTTAATAATTGTAGATTGTTTCACAGCAGCTTTACAGAGATAAACATATAATTTAAGGTAACAGAGATTGTTTTGGCTTTATAGCGGTTCTTGAATAATGTTATTTTCCAGCTAACGTTAGTTTTGATTGATTCTCAATAAAAGACAATACAAATCCTATTCAACTATTAAAACATTTACACCGTTCTATAAAACAGATTTTAGGATGTTTTTAAGCGAGAGATGGTACATATTTCATGTGTAGTATAAACCTTGAAGCTCATTCCATGCATAAGGATCATAATTAGAAAAGGCTGATATATTTCTGTCTGGATAATTGAGGAATCTCGGAGTCTGCTCTGGACACGCAAACTGCTTGTGGCTGGAATCTTATCGCAGGCGTCTGGTTAGGACACGGTGTCACAGTACATGTGAAATATCATCCCCGTCGGACTACGTGACTCAATGTCTCACACAAAGCAGACGCAGATTATGTGCATAATTAAATAAGGAACCCCTCGACGCTGCTGGAGGCTCGAGAGATTGACACGAGGAAATGTGTCGACCCAACGCAGGAAGAAATGGTTTCTTCTTCTTCTCATTGTGGTTCACAGGATATTAAAGATGAGTGTGCTTAATTTAAGAATTTGACCTTTGCACATCAAGAAATTGATCTGTTGTATGGAAACATGCTCTGAATGCATCTCTACTAACATTCAAATGTGCAGTGAACTCTTGAAACTCCCAGTGAGAGCAAAAACCAAGAATCCCTAAATGACATCACCTAATCTAGTAGCAAAATTATTATAAAAATGTTCATTAACTGACTTCAATTGGGGTCAGTAAATAAAAAATAAAAAAAATTTAATACTTTCATTCTGCAGGGACACATTCAATCAATCAAAAGTGATAGTAAAGATATTTATAATGTTACAAAAAAATTATATTTTAAATAAATGCTGTTCTTTTGAAACAAAGAATCCTGTCAAAATTTCAACAAAAATATGAATATTTTCAACACTGATGATAATCATAAGTGTTTCTTGAGCATCAGATCCTCATATTCTCCTGATTTCTGAAGGATCATGTGACACTGAAGACTGGAGTAATGATGCTGAAATACAGCTTTGATCACAGGAATAAATTACACTTTACTAGATATTCACATAATAATATTTAACTGGTTTTACCTTATTTTTGATCAAATAAATGCAGCTTTGGTGAGCAGGAGAGACTTCAAAAAACATTTTAAAATTTGTTCTGACCACAAATGTTTGAACAGTGTGTGTGTGTGTGTGTGTGTGTGTGTGCATGTGCAACAATAAATAATAAATATATATATACAGATTTTATTTAATACGTTGCATTTCCTAAAAACCCTCAAAAGTGTCTTGCAGTGCTGCTGTAAGTAAGTAACAGGAGTATTTATCAATAATAATTCACAGACCTGCCAAAACCTCTGTCCTCTGGAAGAGATTTTCGGACTGCACCTCGAGCGGGGACCGAGGGAGGCTTGTGGTGCTCGTGACGGGGTCTCGACGCGAGTCTTCAGTGGCCGCATCTAGAGACTAGAGAGAGAGAAGATAGATTCAGATAGTTTTATTTAATGCCATGTCAGCATCCAAGGCTATATTCATGACAAAAATTAAAATACAAAAATACAAATATCATATAAATACAATAAAACCAAGCAAACAAACAAACACAAGAAGTCATATTATACTCTTTTTTTTGAGAGAGAGAGAAGAGGATGTGTTCCACTCGGTTTATGACAGCGCTGGACTCGGCATGACTGCACATTCATCTCATCTACACCCAGAGATCGACTGTGGCCAGGAGACCCCACTTACACCTCATCTGAAGATGATTTCGGGTGATCAGATACATCTCACATAACAGAGGATCCTCTAATACCCTGTCAATCAACCACTGCACTAAAGCCATTCTTCATTTTTACACTTTTGTTTTTCAGAAGATAAATTTAAGGTTTCATCATGCCATATTCATTATTTTTTTAGTCGTGATTAGTATTTTTTTTAGTCGTGATTTAGTGTTTTCAGGCTCTACTAGAACAGGTTTTCCTGCTGTAATGCTGATTATTCTCCACATATCCTCCATTGTTGCGGCTCCTCTCTTCCCAGTCTGTCAGTAACGCTCTGTTTACTTCCTGTCTCTATGAAGCAGGGACAACGTTAGGCCTATTTTAGTGGGGCTGAAGCTACCCCAAAATGTTCCTAAGCCAGGAGCAAAGTCTGGCCTAAGTAAATTCCCCCATGCAGCTTTGATGTGTCTAAAAGCCAACATCACAGTAACTTTTCTTTAACAGAGTAGAAATGGAAGAAGAGGATATGTCTGTCACGTTTTACTTGTTAACATCTTGGTTTCTTGACTGGTTGTTGACATAATTGTAGCTCTAGATGTGAGTGCAAAGATTTTGCAAACGCAAGTTACAAATACCCTGGGAGCTAAGCCCCCCCCCTTCCAATCCTAATGATGTCACTGCTATGAAGCCCCTCCTTCTGAAAAGCACACTGTGCTCTGATTGGTCGGCTGGATCAGTGTGTTGTGATTGGTCGAGCGCTTCAAGTGTGTTTGGGAAATGTCCCGCCCCTTATCATAACCGCCAGTTTAACACACTACTAACTAACTCAACCAGGCCCCGCCCCTTTATTCTGCGTATGAATTATTATAATGAGGAATATTGTGACGTGTTCGTTCCCGGAAGAAACTCAAGACTACAATGGAGGCGTTTCAGGAGTTCAGAAACACTGATATAGAGAAGACCTGGAGCTTCTCATCCTAAAACAGCAACAGCACACAGTAAAGAGAGATATTTAGATTTATTATATCTGGCCCTCACCTCTATCCTGATTCGTTTCTTCGTGTCTTTGGGAGCATCGTGTGACGTCGATGTCTCCACTTTCGGCGTGAAGTCTTTGGTGGAGTCCTGTGTGGGCTCGGGTTTAGGCACGATGAACAGTGTGTTTACTGTGGCCACCTCCACAATATCCTCTCCAGCTCCTGAAACACACACACATGCTTTCACACACATCCAACACGAAAGGATCAGATAGTGCACCGGGAATCAATGAGGCTCTCCTTACCCGATCCCGACCCGGAGCTGAAGTCGTCGTCATCTTCAGGATATCCTCCCGACCCGACGTCCTCCAGGTACAGGTCATCGGCAGAGGCGGGAGATTTGGCCGCAGACACTGCTATCTGCAGAGATAAAAATGGAGATTATGACTACAGGGGCTTTCGCACCGGATGGTTCTGGGAACTCAGTTATAGGAACTGGCCACTAGGATGATTCCCGGAGAACTAATGGTTCCTATAGGAACGTTTTCCTGTTGCGTTCGCACTGCTAGTAGGAACTCAGAAGTGGTGTGAGACACGCTTGTTGTTGGGACTTTATTTTGACGGCGCTGAGAACGCCAGAGTCTGTGCAAACAAACAGTGCTCGCATTCTCCGTGTTCATTATTACGATCTAACAGTCCCGTCTCATACGGTATTAGATAGAGCTGTTCTACATAGAAAGTAGACAGTGAAGAAGAGTTATTAGCCTATGCCATATGTCGATGAGCAGAAATACATGTTTCTCTCGGTTTTCTCCTCAGCGTAAAGATTAAGAGCTCCATCTATCACTGTTTTACATGTTCATAGAGTTAGTTTGAGGAGTAAATATATAGGCTATAATCTGTATGCTTTTTTAAAATGGCGGGTGCTGGTGTTTTAGTGCGTTCGGCCAATCAGCGAACACTACCGTCACTGTAGCTCTCTAGCGCTGGCCTAGACCGACTCTGAAGGAGGAGTAAATTAGTTCCTCCAAAACGAGTTACTAGAACTAAAATAGTTCCTAGTTCCTGCGGTGCGAACAAACACGGCTAAATCCTGGTGCTTCCGCCAATAGATCTAGGAACTATGAAACGGTTCCTCCGGTGCGAAAGCCCATTACGTCTACATTAATCCGGAAACATTTAAATACGTCGTTTTCGTTTAAAACGCTCTCCGTCCACACTAGCATTTTCAGGCGTTTTATCACTGCTATCTGCAGAGATAAAGAAAGATAAAAAAGGAGATTAAGCTGTTTTTTGTCTTTCAATGTCTGTCTCTTATTGCTCAAAACCAGACACTCAGAGGCTATGAAATCGATTTTTTTCCGTAACGTGTTTTAAACTAGGGTTGGGAATCCAAAATCGATTCAATACTTGAAGTCAGGAATCGGATACTTGTTATAAAATTTAAATTTGAATTTTCTTATCGATTCCTTTGTTTCAATGTGATTTTAAACCATTGAAGCGCGAGAGGCTGTTTTCAGTGATGCAGGCGTGTGTAACTATATTGGGCAACTCTTAAAGTGACAGCACTAATATTCCTGCTGCGTCACTATAATAACACTAATCAAACAACAAATGCAAAGAGAAAATTCACTCGTTCGTGAATGAATAACTTTTGCAACTATATTTGTAATGTATATTTTATTTATAAAGTGACGTGTTATTTTACATTTGATTAGTTTTTGTACCTGAAAATCTAAAGACGTTTCCATTTTCAAGACCAAATATAGGCAAATCCACGGACAACTAACCAGCATTCGGACGAACGTAAGGAGTGCGCTTGAGACACGCACAAGTCAGCATTATTTCTGATGATTTATTGGCGTGAAATTTCATGCACAATGAAAAACAGGTGTGCAATATTCAGGGCTTGAAATTAACACCCGCCAATCCGCCAAACGCAGGTAAAAAATAACTTTGGCGGGAAACACTGTCAAATCACGAGCCAATTTGGAGTGTTTCTGTTTACAAATTTTTCTGGGGGAGTTCGTGTAGCCAAATCTGCACGTATTCAGCACAAATATGCAACTCGTGAGTCATCATGATATTTTAACAGCGTATTGTTATTTTACGCTAGAGACAGCATAAGACATTGTTATTTTCCAACATCCTACATGTTCTGTGTACTGTATTGATCTGTCCACCTAAAACACATTTTTGGTAAAAAAAAAAAAAAGAAGTTAAAATCGATTCCCTGTTTTCGTTTTCGAAACGTGTGTTGGTTGGTCCAATCGATTGTGCAATCGATTTTCGAAAGTAAAGTGACAGCCCTAGTTTGGATAGTATAACAATATTTAAATATGCCTGTCAAATGTTAATCACACTGTAAACACCATCAAACCATATGACTGTGTGTTAACTATCAGTGGAGGTTACTGTGGTAGTGCTAATCATGCTTTTTGTGGAATGGTTTAAACTTCACAGGCCTCGTGGAAACCAGCATCAGTCCGACCCCATTCGTGACATCTATCCATAAGGACCCGGCCTAGAAAAGGCCCATAATGTGGTCAACATAAATCCCACTCGAGGGCCCGGGAACGAAGCACGGAGAGTCTGTGGCACATACCGGAGTCTTTGTTTTAATGGGGAAATTATGCCCCTTTTCACAAGATGTAATATAAATCTTTGGTGTCCCCAGAATGTGTGTGAAATTTCAGCTCAAAATACCCCACAGATCATTTATTATAGCTTGTCAAATTTGCCCCTTTTTGGGTGTGAGCAAACAAACGTGGTTTTTGTGTGTCTCTTTAAATGCAAATGAGCTGCAGCTCCGCCTCCGTTCAGTAGAGGGCGGAGCCTTTACTCAAGCTTCAGAAACTCCGGCAATAACAAAACAGACCGATCTCACTCATCCAGAATCCCAGAATAACCAGCAGCGAGTGCAGCCTTACAGAGAGACTCAGGAAAAGCTTCACTTTTAGACGTTTCTGAATGCAGGGTTCCCACACATCGCTTAACTTCCGATTCAAGGACTTTTCAGGTCCAAAACCCTCAAATTCAAGGACTTAATGTGGGGACACTTATCAAGAGAGAGCAAGGTTACATCGTGTTACCTTGTAAGATACATTCTTACAGTTTTGCTCGCGTGAACGCCATGGCAACGCACAACATTAAAGCGTTAGTTCACCCCAAAGTGTAAATTCTGTCAGTAATTTCTCATCCTCATGTTGTTCAAACCCCGTAAGACTTTCGTTCATCTTCAGAACACAAATTAAGATATTTGTGATTAAATCTGAGCGCTGGATCACTCCTGCATAGGCTTCTATGGGATTGAAACTTGCCGGCCCAGAAAAGTTAGTAAAAACATCGTTAAAATAGTCCAAGTGGCTACAGTGGCTCAATCTTAAGTTTATCAAGCGACAAGAATACTTTTGTGCGCAAAAATAAACAAAAATAACGACTTTATTCAACTCTTCATTTCCTTCTGTGTGGGCCTCGAGTGAGTTCTCGTAGTGTAACAGCGCAGCGCTGTCACACAACGTGAACATACTCGTATGTAGGAGACACTTAACGTAATGCGTAAATGCGCGTAACTAACGATAATCAAGCGAGCTAGTGCGCATACGCCACGAAGTGTTGGCGAAATAAGGAATACCGGAGGGAATGATATGGAATTTTTGCATCTTGCATAAAATAAATTCAAGCACTTTCAAGGCCCTCTATCTATGAGTGTTTGTTTTCTACAACTTTCCAGGGCCTTGACATTTTTTTTTCCAGATTCACAAACTTTCAAGGATTTCAGGGACCCGTGGGAACCCTGTGAACGGTTAGTGGAGACATTTCTGTAGTTGTTGTGGAGTTACACTGATCATCTCATCCTTATGTTTACTTCTACACAAGTGTGCACAGTTCCTGAGGTGTTTATAAGACAGCGGTGACATGTTCTGGTCAATAGTGTTCAGTGCTCGTCTGTGCTCAACCACACACCAGCTTCAGGACAGAACTAACCCTGACCCATCACACACACACACACACACACACACCAGCTTCAGGACAGAACTAACCCTGACCATCACACACACACACACACACACACACACACCAGCTTCAGGACAGAACTAACCCTGACCCATCACACACACACACACACACCAGCTTCAGGACAGAACTAACCCTGACCATCACACACACACACACACACACACCAGCGTCAGGACAGAACTAACCCTGACCCATCACACACACACACACACACACACACACACACACACACACACCAGCTTCAGGACAGAACTAACCCTGACCATCACACACACACACACACACACACCAGCTTCAGGACAGAACTAACCCTGACCCATCACACACACACACACACACACACACCAGCTTCAGGGCAGAACTAACCCTGACCCATCACACACACACACACACACACACACACACACACACCAGCTTCAGGACAGAACTAACCCTAACCCATCACACACACACACACACACACACACACACCAGCTTCAGGACAGAACTAACCCTAACCCATCACACACACACACACACACACACACCAGCTTCAGGACAGAACTAACCCTGACCCATCACACACACACACACACACACGCACCAGCTTCAGGACAGAACTAACCCTAACCCATCACACACACACACACACACACACACACCAGCTTCAGGACAGAACTAACCCTGACCCATCACACACACACACACACACACACACACACCAGCTTCAGGACAGAACTAACCCTGACCATCACACACACACACACACACACACACACACACACACACCAGCTTCAGGACAGAACTAACCCTGACCCATCACACACACACACACACACACCAGCTTCAGGACAGAACTAACCCTGACCATCACACACACACACACACACACACCAGCTTCAGGACAGAACTAGCCCTGACCCATCACACACACACCCACACACACACCAGCTTCAGGACAGAACTAACCCTGACCATCACACACACACACACACACACACCAGCTTCAGGACAGAACTAACCCTGACCCATCACTCACACACACACACACACACACACACCAGCTTCAGGACAGAACTAACCCTAACCCATCACACACACACACACACCAGCTTCAGGACAGAACTAACCCTAACCCATCACACACACACACACACACACACACACCAGCTTAAGGACAGAACTAACCCTGACCCATCACACACACACACACACACACACACCAGCTTCAGGACAGAACTAACCCTAACCCATCACACACACACACACACACACACACCAGCTTCAGGACAGAACTAACCCTAACCCATCACACACACACACACACACACACACACACACCAGCTTCAGGACAGAACTAACCCTAACCCATCACACACACACACACACACACACACCAGCTTCAGGACAGAACTAACCCTGACCCATCACACACACACACACACACACACACACACACACACACACAACAGCTTCAGGACCTTACCCATCACACACACACACACACACACACTCACACACACACCAGCTTCAGGACAGAACTAACCCTAACCCATCACACACACACACACACACACACACCAGCTTCAGGACAGAACTAACCCTAACCCATCACACACACACACACACACACACACACACACACACAACAGCTTCAGGCTCTGCTGGATCTTCTGCCAGTGCGCTACAACTGGTTATACTGGTGGCGCTTGTAAACCAAATGTCGGCTGGTGTGTGTAAACGTGCAGATTAAGAGCCGTTGATATTATAATAAGATCCTCTTCATACGTCAGAAGGGGAGCGTTCTTCCAGAGAAAGGCTCACCTAAACTAAGTTACTGAGTTTTATTTCACAACTCTTAAAGTGACAGCACTGATATTCCTGCTGCGTCTCTATAATAACACTAATCAAACAACAAATGCAAAGAGAAAATTCACTCGTTCGTGAATGAATAACTTTTGCAACTATATTTGTAATGTATATTTTATTTATAAAGTGATGTGTTATTTTACATTTGATTAGTTTCTGTACCTGAAAATCTTAAAACACAGATTATTTCAATCGTATCTTTGTTCAGTTGTATCTATTTGTTTCGATTGCTCTTTTTTTTTTTTTTTTTGGTTCTTCAGCCTGTAGATTTTTGTTCATGATATTCAGCTACAATTAAATGTTTTGCAGGAAGACTAAATGTGAATGATATCTAAGTGTTTTTGTTTTTCACTTTTGACGTTTTCTGGGTTGGCAGAAGCACCGGGGACCCGATTATAGCACTTAAATCACAGAAACACTTTTCATGATGTCCCCTTAAGAGCCGTCCCTGTTCTCAGCTGATAGAACCACAACGCTAAACGCATGTTTGTGAGACGCAGTATCTTCTTTAAAAAGAGGCGCTTTCACAAAGAGGTAGATCTGCAGAGAAGATGCTGAAAGGACACAATGATAAAACAGAACAATAACTAGCTAATTCAAAAGCAGCAGTGACTTCCCACAGAAAGCATTCACGCTGATCAAAGCAGGAATTTGTTCAAAGCAACTTTATCTTAACCTCTGTAACCCAGCATTGCTGTTCTCTCGGTGGACAATCGACTCGGCCGGCCCACACGACACTGGTGTTGATTTGGTCAAACTCTTTCTCCACTGATTGAGATGCAAAGTACAAAGGACACAATTATCTGGGCCACACACACACACACACACACACGGGTGCATCAGCTGTGCGATATCTTGAGTCAATTCTTTTTGTCAATGGGATTCTAGTCACAGTTCTGCAGTGAGGTGTCTAATGTGTCTTTATGTCTGACTACAGATAATAAACAGCTCTTAAGATGTTTTCAAAACCTTTTGAAGGAAAGCATTTTACTCGAGTGCTTTTGAACGATCAGTGTCTAAAGCTTTAACAAAAAAAGAACAAAAACAAATTGCACCGGATCGATGAGATGCTTTTGTGCATGAGTTGTGTATTTATATTCTGTGATCAGCATGGAAAATAAAAAGGTGCAACAAACAAAGTCAAGAATCACTATTACCATTGTTCATGCTTTTAGTAATTAAACTTTGGGATTTAACTCCAATTACATATAGCCTATATTACTATTTATAATACATATAATATATATATATATATATATATATATATATATATATATATTGGTGATATTGGCATTCATTCATAGTGCTTAGTAAAAAGATGCAATTAAATAATATATATATATATATACATATAGTTAAATCCCAAAGTTTAATTACTAAAAGCATGAACAATGGTAATAGTGATTCTTGACTTTGTTTGTTGCACCTTTTTATAAAATTGTATTAAAATGCATGAATTATTATACAATTATTATGTATGAATTAATATAAATATTTAAATTAATATTTATTTAAATAATTATATATTTTATTATATATATATATATATATATATATATATATATATGATCTATCAGTTTTTATTTATAATATATTCTATGTACAATATGTTTAAAATAAGTGTTATTAATTGTTAAAATAAAACATTTATTAAATTATTTTATTTATTTAATATATATATTATGCATAAATGTATTAAAATATTTATTTATACATTTGATTATGTATTTATTATTTATTTGTATGTTTTATATATATATATATATATATATATACACACACACACACACATACATACATACACACGCATATATATTCAATTATAAAATTGAATTGATTGGGGTCACATGGACCGGCCTAATTACACAGGACATCCTTAAGGCTGATTAGTTGACTAGCCGTTTGCCCCTAATATATGTTTGCTCATCCCATCCTGACACACATTTGTTGTGGGTGTCTTCCTCCAGTCGGGCCAATGGCGTCACGTACCGAGAGTAAATAAGTTCATCAGCGAGGACGGTGACGGGGGGGTAACGAGCGCAGAGAGCTCGTCAGACAGAGAATCATCACAGTAATGAAGCGGTCGGCGGTATGAAACCAGTCACAGCATTTACTTCTGCGAGTCTCTAATGAACCGGCAACCAGCAGGAGATGGAACAGTTTCCATAGTGAGTCCGAGTGTGTAAGACAGAGAGAGAGAGAGAGAGAGAGAGAGAGAGAGAGAGAGAGAGAGAGAGAGAGAGAGAGAGAGAGAGAGAGAGAGAGAGAAAGAGGGAGAGAGGGAGAGAGGGAGAGAGGGAGAGAGAGAAAGAGAGAGAGAGAGAGAGAGAGAGAGAGAGAGAGAGAAAGAGAGAGAGAGAGAGAGAGAGAAAGAGAGAGAGAGAGAGAGGGAGAGGGACAGGCAGAGAGAGGGAGAGAGAGGGAGAGAGGGAGAGGGAGAGAAAGAGAGAGAGAGAGAGAGAAAGAGAGAGAGAGAGAGAGAGAGAGAGAGAGAGAGAGAGAGAGAAAGAGAGAGAGAGAGAGAGAGAGAAAGAGAGAGACACGATAAATAGAGCGACGCGACTGAGGGAGCGAGAGATTACCGATGCTAAGGACAATCTGCTGCCCTGAGGTTACATCGCTAAAAGCCTGTCAAACTGCACGTCGTATGCCTGGCAACCTCTGAGAGACAAGAAAGGCTCCCACTGTCTGACATCCGCTTTAAGCCATTTTATTGTTAAAGCAGGGGAAATGGAGAGAGAGCTTTATGTGGCCCGGCTATCGGTTGAATGTAAAAAAAACAAAAAAAAAACATTATTCTCCATTGTTGCGGCTCCTCTCTTCCCAGTCTGTCAGTAACGCTCTGTTTACTTCCTGTCCCTATGAAGCCCCTCCTTCTGAAAAGCACACTGTGCTCTGATTGGTCGGCTGGATCAGTGTGTTGTGATTGGTCGAGCGCTTCGAGTGTGTTTGGGAAATGTCCCGCCCCTTACCATAACCGCCAGTTTAACACACTACTAACTAACTCACCCAGGCCCCGCCCCTTTATTCTGCGTATGAATTATTATAATGAGGAATATTGTGACGTGTTCCCGGAAGAAACTCAAGACTACAATGGAGGCATTTCAGGAGTTCAGAAACACTGATATAGAGAAGAACTGGAGCTTTCTCATGCTCAAATCGTAACATTACACACTAAAGAGAGATAATAGGCCCCCTTTAAAAGACAATATTTTGAACAACTTTTATCCCTCAAAAGTGGTAAGCCTGTAAGCTTATATATAAAAACAGTGAGGATCGACTCCACCATCAACACTGAAGTCTTGCAGCGTTTATAAGACGGTGTGAGGATTAATAATCACGACTGGTGGAAACAGCTCTGTGTCATGGCTTGAAGAACGAGAGCAAAGTAACGAAGAAAAGTCTGTAATGGAGATTAGAGATGTGTATATTCACCGCTCGAATACTCGAGAGATAAATCAGCCGAATTACAGTTTCTGTGTTCGAAAAGTTCTACTTTTGTGGTATTGTATAATTATATTGCTTTAAACTTTCATAGTTTGGGGTTAATGTTTTAGAAAGACGTCTTTTATGCTCACCAAACCTGTATTTATTTGATCAAAAATACAGTAAAAACTGTAATATTATGAATATTATGATTATTATTATAATTCAAAATAGCTGTTGTAGCAATGTTCAGGGAAGAAGGAGGCGGGAACCGGCGAACAATCAAAATATAATTTATTTAAATAAAACAAACAAACGAAAATACCGCCAGCAGCCCCTCGCGGACGACTGCTGGCTACCGAAAATAAATATAACTGCCAGCAGCCCCTCGCGGACGACTGCTGGCTAAAATAAAATACAAAAACACAACTAAAATACAGGCCTGTTCCTCTCTCGATCATCAACTTCGTCGCTCCTCCTTTATGCTTCCGCTCCTCCGTGAGAGATGCGAGACCGGTGTACTTCACAGGTGTTGCTCATTAGCAATCGCACCACCGGCCTCGCGCCGTTCTCTCACGCCCCTCGGCCGTCCTGTTCGCCACATACCCCCATTGCCCCTCACAGGCCGGGGGGTACCCACGAGCCTGTGCCTCCTCCCCCCCGGCGACGGCGATCCCTGGGGAGTATGGACAGGCAAACCGAGGGAAACGGGGACGGAAGCATGAGGAGCGACAGATCGAGAGAGGGGAGAGAGGAAAAAAAAAATTGGTCCGGTTCCCACAACGCGCTGCCATCTGGTCCCCCACCAGCTAGGCGATCTCCTCCGCGGCGCCTGGCGGTGACGCTGGGTAGCCCTCGGTGGACGGCTCGACGCTCCTCCGCCGCCCGGTGGACGGCGACGGCCACTCGGGTGCCTTGGGCAGACGGGAGGAGTCCCCCACTCCCTGCTCCTCCCCTTCACTGGTGGACGGCAGCAGGCTCCGGCCCACGGCGAGCGGCGGCGACTCCTCCTCTCCCTCCCGGATGGCAGCCGCCCCTCCAATACCCAGGCGGCCGGCAGCGAGCTCGACCGTCCCACCGGCAACTCACTCCAGCGCCCCGCCTCGAGCGTCCGTGGCCGCGAGTCCCCCGCTCCCTGCTCCTCCCCTCGCTCGGCGGATGGCAGCAGGCTCCGGCCCACGGCGAGCGGCGGCGACTCGCGCACCATGCTCGATGGCACCGCGGATTCCCCACACCGGCGAGGACTCTCTGACAGCGCGTTCCTCCCTCTTCCCGGGTTTCGGCACCAGTGTAGCAATGTTCAGGGAAGAAGGAGGCGGGAACCGGCGAACAATCAAAATATAATTTATTTAAATAAAACAAACAAACGAAAATACCGCCAGCAGCCCCTCGCGGACGACTGCTGGCTAAAATAAAATACAAAAACACAACTAAAATACAGGCCTGTTCCTCTCTCGATCATCAACGTCGTCGCTCCTCCTTTATGCTTCCGCTCCTCCGTGAGAGATGCGAGACCGGTGTGCTTCACAGGTGTTGCTCATTAGCAATCGCACCACCGGCCTCGCGCCGTTCTCTCACGCCCCTCGGCCGTCCTGTTCGCCACAGCTGTTTTCATATGAATATATAGTAAACTGCAGGGCTTGTACAGATTCCAACGTTTCAAGCACAGCTTTTGGGGTTTTCAAGGATAACAATCAGAGATCACACTTATCAAACAATATCTTTATTATATAAAAAATATATATTTTTAAATAGATTAATAAAAATAAACAAATTGGTAACCATTGAAAGGATCCTATGACAAATATATCGTTTTTCTTATTTAAACTGATTATTCTCCCATAATATGATTACATTTCAAAAAGTCAAATTCAATACTTCAAGCTTTTTAAGCACATTATACAAACCCTGAAACTGTCATTTTCAGAAATCATTCTAATATGAGTCTTTAGTCACTTTTGATCGAATTTTATACTGAATAAAAGTATTTATTTATTTCCACAACAACAACAAATCAAAACTCTTACTGACTGCACACTTTTGAACAGTAGAAATTTAGTGAAAAATACAAGAAGAAAATACAATATGCCAATGTATAAGCAAAATAAACTTAGGTCAGGGGAAACAAGAAGTTATTTTTGTATCCTCTAAAGGGCTGTTCACACGACACCATTTTCAACTAAAAACGTAAAACTTTTTATGCGTTTTGGCCATTCGTTTACACGACAACAGCGTTTTGGGTGCCTAAAAAACGCAAACTTTTGAAAACGGTTTTCAAAGTGCAAGTTTTTGAAAACGGTCTCCATGCAAACAACAAAAATGCAAATGTCTGAAAATGATGACTTCTTGCACGTGTGTACAGTATTCTGTGTTCATCGATAGTGTTTAAACGCCATCTACTGGTCTGGCAGCAGAATGCAGCGTTTTTAGTTGTTTTCGCGGATCCGTGTGAATGGGGATCGTGTCGACAATGGTGTCGTCTGTACGCGGAAAACTCAAGGGGAAAACGTCTCCGTTTTAAGCATATCGTTGTCGTGTAAACGTACCCTAAAGGCCCTTTATGAAATTTTCGTATGCGTTTTTTTCGTATTCGGTGGCTCTGAATTGTCAAAACACCATTCAAACTGCTCGCTACGGATGCGAAAAATGCAGAAAATCGAACCCGATACGATTTTTTTTAATGACGGACGAAAGTTTGAGGCAGTGTGTGAGCGTGATTGACATAGCGTGAGGCCATATTTATCTTTTAACGTGCGAAAATTTCAGACTCAGTGTGCAAGGGCCTTAAGTCCACTGTAAAAAATGATTTTCATGAAATGATACATGACATAATATTTTGAGTTTCTATTAATTAAACCAATTTCCTTCATTGTATTAATCAAATATTTTATTTCAATGAATTCAAAATTTTTATGTAACCAGGTAACTTACTTTAAGTTAAACAAACAATAATTTGTACAGCACAGGAACACACATTAGGGATAACCAAAGCTGAGAGACTGGTTAAACTTAAACATGGTTAATCAAAGGGGCTTTTCAAGCATCGATTTACTTAGGAAATGCTGCACTGTGGAAGAAGAAATAGGGTATGATCTCTCTGAGGTTTTATGGGCTTTCTAAGGTTCATAATCAGGAACAAATTAACAGGAAAACGAGCTTCTCCAGGAAGTGGGCACCAATCAAAGTCAAGCCCAAACCCGAGTGGGTCTGGAACGGGTCCAGGAGGAGCGTTTGAGAGCTGACATCATTCACGGCCTGATCTACAAACCAGAATCTCCTCATCGGTCCTGCGAGACACACAAGGCCTTTCCTCTTTCTCTGCGGGGAGGGTTCAGAAATGCTTTGAAGCCGACTTTGACTGATCAAGGGATATGAGCTGCATAAACGTCTAGGAGTTTTAGGAAAGTGCTCATTGAGGTCTGATCCTCAGCACACAATGAAGAATCAACCGTGGACCTCCAACATATAAGCCTCCGCAGATCTGTGCTGTATTCTGCATTCATCAAAAAGAAATCCATGAATGCATTCACACTAAGAAAGACTGTACGGTGACGTTTATAGTCCATATTTCAAAGCACAGAATCCCAAAATAAAGCATTTTTTAAAAACTGAATAGAAACGGGTGAAGTTTATAGTCCTTCATGTCATATTTTAAACCACAGAATCCCCAAATAAAGCATTTTTTTTAAAACTGTATAAAGAACGGTAATGTTTATAGTCCTTCATGCCATGTTTTAAAGTACAGAATGCAAAAAATAAGCATTTTTTAAAAACTGAGTAGAAAACGGTGACATTTATAGTCCTTCATTTCATATTTTAAGGCACAGAATCCCCAAATAAAACTTTTAAAAACTGAATAGAAAACGGTGACGTTTATAGTCCTTCATGCTATATTTTAAAGCACAGAATACAAAAAATAAAGCATTTTTTAAAAACTGAATAGAAAACGGTGACGTTTATAGTCCTTCATGCCATGTTTCAAAGCACAGAATACAAAAAATAAAGCTTTTTTTTTTTAAACTGAATAGAAAACTGTAGTTTATAGTCCTTCATGCTATATTTTAAAGCACAGAATACAAAAAATAAAGCATTTTTCAAAAACTGAATAGAAAAACGGAGACAGCTGCTGCTGAGAACGCTGAAAAAGCACCGACAAATCAGAGAAGTGAACGTAAAAATGGGAACTGAAGATCTCAGCAGGTCTACTCTGGCAGGCGTTGGTCTACTGCTCGCGCTCTCACCGGTAAAAGTGCTCGTGAAAGCATGTTGGGCAGGGAAGCAAGTGCACTGGCCCAGCACAGATTTATACGCTCTCAGATTCCCAAACAAACTGCAGTCTGACATACGCAGGCCGGCGCCACATTCCTGGGCTAATGCCCCATGTAAAGATACGAAGGGTCTCCGTGCCGTAGATGCAGGGGCAAACACTTCTGCAACAACAGAGAAAGTACTCTGATGGTATGCAAAACCTGAGGGAGTTTCAATGAACAAAATGCACTTTAAAGTAATGCTGGAACAATTAAAAAGTCAATTAAAAAGTAATGTTAATGTTAATGAATGTTATTCCACATCATGCCCAATGTTGTCCTCCAAACAATGTGGAATCTTAAAGTCCCCCTGTGGTGTAAATCCAGCTTTTAATGTTGTTTATGTGTCCATGTGGTGTTTTTAATATGCTTTAAGGCAAAGCATGTGTAAGTTCATAAGTCGACAGCATTGCTGAGTATTTTCTGCTTAAAACTGCAGTGAACCAAAGACAGTCTCAAAAACACGTGAAATCACTGGTGTTTCTGACGTCACAAACGACCTTGTAACCAATCAGATCAACGTGTGCTCGTCAACCAGTGGATCTCTGAGTGAGTGAGTGGAGGCGGGGCTTATCTGCATATGCATAGAACCACGCATACTAAATGAGGCAAGGGTGTCGGGTTACATTCAAGATATTCTAAGGCATGAGGAAGTTTTTTTAAGGGAAAAAATGTTTAAATATGTAATTTTAGTATTGAGGGATAAAATGATTGATTACAGGGGGACTTAAGAAGAAATATACTCAGCAATGGTTTTAACTTATGAATTTGTACATGGTTTGTCTTAAAGCATATTAAAAACTCCACAGACTTATAAATAACATTAAAAGCTGGATTTTCACCACAGGACGTCAAAAACCATATTATAGCATAGTGCTATTATTAATTCATAAAGGATGTGATTCAATTAAATAAATATATGCCCTGCATGTTTAATATACATGATTATTTACATGCGTCTCAGAGTGGCTCGGTTCACAGTAAATGCTGCTCCACATGAACTTTTATCACTTGCATGTGTGAAGCGTGTCTCAAACTCCATACGGATTTAATCATATATTCTAAGTTATGCTCTAAAAGCAATAAACAACATACAAGTCTGTCAAAGCACATGACGGTGAGTAACACGAATAATCGATGATAAAATTGTCGATTATTTTCATTGTCGTTTCGTTGCTTTAAAAAATGACATTAATAGCAGTAATTTTAGGCAGATCATAATTAAAGCTTTCATGTGCAAGCATACAGAAGGCTTCTTGGCCATCTTTTCTGCTGCCTGTAACCTGGCCTTGCACTCTTAAAGGGCCGGAGAGATGCCGGCCCCTGAAACTGACCGGGGCCATAAACACCCGATCCTGACGGGGCAAATGTGTTCTGACAATATCCGACAGCATTCTGCCACCGCTTCACATTCAAGCAAAGACTGCATATCATAATTATCATGAATGTAAGGTCATCTAAGAAAATTCTCATCTTGTGATTGGACTAAAAGTCTAATGGATTAAAAAGTCTGAAATACATTAGATTTCAGGAAATGAATTAAAGCACCACTCAAATGACAAAAACATGCAGATATGAACCCTTAAAGGGACAGGTTATTCACCCTCACCTGTGTGACTTACTTTTCTCAAGGGAACATAAAGAAAAAATATTTTGAAAAGTGATTTTTGCTCTTACAATGAAAGCCAATGGGGTCCAAAACAACATTGGACCCCATTGCAGAGCAAAAAGAGCACTGACTTTTATTCTATGGACTAAAACAATTCTAACACTTTTTCAATACACACTTACAAATAAAGGTTTCAAAAAGGGGCGTTTCACACTGATGCCATTAAAGAACCATTCAGTGAACAGTTCATAAAATACAATTTTTTTTCTTACTGTGAAGAATATTTAATATTCTATAGAAACATTTGTCCAATTAAAAGATTCCATGGATGTTAAAGGTTCTTCATGGAACCACAGATGTCAATAGGAACCTTTATTTTTAATACAGGTTTGGAACGCATCCCTTTTTTATGAACTATCCCTTTAAGCGAGATAACATCAACATATGAACAACCTTTATATGTCCTAATATGTTTAAAATGTCAAGAAAATACAAAAACACGATGTGTGTAAACTTGACAAAATGAATAAATTGACATAAAAAGCTACATATTTTTACTCTGTTCTGCTCAAACAGAAACTTAAATGATCCTAGCTTTGTAAATAATAATACTGCAGCTATGACTTCCTTTATGACTTCCCCTGAGAAAATGAATACAAATTTCATGGTTTCCAGTACAAACAAAAACAAAAGACAATCTGCCCGGAGGTGTACAGCCTCTAGATTACTATCTGATCTATAATAAAAGCACAATATAACTTCAAGATTGCCAATATACACTCCAAGGTCATATTCGTCCAAGCTAATATCCATATCACCATATCCAGTTTGCCCATCAGAAATGAAAAATTCATGTGACCCTCCCAATATTTAACTCTTAAACTATATTTTAAAGGTATTAAACTGTGTTTCTGATCATGGTGGTTTGCTCTCATCTTGACCGGTGATTCCTCGACCCAGTTAAACAGCTTTTGATTCTCACTAGAAACTTTTTTTGTGCGCTGTGCTTCGCCCTCCCGGTCATGTTTTGAATAAAGATTAGCAGTTAAAGTTAAAGCAGATAAAGTCATGGATTTGTAGCAGTGCGGCAGTCCTGTCCCCTCCGGTTAGAGAAGAAATGCGACAAGTGTGTAAACCTCGCAGGGATCTGAGTTCATAAAACACCTCTCAGGAATCTGCATTTCTTCCCAGTATGAGGGATGAATACAAACCGAGTCTCAGAGAAAAAAAATCATTAAATCACCATATGCCTGCAGGGGAAAGAATCAACACAACTTAAAGCCTGACTTTACATCACGTGTTGGGGTTTGACACACAAAATGAATACAATATTACAGAAATAATAGAAAGGCGGCATTTCTTTCATGCATGATATAGGGGAAGGGTGAAATATCATATATTTATTAAATGTTTACACTATTTTTACTGATATAAAAATGTACAAAATTGTAATGATTTTGATGCACTTTAAGACATGAAATATTTCGATTGTGTCCCTTATTTAAACCTCAGAGGTTTGAAATGCAGAAAATTAGTATTAATTTTAATTTATAAAATTAATTGGAATAGTTTCAAATATTTCACTAGTTTGAATAAGTTATCAAAATCTGTTCTTTATAAGTATCCGTTCAGTTTATCAGTTTAATAATAATAATAATAACCGTTTCATAACGATGGTTAATTTATGCGATCACTTAAAATGCTAAGGAATATGTAGAATCTTTCAATCTAAAATATTGCTGTTTTTATGATATTTAAGTTATAGAAATTATTCAATTTAATGGTAATACTTTACAATTAGTTAAGGTTAGCTAATGCATTAACTAACCATGAGCAATACATTTGTTACAGTACTTATTAATCTTTGATAACATTAATTCATAAAAATGCAACTGTGTATTGTTAGTTTAAGATCATTAACTAATGTAATCAGATAAAACTTTTGATTTTAATCCTGTATTAGTAAGTGTTGAGATTAATATTAAAAGATTAATAAATGCTTTAGATATATTTTTAATTGTAGTAAGTGTTACCAATTAAATTATTCTTCCTTATGTTCATTTATAGAGATATATACTTGATCATTTTATCTGGGAATTAACAATGATGAATTAAAAATGCATTTCAGAGGCATTAAAGCAAAACTATATCTCGCAATTATGACTATTCCCCTCACAATTCTAGGAATAAAGTCAGAATTGTGAAATATAAACTCATAATTATGAGATAAAAAGTTTCAAATATCTTTTCAAATGTTTTATTCTGTGGCGGAAACGAGCTTCCATTGTTATATTACCTCAGCATGAATAAAGCAGACAAAAAAAAAATCACATCATCTCTCAATATTTCTTTTCTCTCTTTTGGAAAGTTGTGAAAACTTTGTGGATTTTCGTTCATGGATACAAAAATCATATTTGCGGTCGTCTCCAGTTCACCGCTACAAACGTTTACCCAACACTAGGCACGTTTCCATTACAGATTTGGGCAAAACGTATGCGATTTTTTTTACATGTTGACAAAAAACTATTGCGAAATGACGGCGTTTCCATTAGAAGATGTTATGCGACTAAACCGTCATTTTTCCTCTCGCGATAATCATTCCAAACATCACGGCGACGGATGTTGGTAGTTTTATATAAATCCATTATTATTAGGAGACGTGTGTGTGTGTGTGTGTGTGTGTGTGTGTGTGTGTCTGTGTGTGTCTGTGTGTGTGTGTGTGTGTGTGTGTGTGTGTGTGTGTGTGTGTGTGTGTGTGTGTGTGTGTGTGTGTGTGTGTGTGTGTGTGTGTGTGTGTGTGTGTGTGTGTGTGTCCAGCATTAATGTCAGGGAAAGCCTATTATACTGAGAGCGGCTCGTATGAGGAGTTTCTGGTGTTTCTCCTCATTTCTGCTTCAGCTCGTGATTGTGGCGTTTCTCTGAGGTTTAGAATCCAGTATTCCTGTAATTCTTATGTCTTTTATGAATTTAAGAAAGAACTCTGTCTCGTATTCTGTCCAAACACACAGCGTCATCGACGTCAGGCGATTGTGAACGCGCAAAAACTGTTAAAAATGCAGTTTTGCGAAATATTTATTTTTCGAATTGCCTGAAAAACCTCCTCATGCGAGCGTAAACACTTTTTTGCAATAAATGGGAGTTTTTGCGAAATTGACGTGTTTCCATTGAACACATCGAATTTTCAATTCGCGATTTCAATTTGCGCAATTTGAAGGGTAATGGCAACGCGACTGACGACTTCCGCATCGGAAAACCCTGGAAATGTAAAAAGGGTCCGTCATAAAGTTGATTTCTAGATCAACCAATCAGGTTAGTTTGGGGCGGGACTACCTGGCTGACCAAAGAGGCTTTCAAGCTACAAACTTCACCTTTCGAAAATTGTTATCAGTTTGAATCAACATTTAAATTTTAGGTTGAATCAACACATTCTGCAGTTTTGCATTTTTGAATCAACTATTTTTTTTGTTAATTAAAGGAGAGGCCAAAAGTGCTGTCCAGGAGGGGCTATTTTACCAAGCCGGACATCACTAAGTAATTATAAAATGTATACAATATTAATAAGGCATTTCATGGACTTCTTCAGACATTTTTAAACAACTTACTATACGGGTTGGCTCTTACAGTACAAAAATGAATCACATAATAAACGCTTAGCACTTCAATACCTGGAGAAGCAGAAGAAAGGAATAATGTGTGAGAAAGGGTAAGACACACATGTTCCTGAGCAGACCTTTACTCGGGCTGTTCGGTGCTGGCACTGCATCATGAGACGAATGAATGCCGGCTTCAAGCCAGAACATGTCTGGCAAATCCCCCAGGTTTCCAGAAACACAGGCGGTGTCTTTGGAGGAACCCGGGAGGATGGCATCTCTAAAGCATATGTGATCAGCGGACAAACAGGGTCAAGAAGCAGGGCTTACTCTCAGCTGTAATGAGTGAGAGAGAGTTTCAGGCCACTGGAACAAATAGTCTCTCGCCCTTTTAGGACAATGCTGAACTGCCACTGAGAATCTTACATTCGTTAATCTTGTGCATTGCTTTTTATGATTACATTAGAGTTGTATAAGTGTTCCAAGTCAACATTTATGTAAATAAAAAAATACCTACACTATAGTTCAAAGTTTGGGGTTGATAAGATTGCTTTAATGTTTCTGAAAGTGTCTCTTCTGCTCACCAAGGCTACATTTATTTGATAAAGAAAATACAGTAAAAATGTGAAATATTAGTACAATTTAAAACAGCTGTTTCCTATGTGAATATATTGTAGAATTTAATTTATATCCTGTGATCAAAGCTGAATTTTCAGCAGTCGTCAGTGTCAATCATTCAGAAATCCTTCTGATTTGCTGCTCAAGAAACAGTTAATATTTTTGAGAAAACATTTTTTGATGAATAGAAAGTTGAATGGTATTTTTTAAAAACAGAAATCTTTTGTTACATTTTCAATGTATTTACTGTTACTTTTAAATAATTTAACGCATCCTAGTTGATTTGTGAATAAAAAAAGATTAACATTTAATGAAAATAAATATTAAAATGACTAGGGCTGCATAAAAATAAAAAAACGTAATATTGAGCCATGCAATCTTATTTTACTGCAATTTGTTATGCGGAAAGTGCCTTGACAAAAGGTAAACCAGTCAGTTACATATTATCCAAGATAAAAGGCCTATTGTATTCAACAATCTCACTACTAGTACTTAAAAAAAGGAGGTGCAACTAAGATCTGGCCTGATTTGTGGCATGATTAGCTCTTTCCCATTAATGCACCGGGACAGAGGGGTCAAAATGTGGCATTGTGAGACTGAAGATAACTGCAGACTTCAAACGCTTTTTTAAAAACTGAATAGATAACAGTAACGTTTATAGTCCTTCATGCAATATTTTAAAGCACATAATCCTAAAAAATAAAGCATTGTTTAAAAACTGAATAGCAAACGGAGACCGCTGCTGCTGAGAACGCTGAAAAAGCACCGTTTATCCTCGACAAATCAGAGATTTCAGACCCCCATTGTCTTTTTCATGAAAACCTATTCTAGTAGACCTTAAAAAAACAAAATGAAAATCGGCCTCTTTAAGTGCCAGCTAGTCAAGTTTCACTAATCAAGTAGGAATGAAAAGTGGGAGTTCTTTCCTGAAAGTTTTGTGCTGACACAAACAGTTTTTCGCTCATCCGTTTACATAGGCATCAAAAACGATGACCTGCCAGAGTTGTTCATCACTTGGCGCTGCAAATGGGCCCTTATCTTGCAGAGATAAAAGCTGGAGGCGATTTTGACGCTTCAGTGGCTGATCTGTTCCAATCCTCACTCTGTCGCAATTGAATTCCCATCCAACCTTTGCCTTTAAGAGGATTTGTCCTCAAGGGAGTCAGGAGGCCACGGCATTTGGGAAGAGAGGGGGGATGGGAAAAAACTTTTCCCCAAAATTGAGAGGTGACAAAGAACAGAACGAGACCTTAAAAGTAATGAAATGTGAAAGATTTGTCTCCTTGTCCTATTTCGAACGAGTGTTCAATGGAAAGCTGAACAGCAGGATATTAGATTGCAGGGTGAAGTGATGTTTTTCTGGCACAGGAATCCATCTGTGTTGTTTTGTCGGAGAGAAAAGGTGTAGAACATATTAATAAAGAGAAAGAGGGATGCAGGGCACAGGAGGAAGCAGCAGGTGGTGATTTCTGATCTCATTTTATGGGGCTAATCCACAAACTAAAGCACAGGCTTGTTACAACCTACAATTTTTGATCCAGCAACACCTTCACTTGAACTGGCCTCGTGAACAACCTCATTTCACTTCATCCATCAGTCAATTAGGAGAAGATTCGGTGTAGCCTATGATCATAAAGTGGTCATTTTTTCAGACTGTGCACTGGATAAAACTGTGCTGCTCTTTCACACACATGCAAAGTTGCATTAGGGATTATTAGAGCTTTGCGAAAGCATCATGGTCATAGTGGCACATGCAAGAGCTTAGCTGGATTGCTAGGGTTCACAAATCAGGACACATGCTAGAAGAGCAACAAACAAACCTATATATGTTTGTCAGTGAACAGATGCATAGCACTGAAACCATATGGTCAAGAAACATGCAGGAAAATGCAATAATCAAACCAAACAGAGCCTTTACAGATCATTTCGATTGAAATTAAATGCCTCAAATGCTACTAAAAAATTACATTTATTCAACTAATTACATGAGAACAACAATAAAGACATTTGCGAATTTAAAAAAGGTGATATTATATGTCAAATGTAACAAACAAATATCAAATGAATTAACCATCACAACAATATAATGCATGAACAACCGATACTTATTTTGAGATTTGCAAAAGAATACATTTAACAGTGTTATAAAATAGTGTTTTACTAGATTTAAAATGTAAAAATAGGGGGAGATGAGCAAGCACAATTATCCAACATCCATCGACATACATATTTGCTGATACTTAAATAAAAGATTCCTAACATAGCCTTCACTTTCTAATGTACTTGATTTCAGATATTATTCACATGATATCCAGCCTTTTCTATTATTTAGCAGCATTTTTCATTCATGCTTATGTGTGACCAGGATTTGTTGAAAAACCAGCTGCAAAAACAGGACAGAAACTGAATCGAAAGAACTTTGTTTGTGAACAGAAGATGTAGAACATCTTAAATGATCACAGAAGTACTGGGATACAAGTTTATACTGTGTATATAAATACTGATGTCTACGGTAGCCATTAAAATAGAGTAAATCACCTTTTGAGAATGACTTGACGCTTCAAATAAAGATTGTCTCAATTATATTGTTACATCAGTAGGTGGCGACAAGTGACTGTTAAAAAAAAGTATTTGTCATTGAATCATTCATTCAAGAGATTTGTTCAAATACGCTGATTCATCCAGTAATGAAACAAGTCTTTATGAGCGAGTCATTGAATCATCCACTTAACAGATTCGTTCAAAAACGCTGATTCATCCAGTAATGAAACAATACTTTGAGCGAGTCATTGAATCATTCACTTAACAGCTTTGTTCAAAAACGCTGATTAATCCAGTAATGAAACAATACTTTATGAGCGAGTCATTGAATCATTCACTTAACAGCTTCGTTCAAAAACGCTGATTCATCCAGTAATGAAACAATACTTTGAGCGAGTCATTGAATCATTCACTTAACAGATTCATTCAAAAACACTGATTCATCCAGTAATGAAACAATACTTTATGAGTGAGTCATTGAATCATTCATTTAACAGATTCGTTCAAAAACGCGGATTCATCCAGTAATGAAACAATACTTTATGAGCGAGTCATTGAATCATTCACTTAACAGATTTGTTCAAAAACGCTGATTCATCCAGTAATGAAACAATACTTTGAGCGAGTCATTGAATCATTCACTTAACAGATTCATTCAAAAACACTGATTCATCCAGTAATGAAACAATACTTTATGAGCGAGTCATTGAATCATTCATTTAACAGATTCGTTCAAAAACGCTGATTCATCCAGTAATGAAACAATACTTTGAGCGAGTCATTGAATCATTCACTTAACAGCTTTGTTCAAAAACGCTGATTCATCCAGTAATGAAACAAGTCTTTATGAGCGAGTCATTGAATCATTCACTTAACAGATTTGTTCAAAAACACTGATTCATCCAGTAATGAAACAATACTTTATGAGCGAGTCATTGAATCATTCACTTAACAGCTTTGTTCAAAAACGCTGATTCATCCAGTAATGAAACAATACTTTATGAGCGAGTCATTGAATCATTCACTTAACAGCTTCGTTCAAAAACGCTGATTCATCCAGTAATGAAACAAGTGAAGTCTTTATGAGTTGAAACATCAATTCAAACAGATTCAATATCTTTAAATAGACTGCAGCAATAGACATTTTGTCAGAACCTCTAGCAAATTACATGATATTTTGTTTAGTTGTCTATTCAGCATTGTGGGAGAAATATTGTGATTCATAATTCATCCAGAATCATGCAGCTCTAGTTTGGACCAGAACAGAAACGGGAGGATTCTTAAAGTATATGGCCAAATTCAAATTCATATTTCATTCTGTGTAAATAATTCAGCTTTGGCAAACAGAAATAGGCCCTGTCCCAGAGCTTGTCTGTGCTTTAAATCATTGATGATGAGAAATAGGAGGAAGAGGAGGCGATGGATCGTCCCGTTAGACCAGAGTTTATCAGGACATGCGAGACTGTTGACAAACCGCACCACAAGAAACAAGCTTTGAATCTCTGCCAAACCAGACGCGCTGTTCTGCCCCGCTCGCATACTCTCTGCTGTAATTCAACAGGAATGTGTGTGTGGTTTTTTCCAGTCCCAGAAGCATTGAAAACCCCTTTCACCATATGGCTAACCTGCCTTCAAAACAGCATGAGAGCCAGTCTGGTCTAGTGTTTGATGATAAGGCTCATTTTGGTTGTCGTATGGAAACACTGAGACACTTTAAAGGCACAACTGATCGCTAAAGTAGATGTTTGTCAGGGTAAACGGTAACAGAAATAGTCTAGTGGCGACCAAGAGAAACCACCACCACGTGATGCTTCGGTTTATTAGTGTACACAACGTAGAGTCAACACTTAGTTAATTATGCCTTGTAATTCCGGCCACGCTAACATTTACTCAGTTTTTCCATGAAAGGGGCCTGAAATATGTTTGTGATTGAGTTTTGAATGTGTCTGATATGCACTGTCAGTGCAGCGTGAAAACAGAAAACAAAGCCAATATTGGTGGAGTTTGACGACGGAGATAGAAAGCAGGAACAGATGCAGAAAACAACTAAATAAACTCACAGGGCCAGATAGCAATATGTAAATGTCCAAAGGGCCTATATGCAGTAACAAAGGACACATGAATGTGAAGGATGGGCCAATAACTAATTAAGAGCGTACACAATGAAGAAAGAAATCTATAGTTTAAAACACATGTGCCAAGTTGCTATAAACATACTCTTTATATTCATGTTGGTTTCATTTGGTTTTGAAAACGTTTGTATCTTTTTTTTAAAACGTTAAATAAAAATTTGTATACTTCTAATAAATAAATAAATGTAAGTACACATCCTAATCATTATTCCTTAAAAGGTTTGTAAACATATTACATATACATTTTATAATAGAAAAATATATGTAATGATTAAGATGTTTACTTCCACTTATTTAGAAGAAGCATAAGAAATAGGGCTGTGCTCAGAATATCGATACAACGATACATCGTCATGAACTCCTGGCGATGCGCGTATCGATACTGTTGTGCTTTTGAATGTAGCCAATTCAGGGCTCGAATTTCGGCGCGTGTATTGCGCATAATTTTAAAAGTTTACCATTTGCGCGTCTTTAAGTCTAAACAGTTTAAACATTCAAACGATTTTAAACTATTCAGTACTGCGCGCTCTCTGAGAGTTGGTTTTCTCTGCATGCATAGGCCTAGAGTAAAGCCGCCTCACAGACAGCTTGCGAGTATCCTCTAAACACAGTTGGTTATGTCTTAAATAAGCATAAACGTTATTAACAGAAACGGTTTCGTATTCGCGGTTGTATGATGAAGTTAAGCGAGATATTCTGCTGTCACTCTCTCAACCCTGAGCATGTCAATCAATTGTTGTTTCTGCATAAAAATCTGAAAATGTAATCATTTAAAATTATTTCAAAATAGAAGAAATGACTTTGTTTGGTGCACATTTCAACACTTAAATCCAAATTGTTAAATACTAGGTGTGTTTCTAGAGTTAAGTTGTAACCGTTTTTGCTTTTATGGAATGTTTTAAGTTTTGTTTAGTCGTTGAGCAGTGTAGACATGCTTCAGTGTCACTATAATTGTCATTTCAGTTATTGAGGCAGACTTTAAAAGCAAAAGGAAGAGCCATTCTAAGCATTTTTATTTATTTAACTCGTTTTTTTATGACAAAAACTAAATTGTTTTTCAGTTATCAACACTGTTATAACACTCTTACTAAACTCATCTCAAAAGAAATTTAAATTCCAAATTGATCCGTATCGTGATACGTATCGTATCGTGGCTTTAGTATCGTGATACGTATCGTATCGTGGCTTTAGTATCGTGATGCGTATCGTATCGTGGCTTTAGTATCGTGATGCGTATCGTATCGTGGCTTTAGTATCGTGATACGTATCGTATGGTGATGCGTATCGTATCGTGGCTTTAGTATCGCGATGCGTATCGTATCGTGGCTTTAGTATCGTGATGCGTATCGTATCGTGGCTTTAGTATCGTGATGCGTATCGTATCGTGGCTTTAGTATCGTGATACGTATCGTATCGTGGCTTTAGTATCGTGATACGTATCGTATCGTGGCTTTAGTATCGTGATGCGTATCGTATCGTGGCTTTAGTATCGTGATGCGTATCGTATCGTGGCTTTAGTATCGTGATGCGTATCGTATCGTGGCTTTAGTATCGTGATGCGTATTGTATCGTGGCTTTAGTATCGTGATACGTATCGTATCGTGGCTTTAGTATCGTGATACGTATCGTATCGTGGCTTTAGTATCGTGATACGTATCGTATCGTGGCTTTAGTATCGTGATACGTATCGTATCGTGGCTTTAGTATCGGGATACGTATCGTATCGTGGCTTTAGTATCGTGATGCGTATCGTATCGTGGCTTTAGTATCGTGATACGTATCGTATCGTGGCTTTAGTATCGTGATACGTATCGTATCGTGGCTTTAGTATCGTGATGCGTATCGTATCGTGGCTTTAGTATCGTGATACGTATCGTATCGTGGCTTTAGGATCGTGATGCGTATCGTATCGTGGCTTTAGTATCGTGATGCGTATCGTATCGTGGCTTTAGTATCGTGATACGTATCGTATCGTGGCTTTAGTATCGTGATACGTATCGTGGCTTTAGTATAGTGATACGTATCGTATCGTGACATTGTTGGTGATACACAGCCCTAATAAGAAATATATTATTTTTTATTATTTTATAATTACTATTGGTTGGATTTTTTTTCCTCTCTCAAAAGTAACATGATTTATTAATTGATTAATTTAAGTTTGTGGGAATGAAGTCATAGCACATTAAATGTTACATCGTGAACTAACCTTTCCTTGTCATAAAAACATTAAATTGTCTGCCATTTTAAGAGATTTTACTTTATATCCCCCTCAAGAAAAATGTTTAATTAAAAACATGCTCAGCATAGAATTGCATTTTTTAAAGTATTTTCGAATAAATATATGCAGATGAAAAAAAAAATCAATCAGTCATCATAATCAGTGACCTGGATGCTGAACGCTAACCCGCAGTTTTAGAAAACTCTTGGAAAAAAGGTTCTCTAAGAAGGAAAAATGACTTCAGTATTATTTTCCTACTGTGGAAATCAATGGCGACAGTAAACGGTCTAATTACCAACATGTGAAGTGTCTTCTGTTGTGTTGAACAAGTCAAGTCAAGTGTATTTATATAGCGCTTTTCACAATATAAATTGCATCAAAGCAGCTTCACAGTATCAGTCAAATAACAATGTTTGTTTCTTAGTGGAAAAAACATCCACGTTTGGTAGGGCTGATCAATGGTATTAATGCTTGGTTAATTAATTTGAATATCCAGAACAGAAGAAACTCAAAACAGGAATGGAACAACTTGATGGTGAGAAAAATAATTTTAGGGTGTTCTCTCTCTTTATTAGTATTGTGATTGCATTATACTTATGTTTAATGGGTTATTTATGTTTTTTCTAAGGATAAAGTACGTTTACAAGCTGATAAAATGGCAGCGTTTTCCACAGTCCGGTTCAGTGTGTCCGTTTCATTTGTGCGAACAATGCCAACCCAGTGATTTGGACCGGCTCTTTTCTCATGTGAACAGCGACAGAAGATGGCCGAGGACTCGAGAGCGGTTTCCAGCACACACACGGGTGTTAACAGTGCATCAGGGCAGATTAACAGCGGCGCGTGGGGCTGTCGAATTAATGCATCAAAACTCCCGAAGGGTCGGTGTGCTTTCTGAACCACAATGATTAAAGATCAACAAAGCCTCGTCTCACTTTCCATGCAACCGTGTTCAACTCGTGGTCTGATTAGATGAACAGTTCAAAGAAAATGGATATAGTATCAGCGGTGCAGTCGATGCCCAGATTTCAGAAGTCCTCAAGTCTCAGGATGCTCGAGTGTGTTTAAGCGATCCTGAAGCGTGTGTGAAACACTGCTTTTGAAGTGCAGGTGGTTTCTAACAGTTCCCATAACAACCACTTGTCATATTGTCAGGAAATTAAAGAAACGCTTGAATACACGCTGGGAAAATATCGACCTCACCTACGGTTAATAACTGTAGATACATTGAAAAAGTATGTGCATTTAAGGTGCATTAGATGTGAAATAACGCTCACTTAAATTAGTATTAATCTGTGGATCACAGGCTCATCTAAACACTGTGCAACTCTTCTAATATCTTTACTAGTTATTTTACTAAAACAAAAATCAACTTTTTTTATTCTTCAGCAGGAGGCATGAATAAACTATCAGAAAGTAAATTATAATACAATCACTATATTTAGAGGAAAATAAACATTAAATAATGATTATGGAAAATAAAAATGTGGCCTTTGAGGCTAAAAGGATCCGGCTTATTTTAAAAGATAAATGATGCTTATTATAAAAGAAAAAATTATAAAACTCCTGTACAGAGAAAAGAAACTGCAAGTACAATATTGCTGATCTTTATTACAAGCAAACAAACAGAAAGCACCAAATTCAGTCACAATCACAACTGAGTCCTGTCGTTTATTTCCAGCAGAATCAGATCGATCACAGACGTGCACAGCATCAGATCATGAGGAACACACACACACACACTACAGCACACACACACACACACACACACGACACCGCTCGAACCTTCCGAAAATTAATCTTTCATAAAGTTCGGGTTTTAAGCGAATTACAAGGACAGTCGCGGCTTCATTGCACAGGGTTTGCCGCTTTGATGTTACTCTTGCAGTGCGCGCTCTTGGCCGCCGGAATTTTCCTTAAAAATGCCCCACAAAGGCATTATTTATGTCTTTTGGAATGCAGTTGGCTTATATATTAAAAATATGAAAATCACTGAGAAAGCTGCTTTCATTTTAAAGTACTTACGCGCGCTGTGTGAAGAGCGCTCGTGCACGCGGCTGTGAGCGACTCATTGGTTAAATGTACTTGCATCTCAAAATGCTTTTATGACGTGAAATTAATGTAAACACGGTCAGTTATATCTTAACCCAACAAGACAAACCACATTTACAATTTCAAAAATGATCTGTGCATTAGTGTGAATGCAGCTTATCCTATCTAAACTGAGGGGGGAGTCACTGCAGCTCTTCAATGGAACACATCCTACTTTTAAATGCTGAAAGCACTCTTTGTTTATTGCTTGTAATGTTTTTTTGTTACTCTTTATTTACTAGCTTTTATATTTTGAAGCTATATTAGTTGATAGCCTATTTAAAATTCTTAACATGTAATTGGTTTAATTAAATGTTTATATAAATATATTTTTTGTTAAGTATGTATATTTACACATGTAATTAAATTCATATTTTAAGTCTTATTAAGATTAATTAATAAGAAAAAAAGTAGATTGGATCACGAGCTGCCTAAATATTCCCATCCCTACCGTACAATGATTTATTGCTTGACTTTGTCGACTAATACAGAAGGTAAAGAACTTAAAAAGTAATCACATATTAAATTGCAATCGCAATATTGGTTAAAAAAAATCACAATTACATTATTTTCCATAATCGTTCAGCCCTAGCGCACACACACACACGCACACAAACTACAGCACACACACACACTACAGCACACACACACACACACTACAGCACACACACACACACTACAGCACACACACACACACTACAGCACACACACACACTACAGCACACACACACACTACAGCACACACACACACTACAGCACACACACACACTACAGCACACACACACACACTACAGCACACACACACTACAGCACACACACACACTACAGCACACACACACACACGCACACAAACTACAGTACACACACACTACAGTACACACACACACATCACACACTACAGTACTACAGTACACACACACTACAGTACACTCACACACCGCACACACACACACCACACACTACAGCACACACTACAGCACACACACACTACAGCACACACACACTACAGCACACACACACACACACACACTACAGCACACACTACAGCACACACTACAGCACACACTACAGCACACACTACAGCGCACACACACTACAGCGCACACACACTACAGCGCACACACACTACAGCGCACACACACTACAGCGCACACACACTACAGCGCACACACACTACAGCACACACACACACCACAGTACACACACACACACTACAGCACACACACACTACAGTACACACACACTACAGTACACACACACATCACACACTACAGTACTACAGTACACACACACTAGAGTACACTCACACACCGCACACACACACACCACACACTACAGCACACACTACAGCACACACACACTACAGCACACACACACTACAGCACACACACACACACACTACAGCACACACACACTACAGTACACACACACTACAGTACACACACACACATCACACACTACAGTACTACAGTACACACACACTAGAGTACACTCACACACTGCACACACACACTGCACACACACACACTACAGCACACACACACTACAGCACACACACACTACAGCACACACACACACTACAGCACACACACACTACAGCACACACACACTACAGCACATACACACTACAGCACACACACACACACACACACACTACAGCACACACTACAGCACACACTACAGCACACACACACACTACAGCACACACACACTACAGCACACACACACTACAGCACACACACACTACAGCACACACTACAGCACACACACACACACTACAGCACACACACACTACAGCACACACACACTACAGCACACACACACACTACAGCACACACACACACTACAGCACACACACACACTACAGCACACACACACACTACAGCACACACACACACACACTACAGCACACACACACACACTACAGCACACACACACACACTACAGCACACACACACACTACAGCACACACACACACTACAGCACACACACACACTACAGCACACACACACACTACAGCACACACACACACACTACAGCACACACACACTACAGCACACACACACACTACAGCACACACACACACTACAGCACACACACACAGCGCACAGATGGCGTCTCACACAGCTCTCTTACTTTAGCTTGATCTTTTATAAAGACAGTAAAGAGCGACTTCTGAATAACGGGATCTCACGTTCCCTTTAGGCCCGACATTATACTTTTGGGTCTCAACGATAAATAGTATTGTGAATATTAGCAGCGCCAGCGCGTTTACCACTGTAACCTCGAATCGGTTTTTGTTTTATTCATGTTTTTACCCCCGAAACTGAACTCTGCCACAGCTGTAAAGGATGCGAGTTGCAACACACTACTGTTCTAAAGCTTTTAATGTTTTTGAAGAGTCTCTTCTGCTGCATTTATTGTAATACAGTGTAATATTATTCTAATGTAAATCTGCTGTTTTCTATGTGAATATCTAGTAAAGTGTAATTTATTCCTGTGATCAAAGCTGAGTTTCAGCATCATTACTCCAGTCTTCAGTGTCACATGATCCTTCAGAAATCAGGAGAATATGAGGATCTGATGCTCAAGACACATTTATGATTATTATCAGTGTTAAAACAGTTTAATATTTTTTCAGGGGTCTTTGATTGATAGAAAGTTCAAAAGAACAGCATTTCAAAATAGAAACATTTATAGCATAAATGTTTTTTGATCCCTTGTAATCAATTGAATGCATCCTTATGCACATTTTACAACAATAATGTGAACATGAATATGCATTAATACACAATTTCTTGGGTTTATATACAGTCCGTGTATTTGCATTCATTCGCTTTAATATTGAAAGTAGAAAACGGCTCATTTATTAATAAAAATATAACCAGTAAAAACATCAAATCAAGTCAAACTCTAATTTTTTCATTTTCAAAAACGTTTTCTAATTTTTCTACCTCATACTGCATGAATTCACATAACGCGTGGACTACTTTCAAGCGTGGTTAAAAACTTTCACAGCGAGCAAACTCAGATTCAGGTCTGCTCCAAAAGCTCTAGTGTGAACGCAGCTAAAACCCCTCCACTTCCACCACTGTTCCCAAACCACAATCCTCCAAAGGAACTTTCCATTTGCCAAGCTAATAAAGAGCAAGAAAGGAGTGCGCTTTAAATGCCTGAGGGTGTTTTTCTTCACATCGGGGGGGCTCTGGGTCACGGCTTTGCACCCTTGAGGCTCCTCACTGTCTACAGTAACTCTGTGTTTGTGGATTCCCACTGGTATGCATGACTTTATCCCTGTGAAAGAACTGCCTCCAACTCTCAGAGGAGAAAACACCCTGAACCGAGCGCACATAGCGATGCACATGTTTGCGGCGCCGGCATAAACAAGCACGAGGCATGTGCCATCGGAGCACAGCGAGGCAGATCTGCCTTTCCCTCCCCTACTCTGCCTCTCCATTCTTTCCATCTGCTGGGAAAGAAGATAAAGAAGAATGCACTGTTCTGTGGAGTAACCGAAGACAGGGTAATAATGACGAGCGTTCGCTGTGGGGAGAGAAGTACTCGGCAGGGCTGATGACAAAACAAGAGCACTCTGGGATTCCTTTACTTTCCAATGCCTGCGGAGTCCATTAAGGATTATGCAATGTGGAAGAGTTAAAAAAAGAGCCCCTGCAGGGAAGAGAGGGATGCAGGCTTTCTCCCACGTGTCCACTGTAAAAGCCCGCTGGAGAACGGGAAAGTGCCTCATTTCCACCGCTGTTCAGACATTTACAGGGTCGTTATGTTTTTTAATGTTTTTATCTCTTTTTTGCTTACCAAGGCTGCACTCTTAAAAATAAAGGTTATAATAGTGGTCATAGAAGAACCATTTTGGTTCCCAAAAAACCTTTTAGTGAATCGTTCTAAAAAGAACCATTTTTTGAACATTAATAATCTAAAGAACCTTTTTCCACTATAAATAAACTTTTGTGGAACAAAATGGTTCTTTATGGATCAATGATGCAGATAAAGAACCATTACATTAAATTTAACAGAATGATTATTTATCTTACACAAACCTTTCTCAAAGTTAATAAAACATTGACTTTTGGATGTCTGAACTGACACGAGGTGGAATGAGGCCAAATCATCTCAGAAAATGGTTCTTTTTAGAACGATTCACTAAAAGGTTTTTTGGGAACCAAAATGGTTCTTCTATGACCCCTATTTTGGAACCTTTATTTTTAAGAGTGGCATTTATGTGAATAAAAAAAAACATTAAAAAAAACAGTATTTTTAAATAACTATGTATAAATACACTATGTTTGCATCCAAACTTGTGAATTTAACTGGAATATCACATTAAAAATTTACACCGCTGTTTAGAAATTGAGGGTCAGTAAGATTTTTAAATATTTTTAAGTCTTTTTTGCCTACTAAGGGTGCATTTAGCTGCAAAAATAAATAAATAGTAAAAACAGTAATAACGTGAAATATTAACTGTATTTTGTACTACATAAAAATGTACGACACTAGCTATGTTTCCATCCAAAGTTGTGAATTTAACTGGAATATTGCATTAAACATTTGTGGATAAAGCAGCGTTTGCATCCTTGGCGCAAAATATCAGTGATAAAATGTATGTTTCTGCAATCAGGCTTTCAGGCAATTTGACTCGGGCGTTTCTGAAACATCAAACCAACATTAGAGATGCTGCGACGCCATTGGTCCGCTGGTTACTCCAGTTATCCAATCACAGCCTCTGCTGAGGCAAAGTCACATCAGTTTATTGAGGGATTTATTCGGTAAATGTGTAGTTTATGCGCATGCCTTCATATCGATTAAAAAAATTATCCGCCTCAATTTATGCGTTTTTATGAGACATCCCAAAAAAAAAAAAAAATAGGTGGATGGAAACATAGCTAGTGTTATTATTATAAAAACAACACCATTTTGTTTGTATTAGTGCTTACATTGCATGTAAAACAAAGCAACAATGCCAAGCTGATTTGAAAAACACAATTATAATTTTTTAATGTTTTCGAAAGATGAAATATTATTACAATTCAAAATAGCGATTTTCTATTTAATATATTTTAAAATGTGAAATATGTACAAAAAAATCAGCCATCTTGAAGACTCATTTCCTCACTGTTTAAATGTGCTGACAGCCTCCGCACGGATTCGTGGATGTGTTTTCATTTACAGTCATCACTTGCAATCAAAACCTGTAACTGAAGTATGCATCTGCCAAATGCCACACTATTATTATTTCATAAGCCAATATTCCACCCAATATTTACAGAAGACTTCAGGGCCCTTATCTTGCAGACTCAATACATGTGTCAGTGGGGTTTGTGTGGAAGTGACCGTACGCCTCGTCTGACAGACGTGAGGAGTGAGAACACGTGTTCAACCGCCTCTCTTCATCATCATCTCGTTCATTTAACCCTCGTGCACGCTTCGGTTTCTGGGCACGGCCATGCCAAATCGACCCGAATTGGATTCAACACAATTCCCCATAAATCACACTATAAAAAAAAACGGTAACACTTTACAATAAGGTTCATTAGTTAATGTATTAACTAACAATGAGCAATACATTTGTTACAGTATTTATTAATGTTAGTTAATAAAAATAAAGCTGTTCATTGTTTGTTCATGGTGCATTAACTAATGTTAACAAATACAACTTTTGATTTTGATAATGTATTAGTAAATGTTGAAATTAATATTAACTAAGATTATTTAATGCTGTAGAAGTATTGTTCATTCTTAGTGATGTTAACTAAGGTCGTTAACTAATGTTAAATAATGAACCTTGTTGTAAAGTGTTACCAAAAAAAACATACAAACAATTAACTTTTAATGTATTTATGCACATTTCACAACACATCCGCGTGTTGAAACTTTATATGCATATTCATGCATTTCAACATTTCAAGGAAAACAACACGTTAAATAGAAATGATAGCGTATTTTTACCATCTGTGGCTGACAAAATATTTTTCCCTATTGAAATAAGTGGGGAAAAGCTCCTTTTTAAGCTCCATAGGGTAGTAAAAAACTAAAATACCAATATATAACCTAGAAATGTTATTATTTCAGGTCAGTACAGTGGCCTTAAAACATTCAAATATGTGGGTCAAATTGACCCACGAACATCAAAAACGTAATAGAAATGATGTGTGTATGCATGTGTCAAAAACACATCAGCATGTTGAAACTTTGCATGCATGTTCATGATCTTAAATGAGAAAAAGTCACAAAATGTCACAACACAAGGATTAAATGTAAGCATTATATAATCACAACAACGCACTGAATAGAATGTGAAATTCATTTCGCTAGTTACAAACAAAACAGATTTAAAAATGCGTGTTTGCATCTGTGGCAAGAAGAAAGACATCTCTTTCTAAACACTTGGTTGTGTGAAAACGATTCCCTTGAGATCGGTCTCAGGCGACAAGCGTGCAGTGACCTCAGCATTAAATCTATATTTCAGACAAAACAGAGTTCACACATCCCACCAAAACATCACGCAAATTACACGGTCGAACATCTGGCCAGCGCAGAGAACACACACCAGACTCTGACAGGTCCAAAGCAAGCCATTTCAGAGAAAGCAGAGGTCAAAAGAGGCATTCTCAATGCCAGATCCACAGACAAACCACTGCTTTTTGTTAACACTGGATCATCCTGGAGACTTCAGGCCAGATTACTGTGATTGCTCTGTGTAAATGATGCCGGGATCGAAAACCCTCGGTATATACAGTCAAACCAAAAATTATTCAGACACCGGATTTCATTTCACTAGTGTGTGAGGACACTATAGTTCATTATGTAAGAGAGGAGAGCAAAATAAAGTAAACTGTGACATATTAAACCTAAAAACTCTTCATACAGTGACTAGCAGTAAAATATATAAATATTTGGGACCAATAATGATTCAGATATTATTCTTTGAGCTGATCATGTTTTCTTCAGTGTTTTTCTGTAATTAATGCTCTTTTACACACACACTGAACAACATGAAGCATTGCTTGGTCACTGGTGGAGCTAAACTGGTATTCTCTAATTGTGTAGTTAAATTTACCAGCTGACAGATATTCATCATAATTCATGTGTGAGAGTCTAACAGAAGGACGGACACAACCAGTGACATATCGACTGATTCATAACTGGCATATTCTATTAACATTTAAACTGTATGGAATAAACTGTGATAATGTGAGAAATGTTGAAGGAGTCTGAATACATGTTGGTTTGCCAGTAAATGCCTCGAGGCCACGGTGAGCGAGTGAGGTCCAAATCAATGGGAGGAGATCGTGCTAATACTAACCAGCATGCCAGTCAACCATGGAATTACAAAGGCGAGTGCCAACCCTCTGGCATTTCGTCAGAAAATTACTGGCTTATTCAGGATCTACGTTCATCAGATGCACTGCCAATTAACAGAATAATAAAGCAGGCAGAAATGCAATCAAGCACCTGCCAAACATTAATGAATGTCACTCGCAATGCTCCAGAACATACAGTCAAACCAAAGATTATTCACACACCAGATATTATTTGTGATTTTTATTACTAGTTAATAGTTAATTTATGTAAGTGACGAGAGCAAAATAAATCAAACTGTTGCATATTATCCCCAAATATTCTTCATACAGTGACTAGCAGTAAAATATATAAACATTTGGGATTAAAAAATGATTCCGACACTTTGAGCTGATCATGTTTTCATCAGTGTTTTTCTGTAATTAATGCTCTTTTACACACACACTGAACAACATGAACCATTGCTTGGTCACTGGTGGAGCTAAACTGGTATTCTCTAATTGTGTAGTTAAATTTAACAGCAATTCAACCTAATTACTTTGCGACTGATTTCGTGTCATATTTTATCACCATTTTCTAAACTATAGCGTCATAATGTGAGAAATGTTGAAGGGGTCTGAATACATTTTGGTTTGACTGTATATATTCCATCCTTGCCTTCGATTCTGATGAGAGAAAACCAATGCAAACCATCCAGGAGTGCATGTGTGTGTGTGTGTGTGTGTGTGTGTGTGTGTGTGTGTGTGTGTGTGTGTGTGTGTGTACACATTCCAGCAAAGCGAGCCAAGTGTGTGAGCGGAGTCTGATTTACAGCTTCTGCATGTTAAGCTGCTCTCAGAAGCACCTGGTCATGTTAAGCCACATTTTGACTTTGGACACAAGAAAAGTCTGGGGTTACAGACAAAATGGGTGCCTTTCAGTTTCAGGTTTGCAGTCCAATCTTAAGGTTTAGCTCAGCAATGCACATTTGCAAATGTACAGTTTCCACTGGCGTTCATCTAAATTCCACAACAAAGTTTAATCACTCCTAAAACTGCTAGCCTGAATTCCTCATACGGGGAAAGTCTTTCTACACAGGCCAGTGGTTTTATGGCAGGATTTATAGTCGAGTCTGTGACTGACTGGTGAAGTTAAGACAACACTATATTGGCTATTTCTTTATATTTACCATTAATTTCACAGTGAAAAACTATCAAGACATTTTCCAAAATGGTCAGAAACATCAAACACAAAATATTATAGTCATTTAAAAAAGTAGTACAGTATTTTGGTAACATTTTACAAAAAGGTTCATTAGTTAACTAAGAATGAACAATACTTCAACAACATTTATTAATCTTAGTTCATAATAATTTTAACCTTTACTAATACATTATCAAAATCAAAGGTTGTATTTGTGAACATTAGTTAATGCACTGTGAACTAACATGAATAAACAATGAACAGCTGGATTTGTATTAACTAACATTAACAAAGATTAATAAATACTGTAACAAATGTATTGCTCATTGTTAGTTCATGATAGTTAATACGTTAAATAATGAACCTTATTGTATAAACTATATTCTATATATGACACTATTTTTTTTTAAATCACAATTCGGTGCATTATTGCTACTTTGTAGTCTATGTAAAACAACAATGCGAAGCTGAATTAAAAATCCCCGCTGTGATTCACGAAACTGATACGTGACATTACATCATCCAAGACGATTCATTTCGAATCCTTTGCCACATTGTAACGCATGAATCATCACAGAGAAACAATGTTTCACCGGTCACTTTATAACGTGGCTGTTTGACTTTACGCGCAACTAACTAACAACCCCCCAGAAAACCGCATTGTTCTCGGTTGAAACTCACCCTTTCCCCCGAAAGAAAGGCTGTCAAGCCGAGGGTAAATATCATCCAAACGTTCCTCATAATTCCTTAGTCTTGTGAAAAGGGAAAATAGCGTCTGTTTCCACTTTCGGAGAAACTCTCTCTCTCTCTCTCTCTCTCTCTCTCAGGACTCAAATCCCCGCGGATACGTGTTGCTTTTTGTCTTGCTTATTCCTCCGCGCACTTCTGTACACTAAAATAGGTCGCTTTCGATGTGTTTCGTCGAGTCTTGCGTTTAAAGCTGCACTCGTCTCGTAAAGGTGAGTTTATCGTGAGGTCTCTCTGCCATATGTCTGAAGAAGAAGAAGAAGAAGAAGAAGTGGAGCTCTGCTGCTGTCGAGCCACCCGCAGGACTGCGAGGAAAACACGGGTCAAACTGAGGGAGAGCTCGAGCAATGATTGACAGAGAGCGCGACCGTATGGGCGCGTGCGCGTGCGTAAAGACGCACGAGCTTTACATTAAACTTCTCTTTTGTTTTTCAAAAATGTTATTTTTAAGACTCCATGTCTGATTTAGATGCTAAAATGTAATGCTTTTTAACGGACGCTTGTTATTATTCTTCTAATCAGATGCATGATTATGTAAAACATTTTGTGTATGAAATTAATGCATTTGACCTACTAGTTATTTGTGCGTTGGATCGGACTTTTCAATGAACATGTTGAACCGGTTCCCCAAACCGGTCTGAACTGACTGAATCGGTTCAACAACTCGATTCTTTATTAATCCGTGAATGGATGGATTTCCAAATTCCCATTATAGCACACATATATTTTAAAAGTGTAGGCCTAGCAACAATTGTTTTCTGATATATAGTGAGTGTGTAAATGTGAAACGACCTACTGGAACGAGGTCAATCTAAATTAATTCTCAATGCAATGTCTCCCCCTAACGGACGAGTTAAAAAATAACTGATAATAAATAATCCTGTTTTTGATTTCTTAACCTCCTCTGTGTGGTACAGGTTTTTCCAAACCTGTATTAATTTCTTTCTTCTGTTGAACATAAAGGAAGATGTTTTGAAGAATGTTGGTCACCAAACAGTTTCTGGTCCCCGTTGACTTTAAAAGAATAGAAAAACAAACTGAGCTGAACTGGTTTAAAGCTTTCCCAGAATCCCAAAGCTGAAGGCAAGAGAAAGTTCATACAATCAGGCAACAAAACAAAACAGATGATACTTTGATTTACAGTACTTTACAGTAATTCAAGCACAGGAGACTTGATCTGCTGTTTGTCCTCAGTGTTCAGCCGAGGGCCGTTTATGATGTCTGAGGGAACAGGGGCACTCTGGGTAATGATACTGGTCAGGGTTAAAGGTCAGGAGACAGAGTGAGCGTATGAAAGAGAAGATGGGTCAGTAAAAGCTTGAAGTCGATCATGTTGCAACACCTGACAGAGGCAGAAGCTCCAAAACATCTTCATTCAGCTTCTCTGTGACGTGAGGCGTGGATCGTACGAGGAGCATCGTGGCCGGACCGACTCCCAGTATAAACACTTATAGGGATTTACCGTAGAGATTCAGGGCCAGATACAGACTCCCATTTAGAACAAAAACTCTTATAGAGTGCACCTTGAATATATGCATGCATCAAAAAGGCCTGAAGGTGCATTTTTCAAGCATAAAACTTTTTTTTAAATTTGGGTTCTACTATTTTCTGTACTATATTTTTACTATATTTAGGGGTGTTAAATGATTAATCGCGATTAATCTCATCCAAAATAAAAGTTTGTGTTTCCATAATATATGTGTGTGTGTACTGTGTATAATTATTTTATATATATAAATACATACACATGCTTGTATACATTTAAGAAATATTTGCATGTATATACTGTATATAGATTGATTTATAAAATATTTTTACACAGTACAAACACATTTATTATGTAAACACAAACTTTCATTTTGGATGCAGCCCTAATATTTATTATTATTATTATTATTATTATATTTCCATAAATCAATGTTTGTGGTTTGCAGGCTTCTTTAAAATGTATTTAAAAATAAAAATAAAAAACATCATATAATATAAATAATTACATAGTATATATATAAAAATAACAATAAATCAAACAATATTTAATCAAAATAATAGACTATTTTAATTAATTTATATTTCTTTAAATTTACATATATTTGAATTAAATAATAATATTTAAAAAAAAATATATATATATATATATATGTATATATATATATATATATATATATATATATATATATATATATATATATATATATATAATGGAATCATTTTCATTATTATAATATTTTTTTCATAAAATAATTCTTTGTTTTTTTCAGGATTCTTTAATTAAAAAGAAAAATAAATTAAATAATGTATTTATAAAATAATTAAATCAAACCATATTTAATCAAAAATAATAAAATATTTTAATTTCAATAATACATTCTAAATGTATTTTAATTAAGTACAAATATTGAATATAATAAAATAAAAAATACATAATAAAATAAAAAATATAGTCAAAATTCTTGTTTTTTCTTTCCATAAATTAAAGTTTGGGTTTTTCAGGCTTCTTTAAAATGTATTTAAAAGAAATGTACCATCAGTTTAGCTGCAAACAGACAGTGACAGTTTCCCAACATAATGGGACAGATGCATGAGGCTCTTGGAACTGAAGTGGTGTAAATACGTGCTATTTAAAAGTTTTGGGACAGAATTTAACGTCTTTATGAATCACATATGGTCTAAGTCAAACGTTTTGCTCACACTCATATAACGACACCTTGATCCGGTTGGCATAAATCTGCCTTATTGTATCCTGTTCTCATCATTATCACATTGTTCATAATCCCATCACTGTCTGACACAAGCTCCACATTATTAACACACACTGCTAAAAGTGAACCAAAACTAAGTTCAGCAACAGATAAAACCAACAAGTTTTTTTTAAAACACAGCGGAATCTATTCATGCTGTATTCATTCATAATACAGATGCACTGTAGAAATATAGCAAGATATTGTTTGTTTACAATAATGTTTGCTTTCAATACTATAAACGGACAAAGTAGATTTTACAAGACGTGTCTGAGAGTGCCGTTAGATACAAGAGACGTCCTGCTGTGAAATTACACTGAAAGTAATGCAATTATTCACAATTTCACACTAAAATGTTAAGTTTCTGCCTCTGTAAAGGATGATATGCTGTGTTAGGCTGCTGATAGCGTACACACACGTCTTAATCGTGCCACTTCAGTAATTAAGCACTGCTCCTTTAATAATTTCATGCTTCTTCATAAGGCTTAATTCATGCCAAATCCAAATTCAAACTCGTGAGGGACTTTGGTCTTTTCTCCAGAGCTTTCTTCTCAAAGCAAGAGAAGTAGAGCAGGAGACTGGCAGAAACACATACAGATTTTCCTCCTGACAATATTCTTATTTGAAATCACAGAAATGCACTAATAGAACTACAAATGAAATAAGGGTGTATGAAGCTGATATATTAGACAATAAAGAGGAAGAAATTAAGATGCAAAAGCCTTCTTTAAACGGTATTAAAATAAAAACTAGTGCTGCATGGGCAAAGATTATTCATGAATTAATTGCATCCAAAATAAAAGTTAGTGTTTACATTATATATGTGTGTACTGTGTATGTATAATTAAATACACATGTATGTTATATATATTTAAGATTTTTTTTTTTATTTATATATCAAATATTTATATTTATATATCATATAAATTATGTATAAATATATATACATTGTATATAGATGCAAATATTTCTTAAATATACATGCATATGTGTGTATTTATACATACAAAATAATTATACACAGCACACACACACATATATTATGTAAACACAAACTTTATTTTCGCGATTAATTGTTGCCCGGCACTAAAAAAAACCTGGAAAAAAATAGCGTAATTTAGCAGCGATAGAAAAATTACTTGTTCTCCTGCCACCGCAACACGTTAAATTAAACCAGTTATGAGGAAAAGCCCCGTTTTCATGGCTCATAATGTTTTCATTATAGCAAATTGACATTTAACATCCTGAATCGCCTTTTGTGAGCGTTTTATTGAGGTCTTGAAGGCAGTCTCACAGTTTTCCAGAGTAAATCAGTGTCAGAATAATACATCAAAGTCCTTCAGAATGACCACCAGGAGTATAAAGTTATTAAGCCATAATTATCTCCTGATGTCTGCCAAACATACAAGCTGATGCTGAAAAACAGATGCTTTCTGTGCTTTAGTGTACATTTGTTTCTTCTCTTTCACCTCTTTAAACTGCAAACAAATGATACTGATTTTCCTTGAAAAAAACAACTTGCAAACAGTGACAGTCTGTTAAAGAACAACACAATTGATTTATTTAAAAGATATTTATTTTACTTTGTTTGTGAGGAAAAAACTTGGCTGTATGGACCATATATTTTTCCAATTTAAATGATCAAAAAGTCCATTTCAATATGAGATTGCAGCAGCAGAAATAATGTTCTCAAGGAATTCGACTCTTATAATTTCTTCCCTTTTTCCCAGTGAAACATATCTCACCAATAGGTGTGTTGACAGGTTCAGGAGAAGATACCCTAACGAGAGAGTATTATTTTTGAAAAGCATGAGTATGCCAGATGGATCCGTCCATCTATGTATGTGCATCTATGATCTCAGCGACAGCCAGTGACGAAAGCATGGCTGCGCCTCTATGACGTGTGACGTAATGTCGGAGGCCACGCCCATCACGCACACACTCTTCCTGTTACGAAAGCGAACACGTCACGTTGGAAGCCGCACTTTTGGTCGCTGAATTTGGAAAGTAAGGTAACAAATCAGAAATCTTATCAAACATTTACAGTGTAACATGCAGATTCGAATTAAATGTTGATTAACTTGTTCTGCGTATGGATTAACTCCACGAGTATGCTCAGTGTTTTTACAGTCGTCTAACATTAATGTTTTTATTGGCCAATGATAGTCTTAATCAGTCAGATGATGAATATATTAAGGTCATAGTAATATTGTGTCATTTTTAGCACGAACAGAAAGTAACAACTCAAAAATGACACTGTGCTTTGTCATTGTGCCTCTGCATTACTATACAGTAGATCATGTGATTTTGCACTGAAGCCTTGGTTCTTTTGTAATAGTTTTGGTAATTAATGTGTGTATACAGTAGTATATAACATTGCAAATCAAGTGGTGACCTCACAAAGAAATTATTATAGCACAAAAAAGACTAATCAAACATTGAAATACATTAATATTGAATTGTGTTGTTAACCCAACAGTATACACCATTATTAACATCATGACATAGACTGAATAGTAAAGTGAAGCATGTTTAAATGCAGAAAAAGTAGAACTGTACTTTATTCAGGAGTCTCTAGTTAGTTCATGTAATCTGGATGTTATTCTCCTTATCTTGTATAGTTTAGTTCATGCTTTTTGAGTATTAGTGCATGTAATACAACCTTGACAAATGAATCTGATAAAAGAAAGCATTTTCTCCACATTTTTTTATGCTCATCTGCCTTATTTATTTTGCTCCCCTAATTTATGCATGATTATGTCTAATTTGCACTTTATTAATTGCACATAGCAACGGGTCTGGGAGAAGAGAGCGATGTCTGCCCAGGCCGACCGGGTCATGGCTTTGTCCGAGTGGGAGGACCGGTGGAAGGAAGGAAAAATTGGTTTCCATAGAACTCAAGTGCACAAGTAATCTCACACTTATCACTACTGGCACTATGATCATGCATGTTAAAGAGGACATATTATGCTTAATCTTTACTGTGTGCTGTTGCTGTTTGAGGATGAGAAGCTCCAGTTCTTCTCTATATCAGTGTTTCTGAACTCCTGAAACGCCTCCATTGTAGTCTCGAGTTTCTTCCGGGAACACGTCACAATATTCCTCATTATAATAATTCATACGCAGAATAAAGGGGCGGGGCCTGGTTGAGTTAGTTAGTAGTGTGTTAAACTGGCGGTTATGGTAAGGGGCGGGGCATTTCACAAACACTCTCGAAGCGCTCGACCAATCACAGCACACTGCTCCACCCGACCAATCAGAGCGCAGTGTGCTTTTCAGAAGGAGGGGCTTCATAGAGACAGGAAGTAAACAGAGCGTTACTGACAGACTGGGAAGAGAGGAGCCGCAACAATAGAGGATATGAGGAGAATAATCAACATTACAGCAGGAAAACCTGTTCTAGTAGAGCCTGAAACTACATCAAGACTTTATAAAAGAGCATAATACGTCCTAGTCTTTAATACATCTCATATAACTCCATGATTTAGATGCCATCGTGTGTTGCTTACGAATAAATGATGTTAATTTTGAATTATCCATAAAATGTTATCAATGGATTGTTTTATTCTGAATCTCTCACTTTCATTTGTTTCAATCCACCTTTTTTGTACTTTTTTGGAAGGTTGCTGGAAAACAACTTGGACAAAGTTGCATGTGGACGAAAGGAGATTCGATTCTTCTTCCCACTGTGTGGAAAAAGTGTAGACATGAAATGGTGCGAGGTCTGTTTCAATAGATAATGTTATAAATCTTTCTAGCGCTCCCTTAAATGTTCATATTTTGTCTCAGGCTGGCTGATATGGGTCACACCGTTGTTGGAGTTGAAATTTCCGAAAAAGCAATTAAACAGTTCTTTGAAGAACAAGATCTTGCTTCTAATGAAGAAGCAGTTCCAGATATTCCCGGAGCAAAGCTGTTCAAGGTATCTGAAGGTCTTGAGTTTGTCATGCTTAGTGTTTGCCAATGATAGTTACAGGACCCATAAATCATACATCGAGTGACTATCCTGCTGAAGATGTCGACCTCGATTAAACACTCACGCGATCTTATTCCTAAATGACAGCAGTTCGTCTAAATCTATTAAACCTTTGACTAGTACGGTCACAGCGAACATTCAGCGTTTGTGATGCCGTGGATCCAGAGAGAGCAGTTCTTATGAAACAGTCTTTTCAATCACATAGGATTATTATTTCAGTCTTAAAATCATTCAGATTATCACAGAAGTACTGGGATAAAAGTTTGTAATTCAGATAAAAACACTGATTCATCTGCTACTGAAACAAGTGAAGTCTTTATGAGTGAGTCATTGAATCATTCATTCAAAAGATTTGTTTCAAAAACGCTGATACATCCGGTAATGAAACAATTGAAGTCTTTATAAGCGAGTCATTGAATCATTCATTCAAAATTTTTAATATTTTTTAAATAATACCTTAAAAAGTATCTTTGAATATGCAAAACTTCCGAATAATTTTCCTCTAGGTAAATAACTAGAATAATAACTAAGTGAAGTAAATGTGCTGTAAACCAGTGTGTTTGTGACAGGTAAAATAACTGAAGCGCTGTAATGACACAGAGACGTAGAGGCTGCTCGTACATTTAAATGAATGCGCTGTATTGTTATGATGGCGTTCCTCAGATTAATACAGACGAATGCTTCCACACACGCCGTGATGTTTCTGTCACGCTCTCCCAACTAATGCATTTTCCTTGTTCTCAGAGCGTAGATGGAAAGATCTCCATCTATCAGTGTGATTTATTCAAGTTCTCCAGGTGCGTTTTATACTTTCTTATTTTAGATGAGAAAATGGAACATGAAGCACATTTAAACATGTCTCCTGGTCTGTCAGTGCCGTTGCAGGGAAGTTCGGAGGGATTTGGGATCGAGGAGGACTGGTGGCCATAAACCCATGTGACAGGGAAAAGTGCGTATTAAATAAATCATTTATTTATTTATGGTTTAAGTGGGATTGTATTTGAGTAGATCCGCTCTTTATCCCAAAGGTACGGCTCTCTTCTTGTTTCTTTAATGAACAATGACTGCAGATATCTGGTGGACACAGTGGAATACAACCCTGAGCTGTACAAAGGTAACGTTAGGAAAGACACTCATTATTTTTATTCATTATAATGTTTGTTTATAGGATTTAATCTTTTCTGTCGCCACATCTCACATGCAGGTCCACCATTTTTTGTATCAGAGGAGGATTTAAAAAATATATTTGGTGAGTTTTTGGTCACTGTTCTGACACACATCATCTTACCTATTTCATTTCGATGTTTTTGTTATTTATTCTTCATTATAGAGCTTTTATTTCTAGATGGTTTTAGCCAGTAATCATTGCCATGTCTGTCATATTTCAGGAGGAGGCTGCATTATCGAGCTAGTTCAGGCGATAGACGGCTTTGAGGAACGGCATAAAGCGTGGGGACTGGATTCTCTGACGGAGAAACTCTTCCTTATCTCTCCAAAAGCCCAATGATCCATCACTGAAGCAGCTGGAGCCTGAATAAGAGGAAAACATTACTTTATGCAATAAAAAAAATGCATAGGGTTAATGGAAGACCAATTGAATTTTTTCTATTTTCATAAAAATTACCTTGAAGTTTCATATTTGGAACGTAATGCAAAATAATTAAATAATTAATGAAATATTTTACACATATTTTGTGTTTATTTCATTCCTGGATTAGTGTCTGTTGCATGCAGTGGAGAGTGAGTGATGTGAGTTCTCAGTTTGACCACGAGAGGGCAGTAGTTTGATATTTTCACGATCAGAAAGAGCTTTTTACACACACAAGCTTCCAGTGCACACATACACATACACATGCAAGAAACAGCAAAAAAAGGTTAAGAATAGCATAAAAAGTAGTATAAAGGCACAGTTAGGATTACTCATCATAAACATTTAAAGATTATGAAAATATTTACAGTATTATGAATAATATTAATTAAATATCAAGCGAGCATTCAAACTCAAAATGAATCTTAATTATCCGGGTGTTTTCTTGTATAAAAAAACAACAAGTGCAACTACTTGTGGAGTTCTGGACATTATGAGATTTGATGTAATCTGTGGTATTTTACATACATTCATATACTATTAAGCTATTAGTAGTTTTATTTAGTGCATGTGGGTTCAAATACTGTGGATAAAAGCGTCTGTTGAATAAATGTAAATACTGAAATGTGTGTTGCCTTAAAGTCCTGTAAAAAAAAACAATAATTAATTTATGTTCTGTTAAATCTGTTGGGGAAAAAATGACTTTTTAAGGCAGGGAGAAATGCATTTTCTTTTTCCAAATATATCTAGCTCCAAGTTACTGAAAGTTATGTTAATAGAACGGTTAGGGAATCATTAAAGAGAAATTAATGCATTATTATTATTATTATTCCATGCTCGAAAATCAGTGTTAAGACAATATAAAGCCAGACTGAATTAGTATCAATGTATACAGTTTTATTTCTGTGTTCGTGCATTTTCATTTCTGTGTAAATGCGATTTTAGATTAGGACTCTCATCTCTAATCAACCATGTTATGATCTTTTTTTGTTTTTATGAAACAAAAACACTTTGGTAAATAGTTTGTTCAAGTGTCGTCTGTGTGCCCGCGCGAGCACCGCTGGCCAGATGTGCGCCTGTTTACTTTAAATATAGCTCGTGCTGAGGCACCCCGAGTCTCTCAGCCAATCACGAGCGCCGGGGGGCGGGGTCGACTGGAATGTTGTGGATGCGAGAAAATGAACAATGTAGCCCCATAAACTGATGCATTATCGTAGAATATCAATGCGCATCAACACAAACCCAGCACGAGATGCGTGATTTGGGGATTCGGGAGCGATTGAACAGGATTTGTGGAGAAACATTGCGCGTCTGCTGAAGTTCAGGGTGAGGCTCTGTCTGTCATGCACAATATAACGACGTTGCATTGTGCATCTGCATTGCATTAATGCGTATGATTTCATGCGAATTTTAATTATCAATATCACGCTATTCTGGGGAACTTTAATGTTTGCGGCCGCGCGCACGGAATCCACCCCAAGGGCACTGCGACCATTGTTTCCTTGTCATATTTCATACACAAGGCACCGACAGCTCCCATCCACCAGCTCGCTAAAATATGAACGCGTCAGCTGGCGTTCCAGTGCTTAATCATGACTACATGTACAGTCTCATTCATCCACATGATCTGACGCGCAATTAAGGTAAGAACCCCATATTATTATCGCGGAGCAACGCCTCTTGGAAGCGATAACGCAAACAAACCAGCCTCGGGATAATTGTAGCCCGATTGGGATATTAATATTTGCTCTGATATGCTTCTGTATCATTAAAGAGTGGGAAGAGGGAGGAGGTGTGAGATTACGCGCGCGCCCGGTGCGCGAGTCTCGCTGTAACTCAATCAGCTTGTTGAGCTGGTAAAGCGAGAAGACGCGCGCTTCAGAGGAGTGTGTGTGTGTGTGTATGTGTGTGTGTGTGTGTGTGTGTGTGTGTGTGTGTGTGTGTGTGTGTGTGTGTGTGTGTGTGTGTGTGTGTGTGTGTGTGTGTGTGTGTGAGACGGGGTTTGCGCTGCGGTTCAGGGCTGGTCTGTGTGGCACGAGGGTTTGTGCATCCCGTTTTACTGTGCTGGTGAAAACAAGCAGAGCCATTTGACAGAGAGAAGAGAAAGGGAAGCATTTCGTATCGGGAGTGATGATGATGATGATGATGATGATGATGATGATGATGATGAAGTCATAACGAGGGACCAACGTCATAATAACAGGTAACGCACTTAATCCGAATTTTGCTCGAGATATAAAACAAGAGAGTGCCGCATATAAACACGTAGAAATGCAGCAATGGTAAATATGAACTCAATTCAAACTGCGCAGACGTGATCAATATTTAGCGATTTAAATTTTGAATGTTATCATTTGAGTGAGAATAAAATGTTAAGTAGTGTTTTATATTCCTACATTTTTAAAAAGCATTAGATTAAGTAAAATAATATATGAATAAAAAAATTACAAAACCATATATTGCTTAAAATAGACTAAAAAATACTTTTTTAAATACTTTTAAATATTAAATCATCGGGTAGTCATAAATTCTTGACAGTTTAAATTCAGTAATGTTTTTGTGTGTAAATATAAATACTTTAATTACATTATATATATATATATATATATATATATATATATATATATATACACACAACTTTTTTAATTATATATATATGTATATATATATAACAGGGTTATAGGGTAATAAATATAAAACACTTTATTTAATTATAATGTACTCTAATTATATTATTACACTTACATGACAGAATGGATTAACAGCAGAAGGCCTATGTATTTTTTCTTTCTTTTCTTCATTTTCTTTTATTTATTTAGTTTCTAAGACTGGACTTAATAAGACAAAATCTAGAATGAAAGCACCGTAAATACAAAACAAAGCTAATAACAAATAAACAGAGCCCTGTTGAAGAGCTGCAGTCTGTATGTTGACGACGGGGATCAGATGCGGGGAATATCACAGGTGTATCAGGATCATCACAGCGTTTTAATTCTCTTTAATTAGATCCCAAGATACCAAGAAGTGCTTAAGATTCAACAGCACGAGGAAAGGGACGGGTTTGAAGACGAGTTTTCTGAACAGATGTCTTGTTTCGTGTCGTTTTGAGTGTCATGTGACATAAATGAAGCGTCAATCCCTGCAGGAAAACCGGAATAATGTCTGGAATCTCGGCTCTTTTGACAGGCTCTCGTAACTCATCCCACGGAGTCATGTAACATAATGACTTCATCTGGGCCAGAGGACGGTAAAGAGAGGAGGAGCGTGAGAAGGAATATTTTCAGTGTCCGGTTATGATAACCTCAGATTGTCCCAGTCTTTCAGTCAGGATAATTAGCCCTCGTGGCGTGTGTGCGAGGAGCATATTGTTTAGACATAATTAATCAAGCCTGCTGGTAATTATTGTTGTCCATAAATTAACACATGAAGCAAGCAGCGTGTGTTCAAGAAGATGCAACCATCATCCTAAATAATAACCACCTTTTTACAGCCACCAAAACAACTTTTCAATCTGCCGATGGCTTTACTGGAGAGATTAGTGCAGAACATCATGTCAGATTCTTCTTAAACATCCGCAGCTCTGCAATTACACTGACCCGTCAGTCGCAGTCGACCTGTAATGACAGAGTTTCAGGGTTCATTTTAACTCCGGCTCTCCCACCTCACCGCATCGTTTGTGTTTCTCCAACATCAGCTGCCGCTAACATTATTTTTACACGCTGCAGTTCAGGGCAGCTGAAGCTATAAAAAAAAGAAGTCTGCCAAAACCAGTAGATAATACCAGTGACACTGGCCTAGTGCTGCTATAATCAAATCCAGGTTAAGCCAGGATGGAAAACTAGTAGTTAAGGATGTTATTTGAACAACATCATGTAAGGGAACGTTTTAACGGGAGTGTCAATGAGCAAAAATCGTAACACTAAATCACCTTTAAAGAGACACGTTCCCTTCGAATAGTGTCCTGTAAGTCCAATATAAATACATATAAATAATAAGTAAATATACTATATGTATGCTGTTCGTAATACAAAAAGTTTTTATTTGGACAGTTACAGTAAAAACTGAATTTAAAATAACTGTTTCTATTTTAATATTTTCATCTTTCAAAGACAGTCTCAAAAACACGTGAAATCGCTGGTGTTTCTGACGTCACAAACGACCTTGTAACCAATCAGATCAACGTGTGCTCGTCAACCAGTGGATCTCTGAGTGAGTGAGTGAGTGGAGGCGGGGCTCATTTGCATATTCATAGAACTGCGCATACTAAATGAGGCAAGGGTGTCGAGTTCCATTCAAGATATTTAAAGCCATGAATAACTTTTTTCAAAGAAAAAACTTTTAAATATGTAATTTTGGTGATCAAAGATGAGTTTTAAGGGTTACAATGATTGACTAGAGCGGGACTTTACTTTTTTTTGGCATTTAGTATGAATATGTTTGTCTTACTGTTAACTATAAACTATTGTGTTCCAAAACAATGACAAAATTCACATTTAGAAGATATAAGCTTAGTCTCTCACTTCCGCTAATATGCATCAGTGATGACATCACTCCGCACTTCAGATTTTCTGTCCAATCAAATGCTCTCTAGAATCTGAAGCCCCGCCCCCTACATTATAAACATACGAATCATATGATCAAGTCGCTGAAGACCAGAAAACAGATCGGATCCAATTGAATTCTGCACAGAATGATATTTCAAAGTGATCTGGAGGAGATTAGGAGGAAACTGCGGCTTCTGAGCTGTGATATAAACTAAACGCTATTGGCTATTTCAAAAAAGGGGAGGGGCTGTTCGATATGCCCCGCCCTGTTTTCCGGTTTCAGTGGAAATTACGTCAACACATTAAATAATGCTACGGATTTCAAGGCACTCTCATATCCAAACTTAATACGGAGAGACAATTTTTTTAGGTCGATTTCCCCCAAAATTGCAGTTTGCATAGTTTGTGTGAGAAACGCGAGCAGGAGTGTGTTTCCCGAAGTTCTGCGTTACTAACACAATTCAACAGAGCCTGCGACCACACTTGGCTAACGATGCGTTTGGAGACACAGCAACATTGGTTCAGCCAATAGCATGAGTTTGGGGGCGGAACTAACTGTCTGCTTGACCAATGGCAGATAGGGGAGTGTCTGAGAACCTCATTTAGTGCCGAAAGCATTCTTCTGACCTTTCAAAGCAAAAGAATATGCAAATATAAACAGTGCAGTTGTTCTCCAAGCAGGATTTTTTAGCTCAGTTCTGATTTATTGGCTGTAGAGGAAGATAAGCTCCACGTCCAGCTGTCACACACTCCTCATGTGGGAAACCGACACACACCGCTCCATCACCTGCTCGCTGTCCTTCTCCACGCTCACGAACACTGCCAACAGTGGAGGATAACACACTCGCTGATGAAGTGTCCAGAAGACAGATCACTGAGGGTTTGGAGGACTGTGTTCACTTATTCAGCTGTTTTCTGATTGAGCAATATGCCGTCGCATCTCGATCTCATTACACGCCTCGGGCCGCCTCTGAGTCCTGAACCCGCTGTGATGTACGGGACGGGTGTCGGGGGCTTGCGGAGCGGATGGATGAGGAGGACACGAGAGAGGAAACAGTTCCTTCTGTCAGCAGATGCAGGAAAAAACAGACCGTTGCATTAAAAAAAATCATTTATTTGAACATTATATGAAGACAATACTGCTGAAGACATGTATTTAACTGCAAGAAAAGATCTTTTAACTTTGCAATTACTGTTTTTATTTTATTTGTGAGGGTCTTTTAATCTGCATTTCTTTCTGTCTTTCACTGTGTGCCGTTGTTGTTCCTCGTGGGTGAAAGTACAGGAACTTTTTGCATCTATTTGCTTATATATGAGTTATCATTTTGACATTTCTTTAAATGTTTTATGTGCAGCAGGAAGAAAGGTATTATATTGCTGTTGGTGGATCTTGGCACAGCGACCTAAGCTTTCTCTCGGAGGTGTATTGGTCCTCGGTATAATAGAAATTACAAAAAATAATGACTGTATCATTTAATATAATGTAATATATAATTGTAATATTTAATTTATGGAATATTATAGGAAAATTGACATCATAAGACTCAAATAGTTGTAGGCAACACAAATTTTGTTTATTATGGTCTTATATATCTGCACATTTCCAAGTAAATACAATACTTTTTTAGGTTACTTTAACTGTTATGTTTCAATAAATAATGTTTCAATAAATAAGCTAAACCCACCTCAACTTTTCGATTTGATAATCCGGCCCTCGAATGTTGAATAGCCCTGATATATAGGCTATATATGGATCCTGATGCAAATGAAAATCTAAAGTGCAGTTTCGACATTAGTTCAAATTGAGATTAACTTCTCCTGTGAGGCATAAAAAGCCAACGAAAGGAAAGAAGGGAAATCAATGTCCTAACTAAGGGAGTCGTGCATTAATAATGAGCAGCTTGTAATGTAATCCTGCGCATCTGTTTCCTGACAAATATGTGCTTGGCCTGCAGTGTTTGCTCGTGATCACACACACCTTCATCATCATATTCTCTACCTGTCACGTATTAGTAAGGCATACAGGCCGAATCTCCATAAGCGTGCATGCGTAACACACAGCCCGTTATACACTAGTTTGCGCTCGCAGTGGTCAGACTGCGTAAAGAGATAAGAGAGAGACTAGAGGAATTCAGCAGAGGTGCAGAAGAGCAGGTGACACCTGAAAGCTGTCTTTGTGTGTATCCTGGCAGTAGAAACACTGAGCTTCTCACACACTCACAGGTACACACACACACACACACACACACTGACAGGAGACAAACACCTCCCCTTCAAAACCACTGCGTGCAAACAAACTAACCCAACAGAACCTCAGTGTCGGCCCACACTCACATGAGTGTGTGTGTGTGTGTGTGTGTGTGTGGCCTGGTAAACCCTACGTTATGGGGACAAAATGTCCCCACAAGGATGGCAATATCCGAAATCCTTGTTCGTGTGGGGACATTTTTTGGTCCCCATGAGGAAATCAGCTTATAAATCATACTAAGTGATGTTGTTTGAAAATGTAAAAATGCAGAATGTTTCCTGTGATGAGTAGGTTTAGGGATAGGGTTAGTGTGTGTGTGTGTGTGTGTGATGGGTAGGTTTAGGGATAGGGTTAGTGTGTGTGTGTGTGTGTGTGTGTGTGATGGGTAGGTTTAGGGATAGGGTTAGTGTAAGGGAATAGAATATACATTCTGTACAGTATAAAAATCAAAATGTCTATAGAAAGTCCCCATAAAACATAACATGTGTGTGTGTGTGTGTGTGTGTGTGTGTGTGTGAGTGAGAGAGTGAGTGAGTGAGTGAGTGAGTGTGTGTGTGTGTGTGTGTGTGTGTGTGTGTGTGTGAGTGAGTGAGTGAGTGAGTGAGTGTGTGAGTGAGTGAGTGTGTGTGTGTGTTTGTGTGTGTGTGTGTGTGTGTGTGTGTGTGTGTGTGTGTGTGTGTGTGTGTGTGTGTGTGTGTGTGTGTGAACAGCAGAACCGACTCAGAACACAAGACTAAATGCACCAGTTTTAAATCAAGCATGGCCTCATGAAGAGTGAAGAGTAACTTGAAACTCTCTGCTTTGCTTTTGTTATCTTCTCATGTTAAGGCTGTGAACAGGCCTTGTGTACAGTAGTGGCCAAAAGTGACGTCCGGAGGGGATATTTGTTTTTAATGACCCAAAAAATATGATTAAAGCATCAAAATATGAGTATTTACTGTTCTGTTGCATGGTCAGTTTTTAACCACTGCTTTTTTAAAAATGCACTACTTGTGACGCACAAAATACAGTCAAACCAAAATGTATTCAGACTCCTTCAAAATTTCTCACAGTTTATTCACTATAGTTGGTAGAAATGGTAATAAAATATGACAAGAGTTGATGACAGTCGATATTTCACTGATTTTGTCCGTCCTTCTGTTAGACTCTCACACATGAATTATGATGAATATCTGTCAGCTGGTAAATTTAACTACACAATTAGAGAATACCAGTTTAGCTCCACCAGTGACCAAGCAATGCTTCATGTTGTTCAGTGTGTGTGTAAAAGAGCATTAATTACAGAAAAACACTGAAGAAAACATGATCAGCTCAGTGCCGGAATCATTTTTAGTCCCTAATGTTTATATATTTTACTGGTAGTCACTGTATGAAGAATATTTGGGTATAATATGTCACAGTTTATTTTATTTTTATTTACTTTTCATTTTTTGGTTTGACTGTATGTCCTTTCATACTTCACCGCGCTGCCATTCGTGATGCATTGCTCTCTCGCTAAATTTTCTCTTGTGTTTGACTCCGTGTGTGTGTGTGTGTGTGTGTGTGTGTGTGTGTGTGTGTGTGTGTGTGTGTGTGTGTGTGTGTGTGTGTGTGTGTGTGTGTGTGTGTGTGTGTGTGTTTGTGTGTGGATATAAACGAACAGAAGGCTGTGTACTGAAGTGTGCTCTTGATTCTCCGCAGAGAGGATTCACTGAGCCATGCTGAGAGAAGGACCACCGAGAGAGAAGACACTTCCAACGGACGCAGGGAACACACTGTAAAACATTTTTGTTGGTTTAACTTAAAAAAGTAAGTAACCTTGGTTGCCTTAAAATCTTAAGTTCATTGAAATTTTTTGTTAAAGGTGCTTTGTGTAATATTTAGGAGGATCTGTTGACAGAAATGATCATATTCATAACTATGTTTTCAGTGGTGTATAAAGATCTTAATGATCCGTTATGTTTGTATTACCTCAGAATGAGCATTTCTGTCTACACACACCGCGGGTGCGCTTACATCCACATGTTTCTACGGTGGCCCTGAACGGACAAACGCGTTTCGTCACGATGTTGTTCTTCATGATAATAAGCTGCTAAAGTTAGCGAATAAAACACTGATGATGGACAAGTAACAATAATATTCGCAATAACATATTGTTTTACTGAATAATTAGTAAACCTAATTTCTTAATTTATCTTTGTAAAGAAACCTCATTGCTAAACTGGCTACTCTCTGCTGTCTCAGACGACAACATCACTTCCTGTCGGCCACCGTAACTTCTGCTGGGTGCAATTCACAACCTCACCACTAGCTGCTAAAAATTACACACTGCACCTTTAAAGCAATGTAAAAACAATATGTTGTCATAACTTATTGATCATATTTTTTTTGCAGTGAACAGAGGTTAGGCTAGAGGTTAGCATTGATGGACAAGTGGAGATCGGAGCAATGCTGGAGCTTCGGTCCCGCTGACGATCCCGGATCGGCTCCGGCACTCCGAGGCTGAGAGACTCATGCAGGCCCGGAAGAAGTACGTGCTTCTGGGCTTGTGCTCGTTCTGCTGGCTTCTGCTGTATTACCTACAGGACCGGCTCCTGGGTTTCCTCGCGTATCGGAGAGGAGAGGGTGCGCGACCGTGGCCCGACTGGCTAGATCGGGATCTTCTCCCGGGATTCGCCGAACACGCCGAGCTGTTAAATGACGGAGGACCGGGAGACTCGCCTCGGCAGCGACGGCAAGCGTGGACCGGGATCTACAAGGACAGTCGGTGCAGGATGGAAACATGCTTCGATTTCGCGCGATGTCAAGCGCTAAGCGCCTTTCGGGTCTATATTTATCCGCCAGAGAAGAACGAACGAGTGTCGGAAAGCTATCGGAAAATCCTGACCTCGGTGGCGGAGTCGCGTTACTACACGTCGGATCCTCGGGAAGCGTGTCTATTCGTGTTGGGAATTGATACGCTTGACCGGGATCAGCTATCGACGCAGTTCGTTCCTAACGTAGACGAGCGGATTCGCGGATACCCGCTCTGGAACGACGGGAGGAATCATGTCATCTTTAACCTTTATTCAGGAACTTGGCCGAATTACACCGAGGATCTGGGATTTAACATGGGACAGGCTATCTTAGCAAAAGCAAGCTTGAATACGGAGCACTTCCGACCGGGATTTGACGTCTCAATCCCGCTGTTTTCTAAAGAACACCCTCAGAAGGGCGGCGAACGCGGGTGGCTAGTGCGCAACACCGTCCCGCCGCGCCGGAAGTACTTGTTGATGTTTAAAGGGAAACGTTACTTGACGGGCATCGGATCGGACACTCGTAACGCTCTGCATCACATCCACAACGGGAAGGACATCGTGTCCCTCACCACGTGTCGCCACGGGAAGGACTGGGAGAAGCACAAGGATGCGCGGTGTGACCGGGATAACCGGGAGTATGAGAGGTGAGTTTCTGGTTTCCGTGACTCAGTGTTGAACACGATACGCTGCTATCGGCTACTGATGTAACAGAGTCAGGAGTGAATAACGCTCAACATGTATCAAGTGTTCTCTTGGGATGATGTCATACATCATACATGTGTTTAAGCCAAGCGACAACCTTCCTGTCTCTCTCTTGAATTCAACACTGAAGTGACTTAAACTGCAATTCATCGACTGGCCACTAGAGACCGGCTGCAGAAGAGAGTCAATCCCATAGACCCCCATGTTAAAATGCCAAACTTTACAGAAGAAAAAAACGTGTTTACAGCCTGGTGCAAAACGTGGTTTAGGTCTATATAACTAATTCTGCCCTTCATGACGACTGTGAGGGGGGTGAATGTTTTTACAAATCATCCGTTTAAATTATATTGAGCCTTAAAGTTGAGCATAATTAAGGGCGTGGCCACTTGAGTGACAGGTGGATTGCCGCTGATGTCACTTCTAGCCATTTGTCTGCTGTCTGTTAGCGTCACGCCACCTCAGCTAATCCGCCTCGCTGCACATTTCGGTTATCCGCGAGTGACGCGCTGCCAAGATGGCGACGGCCGGCTCCGCCCACTTTGGGCTTCAAAAATGCTCTTCAGAAACACTACGGATGACATCACGGACTATTTTTTACAGTCTATGGTTTAAAGAGACTTTGACTCAACATTTCTCATTCATGAAACATGAGCGGAATGAATGCGCTTTCGCTAACCCCCGCCCCCTTGGTTACTGTTGCTAGCGTTACAGAACATCAAATATGAATGAACATTTCCATAATTGTTAGTAAAATGTGCTCATAAATTATAGGCTATTATTCCTACATTGACTGAAATTCAGTGTGATACTGAACATTTATTTATGTTTCAAGATTCATTTAAAGAAAAATATACTAGGTACTTTTTGTCAGCATAATTTTATTGTATTTTTGAATACTTTCTGAGAGAATGCATTTAAACATTCTGTTGTCTTGACAAAGCTTTTTATTCTTCTGAGACTAAATTTTGTCAGCATCTCCAGCAGGCTAAATCATGCTAGCAACGTGCTAAAACATGATAGCAAAAGGTTAACAATTGGTAAGCCATGATAGCAAAATGCTAAATAATGCTAGTAATGTGCTAAATCATGTTAGCAATATGTTAAAACATAATTAGCAATATGTTAAAACATGTTAGTAAAGCTAAACATGCTAGCAATCGGTAAGACATGTCAGCAACATGCTAAATAATGTTTGCCATATGCTAAGACATGCTAACAAGCTAGCTAGGAAGCTTTTATAACTTTAATACAAGGCTTTGTCTAAGCCACGAGTACCAACAAACTTTCATTTAAAATGTAATTTTTGCATTTAAAACTACACATGCAGATCCACCGTTGACTTACATTAGAAAAGAGCAAACTTGAGAGAGAGAAAACGCATGGAAACAGTTGCTATGGCAGGATTGGTCAGTGACATTTGTAGGCGGGGCTTAGCTAAGCTCAGGTTACACTGCTTGTGTTTAATGACAACAAAAGCTCCAACTTTAATTATTCTCAGAGGACTAGAAATAAAATGATGCTTGATAGTATAGTCCCATCTCAGCTGTTC
>CM060634.1:995000-1027500 GCA_030578275.1 Meda fulgida | reverse complement strand
TTTTTATATTATATTTTTATTTATTTTACAAATTATTCTAAAATAAAAAGTATTTTTTATATATATATATATATATATATATATATATATATATATATATATATATATGTACTTATTTATTTTTAGGCTATAATTAAACACTGATTAACAAATTATTATTAAAAATAAAAATGATGTTATATTTTCCTTTTCGTTATTTTAAATGTTTTTTTTACAAATATATTTATTTTAAATTTATATTATATATTTGTAATATCTGTGTTAAACTGGGACGCTGAGAGCTGTCAATCAAACTCTAGACATGCACATATCAACGATCGAACTGTCCAACTCCATCGATGCTCCTGCTGTGCATCAGCCAACGCTCGTCAAAGAAGACCGACTGACACACACACACACACACACACACACATACAGTCGTGCTCAGAATTAATGGTACCCCTGGTAAATATGATAAAAAATGGCTGTAAAAAATAAATCTGCATCGTTTATCCTTTTGATCTTTCATTCAAAATATTGGCAAAATTCTAAACTTTCATTGAAGTGAAAGAATAGAAAGTGGGGGGGAAATCACATTATGAAATAAATGTTTATCTCCAAAACACGTTGGCCACAATTATTGGTACCCTTTTATTAAATACTTTTTGCAATCTCCTTTTGCCAAGATAACAGCTCTGAGTTTTATCCTATAATGCCTGATGAGTTTGGAGAACACAGACAAGAGATCAGAGACCATTCTTACAGAATCTCTCCAGATCCTTCAGATTCCCAGATCCATGTTGGTGCTTCTTCTCTTCAGTTCACTCCACTCATCAGGTCTGGGACGGTCATGGCAGAAGCTTCATTTTGTGCTACTTAACACATTTTTGTGTTGATTTTGATGTTTGTTTTGGATCGTTGTCCTGATGGAAGATCCAACCACGGCCCATTCTAAGATTTCTAGCAGAGACTGTCAGGTTTAGATTTTTTATCTGTTGGTATTTGATAGAATCCACGATGCCATGCATGTATCTGAACAAGAAGTCCAGGACCTCCCGCAGAAAAATATGACCACAACATTAAAGATGGTATATTAAATTGTACACATGGGGTACTTTTTATCCTTGTGTGCACCAAACCCATCTTGCATGTTTGCTGCCAAAAAGCTATTTGTTAGTTTCATCTGACCACAGAACCCTGTGCTGTTTGAAGGTCCAGTCATGTCTGACAACTGAATTTGCTGGGGTTTGTTTTTGGATGAGCAAGGAGGATTTTTCTTGAAAACCTCCCAAACAACATGTGGTGATGTAGGGGTTGTTCAATTTTTTTTAATAGGCTTTCTGAACCCAAGACTCAACTAATCTCTGCAATTCTCCATCTGTGATCTTTGGAGAGTCTTTGGCCACTGAAACTTTCATCCTCACCATGCATTAAGACAATATAGACACACGTCCACTTCCTGGCAGATTTGTAACATCTTTAGTTGATTGGAAGTGCTTAATTATTGCCCTGATGGTCAAAATGGGGATTTTCAATGCTTTAGCTATTTTCTTACAGCCACTTTCTATTTTGTGACGCTCAACAATCTTTTGATGCACATCAGAACTATATTCTTTGGTTTTACTCATTGTAATGGATGATGAAGGGAATTTGGCCTTTGTGTTTCCTCATATTTAAACTCTTGTAAAACAAGAAGTCATGGCTGGACAATTTCATGTTCCTAGTCACCCTGGTGTGCAAAAAAAAGGTAAATATGGATGGGAATATACTTAAGAGATATTTTACTCGTAAACAATTCTAGGGGTACCAATAATTGTGGCCAACTTGTTTTGGAGAAAAACATTTATTTCATAATGTGATTTCCCCTCCACTGTCAATTATTTTACTTCAATGAAAGGTTCGATTTTTGCCAATTTTTTGAATGAAATATCAAAAGGATAAACGATGCAGAATTATTTTTTTACAGCCATTTTTCATCATATTTACCAGGGGTACCATTAATTCTGAGCACGACTGTATATATATTTTAGGTAACACTGTTACATATATTACATGTACTTACCATAGTATTCACAGTAAATTATGCAGAATTACATGCAACTCACCCTCAACCAAACCCTAACCCTATAGTAAGTACTTATTACTCAGTGCTTGAATATATAAAAACAATGACACCTTAAATAAAGTGTAACCATATTCTATATTGTTTAAAACTGGTGAAATGTCGAGTTTACAAGCAGAATGTTGCATTGACCAACAGACTCATTCATTAGACCAGATTCCTGAAAGACCACGATAAATTACACACATAAAATTGCATATTGTATAAAAACTAATTTGATTGTTCTAGCATTTAAGGGGCAAAATAGAATATTATGTATATGCCTTCTGAAACTATTCATTCAACCAATCAGCTTCCACCAGGAAAAGCAGGAAGTTCTTTCCCTCAAGGTCAAACGCTCTCCATGTTAAATGGTGTGTGTGTGTGAGAATAGTAGCTGGTAATGTAGTGCTTTATCTCGCTTCGCAGAAGTGGATCTGAGAGAATTCATCCGTATCACGTCTGTTATTGTCTGTCTCTGCTGGAGCTGAAAGCTTTTAAAGAGGAGGAATGAGCCGAGACTCCAGGAGACGTCCCGCACACTCTTATTTAAGCTTTCAAAATGCCCTGATTTACCTCGGATCGAACAAATATACACCAAACGCATGTTTCTACAGTCACACTGAACATAAACAGAGTGTCTGCAGCTTCCATTGATTTTCAGGGATACAGGGAAGACTTTACTGTAGAATGGCGATATCAGCATCTCTTTGCTCACCGTAAAAATGCATGTGATGTAAACAAGGTTTTTGTATTGGCATTATATATCCCATATCCTAAAGTGTTAAGGATGAGGGTTTTGACTGGGGTTTGCTGCTTTAAATGAGCATAATTAGGTAATATTATATCGGAATGACAAATATTTTGTGTAGAAGATTCGGTCTCTCTAAACTACTTTCTGCTCTGATTGGTCAGTGGCTCAGTCTGCTGTGATTGGCTCAGTCTGCTGTGATTGGCTCAGTCTGTGGCTCAGTCTGCTGTAATTGGCTCAGTCTGTGGCTCAGTCTGCTGTGATTGGCTCAGTCTGCTGTGATTGGCTCAGTCTGTGGCTCAGTCTGCTGTGATTGGCTCAGTCTGCTGTGATTGGCTCAGTCTGTGGCTCAGTCTGCTGTGATTGGCTCAGTCTGCTGTGATTGGCTCAGTCTGTGGCTCAGTCTGCTGTAATTGGCTCAGTCTGCTGTGATTGGCTCAGTCTGTGGCTCAGTCTGCTGTGATTGGCTCAGTTTGCTGTGATTGGCTCAGTCTGCTGTGATTGGCTCAGTTTGCTGTGATTGGCTCAGTCTGCTGTGATTGGCTCAGTCTGCTGTGATTGGCTCAGTCTGTGGCTCAGTCTGCTGTGATTGGCTCAGTCTGTGGCTCAGTCTGCTGTAATTGGCTCAGTCTGCTGTGATTGGCTCAGTCTGTGGCTCAGTCTGCTGTGATTGGCTCAGTTTGCTGTGATTGGCTCAGTCTGCTGTGATTGGCTCAGTTTGCTGTGATTGGCTCAGTCTGCTGTGATTGGCTCAGTCTGCTGTGATTGGCTCAGTCTGTGGCTCAGTCTGCTGTGATTGGCTCAGTCTGTGGCTCAGTCTGCTGTGATTGGCTCAGTCTGTGGCTCAGTCTGCTGTGATTGGCTCAGTCTGTGGCTCAGTCTGCTGTGATTGGCTCAGTCTGCTGTGATTGGCTCAGTCTGTGGCTCAGTCTGCTGTGATTGGCTCAGTCTGTGGCTCAGTCTGCTGTGATTGGCTCAGTCTGTGGCTCAGTCTGCTGTGATTGGCTCAGTCTGCTGTGATTGGCTCAGTCTGCTGTGATTGGTCAGAAAGCAAACGCTCATTATCATATCTGAATCTCAGCTCTTGATCACAGTGATACGAACAGTAACGATGGCGTGGGTTTTACCGTATCGATCTCATCAGTGGATTTGCTTTATCAGCAGAAAACAGCGTCTTCTCGACACGAACAACACGAACCAAACTCTTCAGTCTCAGATACACTAGTGTTTGAGGGCGGGGCTTAGAGACGCTGCTCAGCCAATCAAGAGCATAGACTGGCATTATGCAAATGAGTTACAAACCTTTACAGGTTCAGCAGGAAGTGACCGTTTTCGTGTTGTAGTGTGGACTGTGAAGCCGGAGGTATTTTTAAACAGTTTAGTCATATGATCCATGTTGTACCAATAGATATTCATGTTTACTGGTATTGTGCCTGTTAATTATGTCCGATTCACTTTTACACTGTTGCTAAAATATGTTACTTCTTATAACTATGTTCTTCATATCACAGTAGCCTCCTGCAAAGATGACAGAAAATGTCTCACGTTTGCTGTCCTGCGGCAATACAGGAGCAGTCGCGGTTTAGACCACACATGCGATGACTGAGTGCGAACTTTATCCGTGAATGATGAGATATTTTGCCAAATAAAATGATCCTGTTAGAAGAATTGAGCGATAACTTTATTTTTCCATCTGTATCATCTTAGTGAGCTTTTGTGAGGTTTCATGCATGTAAGGTGAATTTAGAAGTTTCTCTTCCACACTGAAACGCCTGAAACGCTAGTGTGGACGGAGAGCGCTTTTAAACGAAAACGCCGTTTTCCAATGTATCCGGATTAATGTAGACGTAGCCTGAATTACTGACGACTCGTTTCAGTTCAGAATCACAAAAACTCCATTTAGTGGCATCCTGACTAAGCACAAGTAAACGTATGTGTTTATTCATTAGGGAATTACAAACCTGCGCACATATATTCAAACGCACATAACTATAGAATCAGCTCTTAATGCGCATGTGAACGCATCAGCGTTTCTTACAGGTTCAGCTTAAAGTCTGTTTAGAGAGAACGCCGGCGACTAAGCGGCCCCTAATTTAATAACAAATGATCATTTCAATGGAAGTAAATAAATCAAAACTAACGTTAGCTGGAAAATAACATTATTCAAGAACCGCTATAAAGCCAAAACAATCTGTTACCTCAAATTATATGTTTACCTCTGTAAAGCTGCTGTGAAATTATCTACATTGTTAAAAGCGCTATATAAATGAAGATGACTTGACATTATCATGTATGCATTTTGTAAATGCTTTTCACAGAGTATGCATTTAATTTGTGTTTATGTGTGGAGTGGAATCAGTGACCTTTCAACCATGTAGATGAATATCTGTTAAATAAGATTGTTTACACTCATTAATTTATGTGGAAATGGAAAAACGAAACGAAACTGTTCATTAAGCCAAGGTCAAGCACACCTGATCCCAGGCCAGCCGTGATTTTAGACTCAGCCAAAAGCATGCTTTCTGCATCTGAGCACAGGAGCTCCAGGCTGGAGAAGTGTCAGGCTCCCAGTGTTAAACACCGGCGTCGTGACGTGCCCTACATAAACCTGTCAGACGAGCAGCGCTTTCAGCTTTATGAATTAATCATTCGAGAATTGGTGAACCTTTACTTGACAACGGCCTCAATGGCAGCGTTCACCTGTCGCGTTAGATAGCGCTATCACAACAGCTTAAAGATTCTCCTGGACGCCAAGTGTGCGCTGTAGCCATGGAAACAGTGGTCTAAACCCATATATACCCGATTTAAAGCATGCACTTATGAATAATCCTGGGGAATGGGCCGGATTACGTCCTTTTAGGCACCGCATAGAAAATCAAACATCAGCCTACCTGTAAAAACGTGCATGTATCCATTATTATGTTCACATGGAATCTCTTTTTTTTTGTTTTCGGTGATTGTGTTGAATGAATTGAAATATGATAAAATGTGGTAGAAATAGTGCTGAGCATTACACTCCTATTAAAGGTGCTATACTTTTCCACTAAAATGAATCCTTTTTTTATTGCCTGTGTGTGAAGGGGTTGTAATCACACATTACAATGATCCACTTGTCGAGTTTTGCTATTACCTCTGAAGGCCAGTATTCCTATCTCTATGTGAAGGCTCCGGGTCGGATTTACCGCGCGAAATCCATCGGATGTGACGTGCATGTGCGCTCCCGAGCCTCTCTCCTTTCTGTAGACGGTCAGGGAGTTACGGCCGGTCAAAGGCACACGTTTTTCAGCTTATATCTCGGTCAATCTTTGATGAATATTCCCAAGACTCCTCCTCCCCCGAATTTGAGCTCTGGGTCTTCGCGTTCCAGAGATACGAGAGATTTTCTCCTGAAATCGCGACGTCACCGGCGTCCGCAATTTTGCAGCGCGCCCGATGGTTTTCGGCTAATATCTCTGCGAAAACACCACCGAAAATTATGAAACTTTTATGCTTCTTTTCAGCTCGACTAGACGATTCCAACGAGTACAGTGCGTCGAGTATTCACCGAGATATTTGCGTAATAGACGGTATTGCCTTTGAGTTCGAGCACGAGTGCTCTTGTAAAAATTGGTTGCAATCTGAAACATCACCGCTAGAGGCCGCTAAAAACTACATATAGCCCCTTTAATATAGGCGAAAGTATTTGCCATTTTAAGAGCGCCTCCTACTGACATAACATACAACATTGATAACAAGATTGCAAATTCAAAGCAAGCAGAAGTAGTCTTAAATTTAGCTCTTTGTTTGTTTAAATTTAAAGTCCCTGTAGTCAATAATTGTATCCCTCAAAACTGTTTTATCACCAATTTATCAAAACTTTAATCACCAATAATTACATATTAAATGTTTTTTCCTTGAAAAAAATTCTTCGTGTCTTAAAAAATCTTTAATGTAACTCGACACCCTTGCCTCATTTAGTATGCGCGGTGCTATGGATATGCAAATGAGCCCCGCCTCCACTCACTCACTCAGAGATCCACTGGTTGACGAGCACACGTTGATCTGATTGGTTACAAGGTCGTTTGTGACGTCAGAAACACCAGCGATTTCACGTGTTTTTGAGACTGTCTTTGGTTCACTGCAGTTTTAAGCAGAAAATACTCAGCAATGCTGTCGACTTATGAATCTACACATGCTTTGTCTTAAAGCATATTAAAAACACCACATAGACACATAAACAACATTAAAAGCTGTATTTAAACTTTAAAATCAATAAGTGGTTGTATGTGCAATGAATATTGGGTAACACTTTACAACAAGGCTCATTAGTAAATGTATAAACTAACATGAATTAACAATGAGCAATACAGTATTTATTAATCTTTGTTCATGTTAGTTAATAAAAATACAGCTGTTCATTGTTCACAGTTCACAGTGCATTAACTAATGTTCACAAATACAACCTTTGATTTTGATAATGTATTAGTAAATGTTGAAATTAATATTAACCAAGATTAATAAATGTTGTAGAAGTATTGTTCATTCTTAGTTCAACTAATGATAACTAATGAACCTCATTGTAGTGTTACCCAATATTGTGTGTGCATGCATGCTTTCCAGTTTAAACTCCACGTTTCCAGTATAGGCTTATCTGGTTTACTCTTATTTACAGCCAGTTTTAGGATTATTCAGTATTATGTGTGTATAATCCTGCATGTTGTTTAGTTTGAACAAGCGGCGTCTTTGTGTTGTAACTCTCCCATTCCAAACACATAATTCCCTGTCTCGTTGTTTGCCTAATTTCCATAAACGTTGATCCGTGGCTATCTCTATTGTCTCCCAGTTTTCTCTTCTCGTAACCCAGCGCTCATTGTCCTCACTGTCCCTGTGATCGTCCGGCATTCTGTCCCGATCGGACACGCATCCCGTACACGTGGATGCTTTGATATTTTGGGAGCACCGTTACACGCCCTGTCTTTTCTCAGTGTGTGCCAGTGATCATGATGTCCTCCCAGTCCCCAGCTGTCTTGATCCCATCATCCCTGCGGATACACTGAGCTCGGCCTACTGTTGGGAATGCAGAAACCAGAGACTCTCTATCACTCTCACTTTCTCTCTCTCTCTCACACTCTCACTTTCTCTCTCTATCACTCTCTCTCTATCACTCTTACTTTCTCTCTTTCTCTCTCTCTCTCTCTCTCTCTCTCTCTCTCTTTCTCTCTCTCTCACACTCTCACTTTCTCTCTCTCTCTCTCGTTCACCGTCTCACATTCTCATGTTCTGGTCTGGAGAAGCGCTGACCCGTGTTCACAGGCTTCCACACCCTGTTCCTAAACCCACGAGTCTCTCCTGCTGACATGGGAATCTGCTTCTGATTCATAACTGATATGGAACGTGATTTGAACAGCAGCGCCTGTTATAGACATGACACTCTCTCTCTCATCAGTCTCTCTCTCTCTCTCATCAGGCTATCACTCTCTCTCTCTCTCTCTCTCATCACTCTCTCTCTCTCTCTCTCTCATCAGGCTATCACTCTCTCTCTCTCTCTCTCTCTCTCTCTCTCTCATCAGTCTCTCTCTCTCTCTCTCATCAGGCTATCACTCTCTCTCTCTCTCTCTCTCTTCAGGCTACCTCTCTCATCAGTCTCTCTCTCTCTCTCTCTCTCTCTCTCATCAGGCTATCTCTCTCTCTCTCTCTTCAGTCTATCTCTCTCTCACCTAGTCTATCTCTCTCATCAGGCTCTCTCTCTCTCTCATCAGGCTATCTCTCTCTCTCTCTCTTCAGGCTATCTCTCTCTCTCTCTCCACTCTATCTCTCTCTCTCTCTCATCAGGCTGTCTCTCTCTCTCTCTCATCAGGCTATCTCTCTCTCTTCAGTCTATCTCTCTCTCACCTAGTCTATCTCTCTATCTCTCTCTCATCAGGCTCTCTCTCTCTCTCTCTCTCTCTCTCTCTCCAGTCTCTCTCTCTCTCTCTCTCTCTCTCTCATCAGGCTATCTCTCTCTCTCTCATCAGGCTATCTCTCTCTCTCTCTTTTCAGGCTATCTCTCTCTCTCTCTCTCTCTCTTCAGGCTATCTCTCTCTCTCTCTCTCTCATCAGGCTATCTCTCTCTCTCTCATCAGGCTATCTCTCTCTCTCTCTCTCTTTTCAGCCTATCTCTCTCTCTCTCTCTCTCTCTTCAGGCTATCTCTCTCTCTTCAATTCAATTCAAATGAGCTTTATTGGTATGAATGTGTAAAATAGCACAATATTGTCAAAGCAATAGACATATACAAAGAAACATATATGAGACAGCAGCAGAAGGTCGTCATCGTACAGGACGCTTCTGATCTCTCTGTCCTCGAGGGTCAGACCAGAACAAGAGGACTTCTCCATGTTGATACGAGTTCATTAATATAGATATTGAATAGAGTCGGGCTGAGGCTGCAGCCTTGACGGACTCCTTTAGTTTGACTGAAATAATCAGTACGCTTGTCATTAATCTTAACCCCGCATTAGTTCCTTTATGATGTCATATGTCCTTCCTCCTATTCCAATTTGGATCAGTTTTAGGAAAAGCCCATTTTGCCATACAGAATCAAAGGCTTTTTTAAAGTCAATGAAGCAGCCAAATATTTTCCCTTGTTTTGTTTGTTGGACGTGTTTTTGTATGAGTGTGTGGAGTGTGTAAATGTGATTTGATGTTCTCTGTTTAGGCATCTTAAGGATCTTGTGTTGTTGGAGGAACTGAACTTGCCTGTCGTTGATGATGGAGCAGAAGAGTTTGCCCAGGTTGCTGCTCACTGTGATGCCCCTATAGTTATTTGGGTCGCACTTCTCACCCTGTTTAAAGATTGGTGTAATCAAATTTTCTTTCCAGATCTCAGGGAAGTGTCCTGCTTTTAATAAAAGATTGAATAGTTTCAGAATTGCTGCTTTCAGTTTGGGGCTGCTCTGTTTCAGAATCTCATTAGATATTAAATCCACGCCACAGGATTTTTTATTTTTTAGGGATTTCATCTCGTCTGTCAGTTCGTGTAATAATATGGGCTGGTCTAGATGGTTTAGCTGGTCTTTTACAGTGCGCTCCAGGGTATAGAGTGGCGAGGTCAGATGTTTTTGGGTGAGGGTTGGTTTTCCTAAATGTTCGGTCCAGATGTTTGGGTCATAGATGGGAATGTGTTTGGGTTCTATTGATTTATCTAATTTATTCCATAATTCCCAAAAATAATTCTGATCTACTGCCTCTTCAATCTTATTAAGCTTTGCTTTCATGTGATCAGCTTTTTACTGTATTAGTATTGACTATGTTTTGAGGGTTTGCTGATATTTGTCTCGAGTTTGTTGATTTGCAGGATCTCTGTGTTTTACGTTTGATAATGATCTTAACTCTTTTCCTTATTTTTGGCATTCTTTATCAAACCAACCATCTTTAGCTATTTCTTTCTTACATCTATAATTTTTTCTTTTTCTCAGGGCTTTTCTGACCACTGTATAAAATATGTCATTTAATTGATGAGTTGCTAAATTGATTGTTTTCTTCTCTTCGCTAAATGAAGTAGACAGAAATGAATCTATCATGTTCTGGACCCGGGTGCTGTGGAGCTGGGCTTCATACTGGGCAGGACTGTCTTTACCCCATATAAACGTGGAGGGGAGGGGGTGCAGTTTAACCTTGGGATCTGAAGGCCGGAGATTCCTGGATCTGTTCAGACTGAGGACTGTGTGGCTGTGGTCTGATAATGGCAGCTGTGGCATCACTGTGAAATAGTTGATTTGACTGTGGTCTATATCTGTGATGGCGTAATCTACTGCGCTGCTGCCGAGAGATGAGCAGTAGGTGAACGACCCAGAGAATCTCCCTTTGTTCTGCCGTTAGCGATATACAGACCCAGGCTTTTGCAGAGCTGCAGGACTTGTTTATCGTGTTGTCATAATTATGACGTGCCTTCGAAAAGTGTTTCCGTTTATATATATATGTGAATTGCTAATATATTTGTCTCCATCTGAGGTAATCCTTTCCCGTTCTAGCGTTCAGATCCCCCATTAACAGAACCGATCCTAGAGATTGAAAGTAGACGATCTCTGACTGTAGGGTTGGGAAGATGTCTTCATTATAATAAGGAGACTCATATGGGGGGATGTATGTGGCACACAGGTACAAGTCCTCATCTGAACACAAAAGCTCTTTTTGAAGTTTTAACCAAATATGTGTTTTCCCTTTTTTCACAGGCTGAATATAGTGCCACAGATGATCTTTGAACCAAACTATGATTCCTCCTGAATCTCTTCCGTTTTTAATGTTAGGCTGTTTGATTGAAGGGATTCGTAGCTCTCTGTAGTTTGGAAGAGTGCGGATTTTGGAGTGTAAACGACACCATGTCTCAAGTAATATAATTATATCTGAACTATATACAATATTAACAAAATCAGGGTTAGTAATTTTCTCCCCAAAAGCAGAAGAGAACATCCCCTGAATGTTATAGCATGTTATTTTAAACGATGACATTGACAAATATTGGATTTACCAGAAAAGTGATGAAATTCATGACCCAATCATGTTTTAAAATATAGATTAATCAATTAGGAAGATAATATAGAGGACATATAGAAGTATAGTGAGTCGGTCAATTTTACATGTTGAAAAAATAAATACATAAAAATTAATTAAGAAATAATGATCATTCTTCACAGACATAGCCTACTATGAGTGTTTAAGCTAACATATTGTCACATATAATTTTCAGCATGTGTTTGATCTGGATCAGGTCAGTGGTGTCGGCTCTACCTGATCCTGCCACTACAGCGGCGTAGCTGTCCGTCTGTCTGGCCTTCTCACGCCCGGGGGGTTTCTGAGGGGGTTTCAGGGCTGACTCCTTGATGGGTTTTGCGAACAGTCTCATGCCCTCTCGATGGATGTGGATACGGTCATATAGATGCTCATGGGTGATGGGCTGATGGTTGGCTATTTGAACGTTCGGCATTGAAGCGCAGATGTTAGCTATCTCCGTGTTGATTGTGTTGATGATCCTTTGAGGGACGTCTCTGCGAGGTAGAAGGGTTGAGATGGTGACCTTGGCTCCGGGGTAGATCCTGCTGGCTGTTTTCACCACGTTGGACAGGGCTTTAGTGACGTCCACCCTTGCACTGAGGCCGTTTGTTCCGGTGTGAAGAATGATGTGCACGGCGCATCTCTCTCTCTCTCTCTCTCATCAGGCTATCTCTCTCTCTCTCTCTCATCAGGCTATCTCTCTCTCTCTCATCAGGCTATCTCTCTCTCTCTCTCATCAGGCTATCTCTCTCTCTCTTCAGTCTATCTCTCTCTCTCTCATCAGGCTGTCTCTCTCTCTCATCAGGCTATCTCTCTCTCTCTCATCAGGCTATCTCTCTCTCTCTCTTCAGTCTCTCTCTCTCTCTCATCAGGCTATCTCTCTCTCTCATCAGGCTATCTCTCTCTCTCTCATCAGGCTATCTCTCTCTCTCTCTTCAGTCTATCTCTCTCTCACCTAGTATCTCTCTCTCTCTCTATCTCATCAGGTTGTCTCTCTCTCTCACCTAGTCTATCTCTCTCTCTCTCTCTCATCAGGCTATCTCTCTCTCTCTTCAGTCTATCTCTCTCTCTCTCTCTCTCTCATCAGGCTATCTCTCTCTCTCTCTTCAGTCTATCTCTCTCTCTCATCAGGCTATCTCTCTCTCTCTTCAGTCTATCTCTCTCTCACCTAGTATATATCTCTCTTATCAGGTTATCTCTCTCTCTCATCAGGTTATCTCTCTCTCTCATCAGGTTATCTCTCTCTCTCTCTCATCAGGCTATCTCTCTCTCTCATCAGGTTATCTCTCTCTCTCTCTCATCAGGCTATCTCTCTCTCTCTTCAGTCTATCTCTCTCTTCAGTCTATCTCTCTCTTCAGTCTATCTCTCTCTCTTCAGTCTATCTCTCTCTTCAGTCTATCTCTCTCTTCAGTCTATCTCTCTCTTCAGTCTATCTCTCTCTCACCTAGTATATATCTCTCTTATCAGGTTATCTCTCTCTCTCATCAGGTTATCTCTCTCTCTCTCATCAGGTTATCTCTCTCTCTCTCTCATCAGGCTATCTCTCTCTTTCTTCAGTCTATCTCTCTCTCTTCAGTCTATCTCTCTCTCACCTAGTCTATCTCTCTCTCTCTCATCAGGCTATCTCTCTCTCTCTTCAGTCTATCTCTCTCTCACCTAGTCTATCTCTCTCTCTCATCAGGCTATCTCTCTCTCTCTTCAGTCTATCTCTCTCTCACCTAGTCTATCTCTCTCTCATCAGGCTATCTCTCTCTCTCTTCAGTCTATCTCTCTCTCATCAGGTTATCTCTCTCTCTCTCTCTTCAGTCTATCTCTCTCTCACCTAGTCTATCTCTCTCTCTTCAGTCTATCTCTCTCTCATCAGGTTATCTCTCTCTCTCTCTTCAGTCTATCTCTCTCTCACCTAGTCTATCTCTCTCTCTCTCATCAGGCTATCTCTCTCTCTCTTCAGTCTATCTCTCTCTCATCAGGTTATCTCTCTCTCTCTCTCTTCAGTCTATCTCTCTCTCACCTAGGCTATCTCTCTCTCTCTCTTCTGTCTGTCTCTCCCTCACCTAGTCTATCTCTCTCTCTCTCATCAGGCTATCTCTCTCTCTCTCTTCAGTCTATCTCTCTCTCACCTAGTCTATCTCTCTCTCTCTCTCTCACTTCCGGTGTGACTGTTGAGTGTGAGCGGAGCGTTTGGGAGTGAATCTTTCTTTCTCACTTTTCTTTCTTTTTTGGGTTATTGTTTGTTTGTTTGGGCCGCCGCGTGCTACCGTTCTCTTTGCGAACAGCATGACGGCCCCACGTATGCAAGGTTTGAGTAAACTCAAGCGGCGCCATGGAGTGAAAGTTGCGTCCGCGGTGAGCGTGGAAGACTGTTGCCTGGCTGCAGGAGAGGTTGTTGGGCATGAGCATATCATGTCGGCCTCTAGAATGAACAGTGCCACTGTCATCTTTCTTAGCTCTGTTGAAAAGGCAAATGAGCTAGTTGAGACTGGTATAGTTATTGAGAATCTTTTTACTCATGTTCTCCCACTTTCCATGCCATCTAAAAAAGTGTTGTTGTCGAACGTTCCGCGTTTCATAAGTGGCGAAACTTTGGTGAGAATTTTATCACAATATGGTAAATTGGTGTCACCTATTAAAATGATACCAATCAGAAGATGTTTCTTGTGAAACGTGGTTTCATTTAGGAGATTTGTTTACATGATCCTAAAGGATGATGAGGATCTAGATCTTTCATTACATCTCAAAGTTGACGAGTTCGATTATGTTATTTATGCTACTACGGACAAGATGAAATGTTTTAAATGTGGTGAAGTGGGCCATTTAATCCGTGCTTGCCCTGGTAAAAATAAGGAAAACGTTTCAGTGGTGGTTGACATTGTTAATGTTAGTGAGCCGGTCGAGGCTGGTCCGTCTAACGCGGCTCGGCCAGCGGCGGAGACGGCTGAGGAGAATCCGCCCGCGGCCGAGAGTGCGGCGATCCAGGTAAATGACACCACAAACGTGGTTGAAGAAAATAGACCGGGTGATGATGAAACATTAAATATGCAAAAAAGTGATAGTGCACCTAATGTTTTACTGCCCGATTCGTTTTGTGATGGCATTGAAATGGAGACAGAGCAGAGTGACTTCAAAGTTCTGTCAAAAAGGAAAACATCTGACGAGTTTCAGAAGGTTAGAGCTAAGAAAGCTGGCGTGGAGGATTGTTATGGTGAAAGTGACAGTGAGTCTTCTGACTCTAGCGTCAGTCTCTCTCAGTGTGACTTCTCTAGTCGAGGTTGTGAAGTGGATGACTTTAGACTTTTTTTAAAAGCCACTAAGAACAAGAGAGGGGTCTGTGTAAAGGATTATTTTTCAGACACAAAGCAGTTTGTTGATAAAACCAGGTTTTTTATGTCCGAAGGTTTGCTTACAAATAAGGAGATATATCGTCTAAAAAAGATAGTGAGAAAACTCATTTCTGACAGTGCCAATGAAGGTAGTGAGAAAGTATAATAGCTTGGCTAGTAATGTGGTGTGTGTGTGTGTGTGTGTGTGTGTGTGTGTGGAGTGTTGATTTGTTTCTTAGTCTTTTTCATTTCTCCAAGCATGAGTGAAGTGAATGTTGCGACTTTGAATGTAAATGGAGCAAGGGAAATGAGAAAAAGAGCAGGTATTTTTGAAGTGGTTAAACAAAAAAGAGTAGATGTTGTTATGTTGCAAGAAACACATAGTGATTTGAGGAATGCTGCTGATTGGGCTGAGGAGTGGGATGGGGTCTCTGTGTTGAGCCACAACACCTCACTTAGCGGAGGGGTCGCTATTCTTTTTGCTAAGAGTTTCAGTCCGACTTCTTATCAGGTTGATGATATATCTGGTATATTTGTTTTTATTTGCGTGCACATTCCAACTGCACAAATAGAAAGAATGTTGTTTTTAAATACTTTGTGTTCGGTTTTACAAAAATGCTGTGTAGAAGAATATTTATTCTTGGGTGGTGACTTTAACTGTACATTGTCAAACTTGGACAGGAATCATATCGAACCACACTTGCCCTCTCGTAATCGTTTAGTCCAGCTTGTCAAAATGCATGAGCTTTGTGATGTTTGGAGGCAGCTTCATGAGACACAAAAGCAATATACTTGGACTCATGTTCGTGACAGTGTGATTTCGCTGGCAAGATTGGACCGGTTCTATGTTTTAAAGCATCACTTCAACATTGTAAGAAAATGTTTAATTACTCCACTGTGTTTTTCTGATCACAGTATGGTGCAGTGTTCTGTGTTTTTAAACTCCATTAAGCCAAGGAGTGCATACTGGCAGATAAATACCACTTTGTTAAGTGACAGGTATTTTAAAAGTATGTTTAAACTGTTTTGGGATGAGTTTCGAACTGTAAAGGGGTCTTTTAAATCTCTACAACAGTGGTGGGATTTTGGGGAAGCCCAAATAAAGCAATTCTGTTTGCAGTATACTCAAAACGTCACTAGAGAGATAACTGTGAGTATGAACACCTTGGAGACCGACATTTTAAAACTTCAAGAATTAGTTGAGTCGACTGGTGGTCTGGGTTATTTAGATTCTTTGTCAAATAAAGGGACACAGTTTGCTGATTTACTGGGCATTAAAACACAGGGGGCTCTGGTCAGGTCGAGGTTCCAGAGTGTGGACCAGATGGATGCTCCATCCAGGTTCTTCTTTAACTTGGAGAGAAAGAACGGTCAGAGCAGAGTCATCCATGCTCTGCGCTCCGAGTCTGGAGGATTATTGACAAACCCAGAGGACATTCGTAAGAGAGCAGTTGTATTTTATGGAAACCTGTATAAAAATGAGATTGGGGTGGAATACAGGAGTGACAGTGAGTTTTTCAATGACTTACCCTAGGTGTCTCAGGAAGTCAATACTGAAATCTCTGGTGCTTTGAGTGTGGGCGAACTGTACAAGGCCCTCCAAGGAATGGAGTCTGGAAAGGCGCAGGGCATTGACGGCCTGCCAGTAGATTTTTATAAGTCTTTCTGGTCAGAACTAGGAGAGGACCTTCTTGAGGTATTGAATGAAAGCTTGGCTGAAGGGCAGCTGCCTCTGAGCTGCCATAGAGCAGTGCTAACCCTCCTGCCCAAGAAAGGCGACCTTATAGATATAAAGTGCTGGCGGCCCGTATCACTACTCTGTAGAGACTACAAACTGCTCTCGAAAACGCTGGCTAACAGGTTGGCAGGAGTGATGGATGGTGTCATTCATCCTGACCAGACCTACTGTGTTCCTGGTAGGCCAATATTTGATAATGTTTCATTGATTCGTGATGTTGTAGAGGTCTCCAAGATGTTAAATTTAGATTGTGGGTTAATCTCATTGGATCAGGAGAAAGCATTTGACCGTGTTGAGTTTTGCTATTTGTGGAGAGTTTTAGAGGCTTTTGGGTTTTGTCAAAATTTTATAAATCATATTAAAGTTCTTTACAGTGGCATTGAGAGTATTCTTAAGGTGAACTAATAGAGGTGTAAGGCAGGGGTGCTCATTGTCTGGTATGCTCTACTCTTTGGCAATAGAGCCACTTTTACAACAAATACGGGTTAAACTTCATGGTATATGTTTGCCAAACTGTAAAAATAACTTTATATTGTCAGCTTATGCCAACGATGTCATGATAATGGTTAATAGGCAAAGTGACATACAGGTTTTGTTAGGTTTACTTAAAGCTTTTAAAGGTTTATCCTCTGCAAGTGTAAATTGGAGTTAGAGTGAAACTTTATTATTAGGGAAATGGGCAGGTGGGAAACCAGATCTCCCTGAAGGTTTAGGTTGGGGGAAATCAGGGTTTAAATACTTAGGAGTGTATCTTGGTGATGATTTTACAGTGAGGAAAAATTGGGAAGGAGTCATTGAAAAGGTTAAAGGTCGTCTGGATAAATGGAGATGGTTAATTCCAAAGATGTCTTATAGAGGGCGTATTTTAATTACAAATAATTTAGTTGCTTCTTCACTGTGGCATAAGGTTGCATGTATTGATCCTCCCTCACATCTGTTAGTGAAAATCCAGACTATTTTAGTAGATTTCTTCTGGGATAAATTGCATTGGGTCCCACAGAGTGTGTTCTTCCAGCCTAAGGAGGAGGGTGGACATGGCCTAATACATCTTCACAGCAGAATCGCAACTTTTCGGTTGCAACTCATACAAAGACTACTAGTTGGTTCAGCTGATTATAAATGGTGTTCTGTCGCATATGTTATTTTACGTAATCTTGAGAATTTGGGTTTGGACAAAAAAAAAATTCTGGACCCTACGAAATTGAACACTTCTGGTTTACCAGTGTTTTATAAGAACCTTTTTAAAGTCTGGAGTCTTTTTGTTTTTAAAAAAGCAGAGGGTTCACAGTCACTTCATTGGCTATTGGAAGAGCCTCTAGTTCGTGGAGCACGTCTGGATGTGTCTGCCGGTGGACTTTTCCCAGGACTTAACAAGACACTCATTGACAGTAAAATCACCACTTTGAGGCAATTACTGGAAATAGCAGGACTTGATTTTAAGAATGAAGAAACAACGGCTCAACATCTGGGAATTCGATCAACCCGTCTAGGTGCGCAGCTATTGGCGAAATGGCAGACACTTCTTAACACAACAGAAAGAACTTTGTTGACTGAGTATTGTGAAGGTTTCGTTGAACCAAATCCTGAAGACTCTTTTCCTTGTTTGTTTCTTTCTTTGAACCTAGAAGAGGTTTCTGGAGTGTTTTTAAAAAGTTTTGATTCCTTGTGCATAGACTTTTTTTCTTGTACTGGGAAAACTTTGCATAAGTATTGTGTCATTATTTTCAACACAAAAAATTTAAATAAGAAAACTGATACTCCAAGGCGTGATTTTTTTACATTGAATGTGAATAGAAAACCTGAGTGGAGAGCACTTTATAAACCACCGTTGACGAAAAAGACAGGTGACTTACAGTGGAGAATTCTTCACGCCGCTGTCGCCGTCAATGCTTTTAAATTTTAAATCCTGAGGTTGATGCTCAATGTCCTTTTTGCACTGAGAGAGAAACCATTTTTCATACATTTGTAAATTGTGCAAGATTAGGGCCTTTATTTTTGTCTTTAGAACGTATTTTCCGGATGTGTAATGAAACTCTTTCGACAGTGTTATTTATTTTGGGTTTTAAATATGTGGTGAAAAAAAGATTTGTATGTCAGTTGTTGAATTTTGTGTTGGGCCAAGCAAAATTGGCTATTTATACTAGTAGAAAAAAGAAAATCGAACAAAATTCAGAGCAGAATGTAGTTGCTATGTTTTCAAACATGTTGAAAGCTAGGATATTGATTGATTTTGCTTATTATAAGCATATGGATGATCTCATTACCTTTGAAGGTATTTGGTGTTGCAATGAGGCATTGTGCTCTGTATTTGAAGGTGACTTGTTTTTTGCACATTGATTGTGAGTTGGGGCTGCTCGTAATATTTATGCGTATTGTAATGTAAACATACTGTGAAATGATTTTGTAATAAAAGTGTGTTAAAAATCAAATCAAATCTCTTCAGGCTATCTCTCTCTCTCTCTTCAGTCTATCTCTCTCTCTCTCTCTCTCTCTCTCTCTTCAGTCTATCTCTCTCTCTCTCATCAGTCTATCTCTCTCTCTCACCTAGTCTATCTCTCTCTCTCTCTCTCTCTCTCTCTCTCACCTAGTCTATCTCTCGCTCTCACCTAGTCTATCTCTCTCTCTCTCTTCAGTCTATCTCTCTCTCTCTCTCTCTCTCTCTCTCTCTCACCTAGTCTATCTCTCTCTCTCTCTCTCTCTCTTCAGTCTATCTCTCTCTCTCTCTCTCTCTTCAGTCTATCTCTCTCTCTCTCATCAGTCTATCTCTCTCTCTCACCTAGTCTATCTCTCTCTCTCTCTCTCTCTCTCTCTCACCTAGTCTATCTCTCGCTCTCACCTAGTCTATCTCTCTCTCTCTCTTCAGTCTATCTCTCTCTCTCTCTCTCTCTCTCACCTAGTCTATCTCTCTCTCTCTCTTCAGTCTATCTCTCTCTCTCTCTCTTCAGTCTATCTCTCTCTCTCTCTCTTTCACCTAGTCTCTCTCTCTCTCTCTCTCACCTAGTCTATCTCTCTCTCTCACCTAGTCTATCTCTCTCTCTCTCTTCAGTCTATCTCTCTCTCTCTCTCTTCAGTCTATCTCTCTCTCTCACCTAGTCTATCTCTCTCTCTCACCTAGTCTATCTCTCTCTCTCTCTTCAGTCTATCTCTCTCTCTCTCTTCAGTCTATCTCTCTCTCTCTCTCTTCAGTCTATCTCTCTCCCTCTCTTTCACCTAGTCTCTCTTTCTCTCTCTCTCTTCAGTCTATCTCTCTCTCTCTCTCTCTTCAGTCTATCTCTCTCTCTCTCATCAGTCTATCTCTCTCTCACCTAGTCTATCTGTCTCTCTCTCTCTCACCTAGTCTCTCTTTCTCTCTCTCTCTTCAGTCTATCTCTCTCTCTCTCTCTCTCTCTCTTCAGTAATGTGATCAGGTGCAGTGAGTGAAATGTCTCCACTCCAGTAACTGCATTAAGCGCCTCTTCTTCTTCTGCCCCCATTGTCCGTATCACTGCTCGCAAGACCAGGGTCACACAGGCCAAAGCTGTTCCTGGAACACACACACACACACACACAAAGTCAGTTTTATAATGGAGGCCAGACACACACACTCTCTCTCTCTACCGTCGGTACATGCAATCTATATTCATTTATCTCCACCACAGTGGCCCTGAGGACGCCAGTGAATCTATAGAGCAGATAACCACACACACACACACACACACACTGCTCCCTGTGAGAGAATCTGGGCACCAGCTGAAGTACAAATACTCTTGATTAGCCGATGTAATGCTGTGATTAGGACAATGTTCAGATTACTGCTGCATGCAGAAAAACACGTTACTCTATAAAACACGGCGGTTTCCAGTTTGATGAGCGGAATTTTTTTTACAAAGTTGAGTATGTAAAATATTGGTAATTTATTAGATAAATAATGTGCTAATAAATTGTATTGTGCATTTTGCATTTAGCAGATGCCTTTATCCAAAGCGACTTACAAATGAGGAATACAGCAAGCGAGTCTTCATGAAGAGGAAAACCTCAAATACAGACATCGCTCGACTCGCATTAAGGGATTCAAGGAAAAAATAACGTTTTTAGAGTCTCTCTGGTGTAGAATGTGTTTCTTCATCGCCGGTGGGTTAATGTGTGTGTGTGTGTGTGTGTGTGTGCAGGGACGTGCACAGGGGGGTTGCCCATATGCCCTTCTCGACTAACGCTGCCCTTCCGAAAAAAAAAAAAAAAACGTACAATGGATGCAGAATTTCACGTAGGCCTAGATAAATAAAGAAATCGCAAAGCCTCATTCACTTCCAATCGGGCACCGAAAGTGAAAGTGATCCTGTTCGCTTTACGCAATCACACTACACATCATGCCTAGTTGCCCAGTTACCATACGTACCATCAGAACTGAACATAGATATATACACTGAATACGAGCAAGAAGCACAACTGAATGTACGGGAAGCCAAAAAAAGGATTGTATTTTTTCCTGAAATCTAAGCATTTTTTTCTTCTTTTTTTTTTAATTATAAGTGAGTTTTTCCCCATCTGTCAATTCAATCCAGATTATTTCTTTTCAAATTAAAAAGAAATTTAAAAAATAAAATAATAATAATTAAAAAAACAATAAACAATAATATGAGGAACTCTTTTTCTCATGTGTATTTTGGTGACATTTGATAGGGATATTGATGTAGGGATTTTCATGACTCAAGTCATGTTTTTCTGTTGTTATTAGTAGTAGTTAAGGTGATTGAGTGCTGTATTTCAGTTTTTTGCCTCTTTGTGTATATATATTTTAATAAAGACCCTGTTATTCTCAGTCCTTCATATAGCCCGTGAGGTTTTTTTTGGGGGGGGGAACCCTTTTTTTTATGCCCCTCAAAATTCCTGTGCACGTCCCTGTGTGTGTGTGTGTGTGTGTGTGTGTGTGTGTGTGTGTGTGTGTGTGTGTGTGTGTGTGTGTTCCCAGGGTTGTCTGATCTATAGATCTGACAGTAACATGCATTTATTTATCACACATGCACCTTTAATAAGAATGTTTTGACGTTTAGTATTTCCACATAAGTTGCTCCTTCGAGTGCCGTACCCTGTGAAAAAACACGCTTCAAATCAATCCAAACAAGCTGTCAGACTCATAAACCAGCCCTGCTGTGGGTCAGTTTCCACAGAAGTGCAGCGCGGCTTTTTTTGCTCTCCTCCTCGGAATAATTGAAGGCTGTTGAAGTGGAGTGTGCAGCTCTTGGTTTATAATGCACAAACTGATGCCCGCGTCAGTCTACTTTCAATTAATTGGACTGTCGTCTTAACAAGGCAGCCTTGCACACGGCGGAGAGCGTGAATGATGTGTGTAATGGCGCTCGGAAAACACTGAGGAAGAGAGTCGTGATTGACAGAGCAAGCTGTGAGTGTCTGGCGCCCTGCCAGCCGTTTCTCCTGCTCGTTCACTACATGCACTTCCGTTAAACACACACATCGAAGAAGCTTTCTTGCTGAAGTTCCCATTCGTTATTTCTCTGAATATTCCGAAGCAAGCCGTGAAACTGATGGGGCTCTTCACGTGTCGGGTCAAAAATGACCGAAATTAATATTTTTATTTCAATGAAATTTACATATTTTAGTTTGATCATATATTTTTATTTTTATATTCATATTTTTATGGCACTGAATTATTTTTACGCTGCATTTGTAATCCATTTATTCACTTTTTGAGCATTGACCCAACTTAAACTGTGGTCAATCTTGAATGCTTTAAAGCGACAGACTGAAGTTTTCAGTCTCTTTTCAAAGACGACACTTGGCAGATTATTGCTGAAGTGAAAGAAGTTTTAAAAAGGTAACTTAACTTAAACTTAAAAAAAAGTTACATTTATTGTTCTGAAAAATGTGCAAAAATATTCAATTTTTGTATGAAATATATATTTTCAAAACATGTTTACTCTAAAACTGAGCCTGATATCTCAAAAAATGCGATTTCAGTGAGTTTGTTTGGCCGCAGTACCAAACGCTTCCACTAGAGGAACTTCGTCTCCTGTAAATTTCCAATGCGCTCATTTTTGAGGAGCACAACTCTGACTTTACAGGGCCATTTAACCTGTTCCAATCATGTCCTTTATTTTTGTGTGTGTCTTTGTGTGTGTCTTTGTGTGTGTCTTTGTGTGTGTGTGTGTGTGTGTGTGTGTGTCTGTGTGTGTGTGTGTGTGTGTGTGTGTGTGTGTGTGTGTGTGTGTGCTTGTTTTTATAATGACATGTGTATTACACTGGTATTACAACTTAAACGTGGTTTATGAGGACATTTCATGAGTCCTCATAAATCAAATAGCTTAAAAAACAAACAACAATGTTTTATTAAAAATGTAAAAATGCAGAATGTTTCCAATGATGGGTAGGTTTAGGGGTTGGGTTAGTGTATGTGTGTGTGTGTGTGAGTGTGTGTGTGTGATGGGCAGGTTTAAGGATAGGGGCAGTGTAAGGGGATAGAATATACAGTACAGTATAAAAACCATTAAGCCTATGGAGAGTCCTCATAATGCTTTTCAACCAACATGTGTGTGTGTGTGTGTTTACACAGCAAGTGCCAAAACCTTTACCAAGTTTCGTACCATTTCGATGAAGAAAAGAAAAAAAAAGAGAGAAAAAACAAATTTAAAATGTAACATTTTCCGGTCAAAAATGGCAACCTTAATAACCTTAATTTAATTGTAATTAATAATGTGTTATTATTACATTGATAATGTCTCAATAGAAATGTAAAATTGCCATAAAAATGACCAAAGAGCACCAGATGGTTACAAATGTTAGATGAACATCCAAATAAAATGTTTCAGAAAAAACAACAACATATAAATGCCACAGTTTTGAGAACATTATAGAGGCCGGATATTTAAGCGTTCTATTGACGTTACTTGAAGAACGTTTGTTCATAACTTTTAGAGAATCTTGCAACAACGTTGTAACTAAATTCTCTGTTAGAAGGGAATAAACTGAAGTTTCATTCACTGCAGAATCTTCCACAGACTCACTCATACAGTAATGCATTGATTCGTGAGGTGCTTTAGTGCTCCCGTAATTGCTTTTAGAAGACGTATCGGAAGCTAAAGTGGCGCCAACTGTCTGTTGACCAAAAAGCTGAACTAAATAACTGTCTCTGCTCTTAAATATCGTATGATTATAGCGATGTTTTCAAGCTGTGCTTTCAGCCTGGACTCCCTGCGGTGGAAACCCAGGGTCACATTCTGGACTGAAATGCTGTGTGGATTATTTCGAGATGTACACGCATGAATAGTTCAGAGCCGTGCAGGGGACGGGCCATCTGACGGCTGAATATATCAACCCTGAATTCTCCATTAGAATAGAACACAACTAGGCTTTTGCAACGGGAAAAACAAGAGCTGTGTTTACAGCCTGAATGATGGGTGGCATTTCCAAATGCTACATGCAAATGGACTCGCCGCTGACCTTCTCGTTCTCTGCTTCAGGACCGTTCGCTCAACTCTTTCTAATGGACTCCAGGACCGCCACGGCAAATCAAGTTTATCGATTGTCTGTCAGTTCTGTGAGTCCTGACTGACTCCAACAAAGACTCTGAGACGCGCATGATCCTGAGAGCTAAACGGGGAATGTACATGTGTGTGTGAATAGATGGAGTTCAGTCGACTGAATGGTCTAGATTAGGAGATACTTAACATGACATCTCAAACTAATAATCCAAAAATGAATTAAGTGTCATGTTGTACCAAATGTGTATGACTTTTTTTTTTCTGCGAAACACACACATACACAGACACACACACACACACTCACACACACACACACACACACACACTCACATACACAGACGCACACTCACATACACAGACACACACGTACGCACACACGCACACACACACACTCACATACACATACAGACACAAACACAGACGCACACACACACTCACATATGCATTCACATACACACAGACACACACACACACTCATACGCACACTCACACACAGACACACACGTACGTATGCACGCACGCACACACACACACTTACATACGCACTCACATACACACACACACAAAGACACGCACACACTCACATACACGCAAGCACGCACGCACACACACACACACACAAAGACACGCGCACAGCACACAAACAAACACACACACACTCACATACAGACACAAACACAGACAAACATACATGCGCACACACACACACACACATATGCACTCACATTCACACACACACAAACAAAGACACACACACACTCACATACCCACACTCACATACACACAGACACACACACTCACAAAGACACACACACAGACACACACACAGACACACATGCACACACACTCACATACGCACACACACACACACACACGCACACACACACACACACACACACACACAAACAAACAAAGACACACACACAAAGACTCAAGCACACACACGCACACGCCCTACTTGACCGAACTGACTTTAATTGTATGGACACACAATGTCTTCAAAATATCTTCTTTTATGTTCCACAGAAGAAACGAGTACAGGTTTGGAACAACATGAGGACGAGTGAATGATGAGAGAATACCCTTTTAAAATACACTGTTTATTTGTCATGAGAGATTTGCCTCCCCTTGAACTGACGGGAGGATCAGAACGGCAGCGTTACACGTTTCTCTGTTCTCTGAACGGCACGGTAGCATGCAACTCAGCGCTATGTGGCTTGCGCTTATTATAAACTGTAAATAGGATTATTTTGCACCCATACGGCACGCAGATGTTAAATAGATGCCAGTGTCTCTGTGAATATTATGCTATAATCATAATCACAAGTGAAAAGCTGATGCAAATTCAGAATCCGAATCAGAAAGAGCTTTATTGCCAGGTGTGCTTGCACACACAAGGAATTTGTTTTGGTACTGAGGCTTCCAGTGCACATATACAAATACAACAACAAACATAATAATACAAATTATAAGAATAAAAAATAAAAAAAATAAAAAATATGAGAATAAAAGTATCACAGTGGGGTTTAGCCAGAATAAACATTACAGATTTACAGATTATGAACATATTTACAGTGTTTTGAATATTATAAATAAATAAATCTACATGTATACTACCGTTCAAAAGTTTGGGATCGGTAAGATCTTTTATGTTTTTAAAAGAAGTCTCTTCTGCTCACCAAGGCTGCATTTATTTGATTAAAAATACAAAACAAACCCAGTAATATTGTTAAATATTATTATAATGTAAATCAGCTGTTTTCTATGTGAATATCTAGTAAAGTGTAATTTATTCCTGTGATCAAAGCTGAGTTTCAGCATCATTACTCCAGTCTTCAGTGTCACATGATCCTTCAGAAATCAGGAGAATATGATGATCTGATGATCAAGACACATTTATCATTATTATCACAGTTGACAACAGTTGTGCTGCTTCATATTTTTTCCGCAAACAGTGATTCATTTTTTTCAGGATTATTTGAAAGTTCAAGATAAAAGCATTTCATTAAAAAATAAATATTTTGCATTATTATAAATGTCTTTACTGTCACTTTATATCAATTTCATGCGTGCTTTCTGAAGAAAAGTATTAATTTCTTTAAAAAAAAACAATAAAACAAATTGACCCCAAACTTTTGAACGGTAGTGTAAGTATCACCTGAGTTGTAAGTTATTGCACTAAACAGTGGGAGAATTGTACTTAAAGGCATATGCCTTGGGAGGTGTGTTAACTGTTCAGAAGGGAAATGGCCTGTGGGAAGAAACTGTTCCTGTGCCGAGATGTTCCCGTGGCCAGTGATCTGAGTCTCCTACTTGACGGTAACAGTTCAAACAGGGGGTGTCCGGGTTAGTGGAGTCTGTGGTGACTTTACCTGCTCTCTTCCTCACTCTGGAAGAGTACAGGTCCTGGAGGGTTGGCCATGATCTCCTGGTCTCCTGATGTCTGATTTGGTAGCTGAACCATACCAGACAGTGATGGATGTGCATAAGACAGATTCGATGACGGTACAGTCTCTGCTGGGCCTTTTTCACAGTGGAGTCAATGTGATTATCCCACTTCAGGTCCTGAGAGATGATAGCGCCCAGGAACCAGATTGACTCCACTGCTTCCACACTGCTGTTCCTGATGGTGAGTGGGGGGAGTGCTGGGCTGTTCCTCCTGGAGTCCACTGTCATCTCCACTGTTTTGAGCGTGTTCAGCTCCAGGATGTTGTAACTGCACCAGACAGCCAGCTGTTCAACCTCCAGTCTGTAAGCAGACTCGTAACCGTTTTGGATGAGACCGATGACAGTGGTGTCGTCTGCAAATTTCAGGAGCTTGACAGAGGGGTCTTTAGAAGTGCAGTTGTTAGTGTACAGGGAGAAGAGCAGTGGGGAGAGAGCGCACCCTTGGGGCCCGCCAGTGCTGGTGGTGAGAGCCCTGGATGTGAGTTTCCCCAGCCTCACTCGCCCAGCTGGAGATCCACTGACAGATCGAGGATGGAATGGAGAGCTGGGTCAGGAAGATCAGGCATGATGGTATTGAAGGCCGAACTAAAGTCCACAAAGAGGATCCTTGCATAAGTCCCAGGTCTGTCGAGATGTTGCAGGATATAATGCAGTCCCATGTTGACTGCATCATCACAGACTCTGTAAGCAAACTGAAAGGAATCCAGCAGGGGTCCAGTGATGTCCTTCAGGTGGGCCAACATCAGTCTTTCAAACGACTTCATGACCACAGACGTGAGAGCGACAGGTCTGTAGTCATTAAGTCCAGAGATTTTGTTTTTTTTAGGGACCGGAATGATAGTGGAGCGTTTGAAGCAGCAGGGAACTTCACATTGCTCCAATGTGAACATTCCCTCGATGCTCCAGGGAAATTGACACCGCTCTGCCTCTCCGCTTATTTTCCTCTGATTCACTGATTTCTCATAGCTCATTTTCTTCTCGCCTCAGTGTGTGTGTGTGTAGGTTTGTAAGTAAGCTGAGATAGCAACTCACTCATCTGCAACTTCAATTACTTGTCAACAAACAGCCAGCGAACACTCATGTGTCCCAGTGCGCTTTTAGTCATTCCCCGCCAGCTTGCTCACACACCACACACCACATTCCACACACACACACTCACAAACTCACTTACACATACACTCACTCACTCACACACACAGACACACACACACACTCACACATACGTACACACAAACACACACACACACTCCCAAACACTCACACACTCACTCACTCACAGATACACTCACACATAAACACACACTCACTCACACATACACACACTCACTCACAGATACTCACACACACACACACAGACAGACACACACACTCACTCACTCACAAACTCACTTACACATACACTCACTCACTCACTGAAACACACAGACACACACACACACTCACAGACACACTCACTCAGATACACACACCCACACATGCGTACATACACACACACACACACACACACTCACAGACACACTCACTCAGATACACACACCCACACATGCGCACACACACACACACACACACACACACACACACACTCACAGACACACTCACTCAGATACACACACCTACACATGCGTACATACATACACACACACACACACTCACAGACACACACACACACACACACACGCACACTCACTCACTCACTCACAGACACACACACACACACTCACACCACATACCACACACACACACTCACAAACTCACTTACACATACACTCACTCACTCACACACACAGACACACACAGACACACACAGACACACACACACACTCACACCACATACCACACACACACACTCACAAACTCACTTACACATACACTCACTCACTCACTCACACACACACACACACACACACACACACACACTCACTCACAGACACACTCACACATAAACACACACTCACTCACAGATACTCACACACACACAGACACACACTCACTCACTCACAAACTCACTTACACATACACTCACTCACTCACTGAAACACACAGACACACACAGACACACACACTCACAGACACACTCACTCAGATACACACCCACACATGCGTACATACACACACACACACACACTCACAGACACACTCACTCAGATACACACACCCACACATGCGTACATACACACTCAGACACTCACTCACTCACTCACTCACTCACAGATACACTCACACATAAATACACACTCACTCACACATACACACACTCACTCACAGATACTCACACACACACACACAGACAGACACACACACACTCACTCACTCACAAACTCACTTACACATACACTCACTCACTCACTGAAACACACAGACACACACAGACACACACACTCACAGACACACTCACTCAGATACACACACCCACACATGCGAACATACACACACATACACACACACACACACACACACACACACTCACAGACACACTCACTCAGATACACACACCCACACATGCGTACATACACACACACACACACACTCACAGACACACTCACTCAGATACACACACCTACACATGCGTACACACAGACACACACACACACTCACACCACATACCACACACACACACTCACAAACTCACTTACACATACACTCACTCACTCACTCACACACACACACACACACACACACACACACACACACTCACTCACAGACACACTCACACATAAACACACACTCACTCACAGATACTCACACACACACAGACACACACTCACTCACTCACAAACTCACTTACACATACACTCACTCACTCACTGAAACACACAGACACACACAGACACACACACTCACAGACACACTCACTCAGATACACACCCACACATGCGTACATACACACACACACACACACTCACAGACACACTCACTCAGATACACACACCCACACATGCGTACATACACACTCAGACACTCACTCACTCACTCACTCACTCACAGATACACTCACACATAAACACACACTCACTCACACATACACACACTCACTCACAGATACTCACACACACACACACACAGACAGACACACACACACTCACTCACTCACAAACTCACTTACACATACACTCACTCACTCACTGAAACACACAGACACACACAGACACACACACTCACAGACACACTCACTCAGATACACACACCCACACATGCGAACATACACACACATACACACACACACACACACACACACACACTCACAGACACACTCACTCAGATACACACACCCACACATGCGTACATACACACACACACACACACTCACAGACACACTCACTCAGATACACACACCTACACATGCGTACATACACACACACACACACACACACACACACACACTCACAGACACACACACACACACACGCACACTCACTCACACACAGACACACACACACACTCACACCACATACCACACACACACACTCACAAACTCACTTACACATACACTCACTCACTCACACACACAGACACACACACACACTCACACCACATACCACACACACACACTCACTCACTCACACACACAGACACACACACACACACACACAAAATAACACACACACACACTCACAAACTCACTTACACATACACTCACTCACTCACTCACACACACACACACACACACACACACACACACACACTCACTCACAGACACACTCACACATAAACACACACTCACTCACAGATACTCACACACACACACACACAGACACACACTCACTCACTCACTCACAAACTCACTTACACATACACTCACTCACTCACTGAAACACACAGACACACACAGACACACACACTCACAGACACACTCACTCAGATACACACCCACACATGCGTACATACACACACACACACACACACACTCACAGACACACTCACTCAGATACACACACCCACACATGCGTACATACATACACACACACACACACACACACACACACAGACACACCCACACACACACACACACTCACTCACTCACAGACACACTCACACATAAACACACACTCACTCACACATACACACATTCACTCACAGATACTCACACACACACACACACACACATTCACTAATAAGAAGACTTGCACATAAACTACACATTTACCGAATAAATCCCTCAGAACCTCATGTGACTGCCTCAGCAGAGCCTGTGATTGGATAACTGGAGTAACCAGCGGACCAATGGCACTGCAGCATCTCAAATGTTGGTTTGGTGGTTCAGAAACATCCGCACTATCCATCCTAGACAGTGTGTGAGATTAAAATAAGTGTGTCTTGCAGAATAGTGTGTTGGAGAGTGTGTGCCAGCAGTCCCGGATGATCTTCTATTCCCGGTGGATTTTGGAAGTGTGGATCCGTGCTCACTATAACAGCTGGTATTACCCACAATCCACTGCGCTTTGGAGGAGGAACTACAAACACGAGTAAAAAGTCTTAAAAAACTACAAAACATGGCAGATGTGCGCGTGCGACGGTGAGAGGTTCAGATAAAGGTTTGAGTGACTAATCTAAGTTTAACCTTAATAAATGTGATCCTTGTAATATTTCACCTGCAATAATAATGTGGACTTTTTATAAAGATCCGTTTGGCCATTAATTTTTACATGCATCATAATATTTATAATATGAGGAGAGTCTCCGCATGAAAGACCCGCGACTGCAGATCGACGTGCTTCTGCATTTCTCTCTGATACGGTGGGAAATTAAATCTGACAGGAAAAAAAGATGATTGACAGGTCAGTCTGCGTGACAGGATGCGTGTAACTAAGCGACAGAGCGACCAATTGTGTGACGTAATAGTGTGTCCCAAAGCGTGTGTACTCTTCTGCTACACACTCAAAAGTGCACGTTTTCTTCACAAAAAGATACACTGTTAGAGCGTAGTACAAGTAGACGAATGGAGACGCAGCAAAAGTGTGTGATCAGAATGATTTAAGTTTAATTCCCTCCAGAAGCGTCTCACACTTATTTTTTCATACAAAAACCAATAAGAATACATCTTTCGTTTTGAATGAATTATCATTAAGAGGCATTTGTTTGCAATAGCCGTGCTGTAAGATTTTAATTCACTAAAATCAGCTACACTGGTTCTGCAGTTTTCTTTCTATTATTTTGTGGTACACAGAATCACATGATATTCAATTCAGACTGCATTCTCAGACTGTAAAATGTGAGTAAGTGTGCATGTGTGTGTGTGTGTGTGTGTGTGCGTGTGTGTTTGTTTTCCCACCTCATCATACTCTGACCTGCACTGACTCAACACATTTGGTGTTGACATGGCAGTGTTGTGATGTCATGTTGACATACGTCTCCTGGTGTGTGTGTGTAGGAGTGTCCTTATGGACCGAACACACTGCCAGACTGCATGTGTCTGCGAAGGAAAGCCGGCAGAGAAAGCGTGTGTGTGTGTGTGTGTGTGTGTGTGTTGCATGATGAACAGCGTGAGTGAGTGAGTAAGTGTGGATGCACACGTGTGTGTGTTCGCACTTGTGTGTGTGTGTGTGTGTGTGTGTGTGAGTGACTGAGTGAGTAAGTAAGTGTGGGCGCGTGTGTGTGTGTGCACTTGTGTGTGTGTGAGTGAGTAAGTGTGGGTGCACGCGTGTGTGTGTGTGCACTTGTGTGTGTGTGTGTGTGAGTAAGTGTGGATGCACACGTGTGTGTGTTCGCACTTGTGTGTGTGTGAGTGAGTAAGTGTGGATGCACACGTGTGTGTGTTCGCACTTGTGTGTGTGTGAGTGAGTAAGTGTGGATGCACATGTGTGTGTGTTCGCACTTGTGTGTGTGTGAGTAAGTGTGGATGCATACGTGTGTGTGTTCGCACTTGTGTGTGTGTGAGTGAGTAAGTGTGGATGCACACGTGTGTGTGTGTTCGCACTTGTGTGTGTGTGTGTGAGTGAGTAAGTGTGGATGCACACGTGTGTGTGTTCGCACTTGTGTGTGTGTGAGTGAGTAAGTGTGGGTGCACACGTGTGTGTGTTCGCACTTGTGTGTGTGTGCACTTGTGTGTGTGTGAGTGAGTAAGTGTGGGTGCACGCGTGTGTGTGTGTGTGTGTGTGCGCACTTCTGTGTGTGTGTGTGTGCGCACTTGTGTGTGTGTGTGTGTACTCATACTGTGACAGGTTGGTGTCAGACAGATGTA
>CM060634.1:987500-992500 GCA_030578275.1 Meda fulgida | reverse complement strand
AGGCATTCAAGATTTACCACAGTTTAAGTTGGCAATTTAATTTCTTTTAGGTCTATGCTCAAAATGTGAATAAATGGATTATAAATACAGCGTAAATATAATTTAGTACCATAAAATCCCTTAAAATTGTAAAATATGAAATAAAAAACATTATCGTACTAAAATATAGTACATTAATGTCATTGAAATGAAATAATTAATTGCGCGAGAGGGTTAAACATTATATAGACGAATATTCCATGATGAGTGATGAATAAATAACGTTATTAAAGAGCAGAACTTTGAACGAACGTTCTATTAATGTTACTAGAAGAACGTTTGTTCATATCTTGTTCATAAACCTTCCCTGTTAGCTGAAATCATAAGTGTAAATGTGAATTACCTGTCAGACGTGTCTACGTGATAGATTCTCCTACGTGTTCATCTGTTCAGAAACAGGATATTTAATCTCTCTCTCTCTCCTTCTCTCTCTCTCTCTCTCTCTCTCTCTCTCTCTCTCCTTATCCTCCTCTTCTTCTTGCCAACCGTGACAGATGAAACGTATTTATCCTTCAAACACACAAACACATTCCTCCTCCTGTCTCTATGATTCTCTCATCTCCCTCTTATTTGCACTTTGGTAAGGAATTATGTTAAATTAACAAATTAATTTATGGTTTAAAATAAAATATATATTTTTTCAGCATGAAACATTAGATATTTATTTATTTATTCATTCATAAAAACTGATAAAGACAATGATCTTGTGCGGTATACATTTTCCATTATCAGTATAGTAATTTTCTTTTTAAAAAGAATAGTTTTAGATAGTTTATAAACTATTATCTACATACAATGACGCTAGAATGAAAAGCATTAAGCTTCAAACGCATCAAATATCTGTATCCACCCTTAAAATTATGATTTTGACCCGTTGTGACCATTTTTGCATGAAGAGAACGATTAAAATCATGCAGCAATGTACAATACAAATCTGATCCAAAAGAATATATTGTATGTAAAAAACATTTTTCTTCTTCATTCTTTAATTGCCTATTTGTGAAAAAAGAAATCTTTTTCAATTTCTTTGATCTATTTTGTACCGTTTTTACGGAAAAGCACGCATGCTGAATTATGTAGGATTTCCAAACACCGTCCTCTCGTGCCACACAGAGAGAGACGTCAAAGACGAATCCCGAAAACAGAAAGAGACAGAAAACAGTAGATCAAGAGGAGCGTTTTCTCTCGGTTCTGCTCCACCTGACGTTAGCGCAGCTGCAAAGCCTCCAAACGCTGTTTGTTTAAGCTCAAAAACAGTTAGATGAGTATTTTAGATGTTTGAAGGAATGAAAGCAGGATTAACTGGCGTATTATCAGGGAATGAAGTGAACCCGGCACTGATGTAATGAGAGGAAACGTGTGTGTTTTGCATTGCACGCTGCAGGTTTGAGTGCTTTCTAATGGAGCGGCTCAAGCTGACGGATGAAAGGAGCAGTTTATCTTGCTTTGTTATTTCCCGTTCTTTTGATGGCGAAAGGACACATATACACACTATATGTAGAATTATAATACACATATGCTCATAGTCTCTCTCTATACACACTCCCACAGACACAAACACACACATAAATCTGAAGCCCCTCCGAAAACAGTTTTAAAGGAAAACTCCTCTTATTTTGGAAATAGGCTCATTTTCCCACTCCTCTAGAGTTAAATTGTTTTAGCCGATCTCCGGGTCTGGCGGTAGCACTTTTAGCATAGCTTAGCATAGATCATTGAATCGGATTAGACCGTTAGCATCTCTCTAAAAAGTTGTGATTTTCTAGGCCGATATGTCTAGGAACTATACTCTCATTCCTGCGTAATAATCAAGGAACTTTGCTGCCGTACCATGAGTTTTAAATAGGATGCTAACGGTCTAATCCGATTCAATGATCTATGCTAAGCTATGCTAAAAGTGCTACCGCCAGACCCGGAGATCGGCTAAATGGATTCAAAACCGGTAAAACTTGAGAGTTGGAAGATGAGCCTATTTCCAAAAAAAAGTGGAGTGTTCCTTTAAAAATCAACCTCAATATATTTGTGAAGAAGTGAAATATAGAAGAAGAGGGAGCAAGAGGGAGCAAGAGACAGATAGACGGCCATTGATGTGTAAATGTACAATAAATAATTCAACAGCGAACCAGGGTGAACTGCGATGTTCTCAAACTCTTTCTGTTTATTTTCTCACAGGTTTTTGAGTAACAGGCCTTTCTCCTCCATGACTTCATTTCACTTTCCTTTGCATCTATTCTTTTTTAGAGATTTGAATCTTTTATCAAAAGAAACACATTTTTAAAAATCCTTTTCTTAGTATTTCTCAGTAGTTTGGCCTTGTCGTCTAGTAGAAATATATAAATACCCATAAAGCAAAATAAATGCACTTGAAAAGCAAAATGGCATAAGTTATTAAGACTTTTTAATGGTTAATGCCTAAAATAAAATATTTGTTTATATTTTTAATTAATTTCTCATTTGATTAAAAAATAAACTATATAATTGTTTGTATTATTTAATTTAAATTTGTTTTAACAAACTACAGATAATTGTTTAATTTAATAAAAAAAATATATAGATTTTTTAATTAATTGTTTTTATTTTATTATATTTTATTTCTATTTTTTATTATTTTACTTTAGATTTATTTTTTAAAGACAAAGCAGGTGTTTTTTTACTGGGAAAACAAGACAAAAAACGGATAAAGCGAATGATTTTATACTGTAAATGTGCCATTATGTATCACAGTGTGTCTGTCCTTGAATCAAAGACATGAGTTTGTTTTGCTTCAGCGGTTCCAGGAATGTAAAGAATCCATGCATGCATCAAAGCTGTCTTTACCTTGGGATCTAAATATTGTAGCTCAATTATCCGGTTTGTTTGAGCCCATCATAATGTATGTACAGTAATATAAGCATACGGCGTGTGTGTGTGTGTGTGTGTGTGTGTGTGTCTGCTGCATATTTGACATCAAAGAGAGATTCAGCTCAGAGATATGTCACTATGTATCCGTTTAATTATGGTGTTTACATTCCATACTGTACATTAAGTGTGTGCGTGTGTGTGTGTGTGTGTGGTAGGATCAAGTGGAAGAGGGTTGTATCAGTCCAGCTTACAGAGCTTAAGATCTTCAGAGAGAGAGAGAGAGAGAGAGAGAGAGAGAGAGAGAGAGAGAGAGAGAGATGACCGATGTAAAACCAACCCAAAAAAATAAAAAAACACTATTTTCACTATTATGCCAGACGTCCTTTTATCTGTAGGCCTACTGTAATGTAAGTAGCAGCATTAAATATTCAAATATTTTAAAGCCCGACAAAGTCAGATGAAAGATGCATTTTATTATTTACAAAGTATGACTGAGGCTTGCTTTAGTGGAATACCAAAATAATCCTGTTTTCCAATATATGGCCCCTTTAAAGTGCCCATATATGCTTTTTCAGATATTTCCTTTCATGCAGTGTGGATTGTGAATGCAAAAGTTCTGAAAAGTTTCAAAGATTAAAGGTCAGATAAATTGAATTGCTGTCTCCTAAAAGAAGGAAACGATTCTGAACTGAAACAAGTCGTCAGTAATCACTTCCTGCTGAAACTACATAGGTTTGTAACTAATTTGCATAATGCCAGTCTATGCTCTTGATTGGCTGAGCAGCGTCTCTAAGCCCCGCCCTCAAACACTAGTGTATCTGAGACTGAAGAGTTTGGTTCGTGTTGTTCGTGTCGAGAAGACGCTGTTTTCTGCTGATAAAGCAAATCCACTGATGAGATCGATACGGTAAAACCCACGCCATCGTTACTGTTCGTATCACTGTGATCAAGAGCTGAGATTCAGATATGATAATGAGCGTTTGCTTTCTGACCAATCACAGCAGAGCAGCTCTCAGAGAGGCGGGGCTTAGAGAGACTGAATCCTTGATCGAAGCGTTTTAGACACTGAGAGAAAAGAGCGGATGCTGCGATGGATATTATGAGGAAATTGTGTTTTTTGACCTTGAATGCATGTAAATCTGTTGTAGGAGACTCTAAAACTACATTAAGAGCCATTAGAATAGCACAATGAGGCACTTTAAAACACACATACACCATGAAGAGGAGTAAATGTGTGCTGAAGGCTGATCACAGATGAAGGTGTTAGCGACGCGGGACTCATAACACAGGTGTGTTCACACACGGCTCTGGGACACCAGCCAAAGCTGACTGGAGTGTGTGACAGAGTGACAAAATGAAGAAGAGGGGCTTATTATGATGTTGAGGAGTAAAAAAGAGCCTGGGATGAATCAGATTAAAGCATCTGCGTGGACTAAACACACACACACACACACACATTCATATCTGCAGCACAAACACAGAGAAAAACGGGATCTGGAAGGAGAGAGAATGAGTGTGTGTGTGTGTGTGTGTGTGTGTGTGTTACAGATGGCATCCAGTTTCTGCTATAATAAGACATAAGATGAGGTTTGGACCGGTCCTGGTTTTCTCTCCCACACTTCATCCGTTCACCGTCTCCTTTTCTGCAAGACGATCGTTTTATTCAGTAAAGATCGTAGCCTCAAGAAATCAGTCACAAATTCAAAACTTGCTTAGTGAGCAATGTTGTAATAACCCAGATAACAAACGTTTTCCTAATGTTCATATTAAGTTTTGAAAATGTTATTTCTGAATGTTCTCTTTTGTAAATGTTTTGAAAATGTTTTTTCTTGGAATGTTTAAGGGAACATTCGTTTCACAAACATGATGTTCTCATTCTCAAACAAGTAGTTCAGTTTAAACATGTTCCCTGTAAATGCATCGTTATATCATATTCATTTATTGTGTGTGTGTGTGTGTGTGTGTGTGTGTGTGTTTTACCATGAAGGGGTTTACTTTGTGATAATGATTGTGTGATAGTGGTGATAATATTGATTAAATAGATGTCAATTCAATGAATTGATTAGAGAACAGAACACAACGACAGCTATGTAGGTTTATACAGTGTTGTGTGTGTGTGT
>CM060634.1:975000-982500 GCA_030578275.1 Meda fulgida | reverse complement strand
GAATCATTCACTCAACTGAGTTGTTCAAAATCACACAAGTGACTCTATATACCAGTCAAATATCTATATACATTTAATCACTTTCTATTTTGCTCATATAATTTTTTAATGATCATTTACTAATGTATAAATTAATTATAATAAAGTGATTTTTTAAATATAATTGACTAACCTTCATGATTTTCTTCCACATCCAGACTTCTCTTTTCCATGGGGACGGATGTTTTTGAGCCCTAAAAAGTAAAAAAAAAAAATTGTTTTGTAAAAGTGATCAGTATGACGCATGAATATTCATGTGACGGCTTTGTGTAAGAAACAGATTGAAATGGAGTTTAGGACTGTGACTAGACTGTGTATTAAATCCCTGAGAATACACACACATTCCTATTGACAACTGTACAAAAGACATCATTCTGCTGTACCATGACCATTTTAGTGACACACACACACACACATACACACACACTGGTTGTGTTCAGAGAATGCTGTTTATTACTCTTGGAGACAAAAACACTGTTAAATGATTTATTTGTTCCACTATTTGCGAGTAAATGGCTTCATTATAATCCTCTAGAGCAGACAGAGGAAGAACACACACAGCGAGCCAAAGCTAGCACACACAGCGTTATAAAACACACTGTGCATATAAACCAGGCCTGCCTCGTGTTTCATCGCCACACACTCTCAGACACGACTGATGCATTAGCTAATAAACAGCCGTTCTCTTAACAGGGAGTTAACCGAAGAGCAGATTAGAGCGTCTCCTCACAGTGTGCGTGTACGTGCATGCGTGTGTGTGTGTGTGCGGGTGAGTGAGTGAGTGAGTGTGTGCGGGTGAGTGAGTGTGTGCGTGTGTGTGTGTGTGCGGGTGAGTGAGTGAGTGAGTGTGTGCGGGTGAGTGAGTGTGTGCGTGTGTGTGCGTGCGAGAGTGTGTGCGCGAGTGAGTGTGTGTGCGTGTGTGTGTGCGTGCGAGAGTGTGTGCGAGTGAGTGAGTGTGTGAGAATGTGTGCGTGTGTGTGTGCGTGTGTGCGAGAATGTGTGCGTGTGTGTGCGGGTGAGTGAGTGAGTGTGAGCGTGTGTGTGCGAAAATGTGTGCGTGTGTGTGCGTGAGAGAGTGTGTGCGAGTGAGTGAATGTGTGTGTGAGAATGTGTGCGTGTGTGTGAGAATGTGTGCGTGTGTGTGCGGGTGAGTGAGTGTGTGCGGGTGAGTGAGTGTGTGCGTGCGAGAGTGTGTGCGAGTGAGTGTGTGTGTGTGTGAGAATGTGTGCGCGTGTGTGTGTGCGGGTGAGTGAGTGAGTGTGTGTGTGTGCGAGAGTGTGTGCGTGTGCGTGCGAGAGTGTGTGCGAGTGAGTGAGTGTGTGTGTGCGTGTGCGAGAGTGTGTGCGAGTGAGTGAGTGTGTGTGTGCGTGCGTGCGTGCGAGAGTGTGTGCGAGTGAGTGTGTGTGTGTATGTGTGTGCGTGCGTGCGAGAGTGTGTGCGAGTGAGTGTGTGTGTGTGTGTGTGTGTGTGTGCGTGTGCGAGAGTGTGTGCGAGTGAGTGAGTGTGTGTGTGTGTGCGTGCGAGAGTGTGTGCGAGTGTGTCAGTGTGTGTCTGTGCGTGTGCGTGCGAGAGTGTGTGCACGTGAGTGAGTGTGTGTTTGTGTGTGTGTGCGTGTGCGAGAGTGTGTGCGAGTGAGTGTGTGTGTGTGTGTGTGTGTGTGTGCGTGTGCGAGAGTGTGTGCGAGTGAGTGAGTGTGTGTGTGTGTGCGTGTGCGAGAGTGTGTGCGAGTGTGTCAGTGTGTGTTTGTGCGTGTGCGTGCGAGAGTGTGTGCACGTGAGTGAGTGTGTGTGTGTGAGAGAGTGTATGTATATATGAACTGCAGAAAAAAGTCCAACTGTGTTTATTAAGGGGTTCTATGTAATTTAATACAAACGCCCAATGCATTTTTATTTATTTGCTCAAAGATGATGCATGTCGGGGCAGAAATGAAGTCAACAGTGGGTCAGAGAGAGAGATGTGTGTTCGCAGTGTTTCATCCACCGGGAGATCAACACCCCTCCTGCTAAACGCAGATAGAGACGCTTTCATACGTGTGTTTACGCTCCCGCGGGAGGCCAGCGGACGTGGGCTGGTTCTGGGGGACATTGGGCTCTTTCAGCGCTGTAACGGCTCTACGGACCCGGAGCCAAACACAACCAGGCCACTCGCAGTAAAAACATGATATCCAGCAGGCGTTAAATCACACACAGACACAAACACCAGAAGCAACACGTTTATGTGTCGACGAGAAGTTAATATGACACGATGCTAATATAATAATCTGGAGATTGATATCAACAAGCACAGATTTCAGCAGCGCTACACCTGCATTTGCAGCCTCTCAATTATTGAATGGATTTATGATCAGTATTATTTATACAGCCTATTATTTACACTCAACTGACCTACGCTGAACGATGATACCATTGTCTTTTTAGAGAATTAAATCATCATGTTCCTGTTTATCCCTGTAAAGCTGCTTTAAAACGATCTAAGCACTATAGAAATAAAGCCGACTTTACTAGACTGCTATTATACTACTATTATTTATTAATATTTTTTGAATAAGCTTTTATTTTTAATTTTAGATTAAAGGATTAGTTCAGAACTAAAGCTTCCTGATAATTTACTCTCCCCAACGTCACATGATGAGGCACACATTACGTAATCAGGTTGAAAGGTCACGCGGTTCAGAAATGTAGAATAGGGCAATTCTATTCTATTTATTCTATTCAATTTTTTTGTAAATGGCGTTTGACTCCGTCTTTATTCTGAAGTGATCTAATCCTTTAAGTTTTAGCAATTTTGTTTTGTGCTTTTATCATTTTTAACTTTTTCCAAAACATTTATTTAGCTTTAATTTATTTTTCGGTTTTAGTACTTCAACTTAAGACTCATTTTCTTCAGTCTTTTCTTCCCTATAGTGCCGTATATCGAGTGAAGCGCTTCTGGAACAAGAACACGTGTGGGCGGGGCTTGATTGTGTCTGTGGGGATTTGATTGGATGGTTGTGGTTTGCTATTGGCTGATCTCCTGTGAGTGACAGGTTGCCCCGCCCTCGTCAAAAGAGGAGAGATGAGGGGAAGTTAATCAGATTCAAGATTATGAGACTCGACACACATGAATTTAAAACAATAACGAAGTGCACGGTGAATCATTCATAATAAACACTGCAATATTCCATAAAAAATAAGAATTGTCCATTTTGAGTTCAGTTTTTCATCTTTGTTTCATTACAGCTTAGTTTTAGTTAACAATAACAACACTGATGCCCACAGCTACTCTACAACAGTGTTGGGGAAAGTAATGCATTACAATATTGCGTTACTCCCTTAAAAAGTAACTAAATGCTTAGTTACTTTTAAAGAAAAGTAATGCGTTACATTACTTCCGCGTTACTTTTTCTCACTGGGCTTGTTTGTTTTGTTTTGTTGTTTAAAAAAAAAAGTTATATTTTTGGGCAAATGTTCTATATTTTAAGACCAAAATTGAAATAAGGCAAATTCACGTGTACAGTAGAGGGCGCCGCTCAAGTTTAACTGAATCATCAGCAAGTACATTGGTCAATAAAGTAAGATTGAATGCATACAAATATTTGTTTTGTTTAACATTTAATTATTGGAGGTTTTGCGTAGTATTCTGATTTTGCATTTCACTGACTTTATTCATTTTGAGGAATTCTGAATCTGTTTTTTTTTTCAGTGAGATGAGTAAATGCTCACATTTAATCTAGAACTACAATAACTATGAATTTACTCTGAATTTCTCTCAACATGAGGTTGGGAGAGCTGTCAGTCAATACATGAGAAAACAAAGTAACTTATTTAAAGTAACAACTCAGATATTGTGTTGCGAATTTAAAATTAAAGCATTACTTTACTAGTTACTTGAAAAAGTAATCTGATTACGTAACTCAAGTAACTAGTAATGTGTTACACTTCTCTACAATGCCCTTGAGGGACTTTTTTTTAAACTTCCAGCTGAATCTTCATATTGAATATGTTAGTAATAGTTAGCATCAGTAAAATGTTTTCAGATCTGTGGTCCAATACTCAATCTGCATACTCATCAACACATTGTGGGCTCGTCCCACCGTCACCCTCACTTATCATCCAGCGGTGGCAATCACACAAAGCTCTGGCTTCAGCGTGTTCTTAGAAACCATAAATGGTTGCCAGGGACAACCGCTCGAGGCGACGACGGCCGCTCGGATCAAACCGGCCGCGGGTCTCAAAGGGCCGCTTTAAACCGCCTGGGAACGCTGCTCTTGCTCTGGCTAATAGGCTTCCTTAATGCTGCCGGTTTTTATTTTACTTTCAGCATCTTTCACACTTTGATCGAACAGAGAAAGAGAGAAAACAGGAAATGGGGGAACTGGATTTGGAAATGTTAGGAAATGCTCATATATCATATTATACTATACTATATTATATTGTATTATATTATACTATATTATATCATACTATACTATATTATATTGTATTATATTATTCTATATTATACTATACTGCATTATATTATATTATACTATATTATATTATACTGCATTATATTATACTATACTATATTATATTATACTGCATTATATTATATTATACTATATTATATTATACTGCATTATATTATACTATACTATATTATATTGTATTATATTATACTATTATAGTATAATATAATATAGTATAATATAATACAGTATAATATAGTATAATATAGTATAGTATAATATAATATAATATAGTATAGTATAATATAATATAGTATAATATAGTATAGTATAATATAATACAATATAATATAGTATAATATAATATAATGCAGTATAATATAATATAGTATAGTATAATATAATATAGTATAATATAATACAGTATAATATAGTACAATATAATATAGTATAATATAATGCAGTATAGTATAATATAGTATAGTATAATATAATACAATATAATATAGTATAATATAATATAATGCAGTATAATATAATATAGTATAGTATAATATAATATAGTATAATACAATATAATATAATATAGTATAATATAATACAATATAGTATAGTATAATATAGTATAATATAATGCAGTATAGTATAATATAGTATAATATAATATAATGCAGTATAGTATAATATAGACTAATATAATATAATATAGTATATTATAGTATGATATAATAGTATAATATAATACAATATAATATAGTATAGTATAATATAATGCAGTATAATATAATATAGTATAATATAATATAATGCAGTATAATATAATATAGTATAGTATAATATAATGCAGTATAATATAGTATAATATAATATAATGCAGTATAGTATAATATAGAATAATATAATACAATATAATATAGTATAGTATGATATAATATAGTATAATATAATACAATATAATATAGTATAGTATAATATGATATATGAGCATTTCCTAACATTTCCAAATCCAGTTCCCCCATTTCCTGTTTTCTCCTGATTTCTGAAGGATCATGTGACACTGAAGACTGGAGTAATGATGCTGAAACTCAGCTTTGATCACAGGAATAAATTACACTTTACTAGATATTCACATAGAAAACAGCTGATTTACATTATAATAATATTACACTGTTTTACTGTATTTTTGATCAATGCAGCTTTGGTGAGCAGAAGAGACTCATACCGACCCCAAACTTTTGAACAGTAGTGCATATTAACTCAGTTTTAAGTTTAATTCTATGCAGCTTCATTGTAATTAATAAAATGCACTGTTTGATTTGAGGAAGTTTTTGTGACTTTTTTAATAAGAATAAACAATATAAATATAGATCATTTATATTTATTTTTGGATGGTTTTTGGATCCATTAATGTAAAATCTGGCAAATCCAGAGCAATGTGATATTTTTGCCATATTTTAACCTAAATGTATATTTTTTATATTTTTTTCTTCATAGATTTGACTACCAAGAGCTGCTCCACAACTCCACCTTCTGTCTGGTTCCTCGCGGGCGACGCTTGGGCTCGTTCCGGTTCCTCGAGTCTCTGCAGGTGCAACACTTTTACACTCAGCTGAACACTTTATAATTACGGCCCTTCGTTAATCAATAACTATGCAGGACGTAATGCAGGACTAATGAGTAGCTCTACATTAACACTGCAGCTACTACTATTAACTAATGTACAAACAAGCTTAACTAATCAGTAATATCAAGTTCCTTATTAGGTAATCAATAATTAATTAGCCTCATTAATAACTATTAACTCACTGACCAATTATAAAAGAACATTATGGTGTGTCTGAGATGACCAGTCATCATTTTTACTGTGCATACTCATCACTAGTAGAAGAGTGATTAGATACTTGAGCAATTAGTGATGCATTTTATAACCATGTTCTGAGTAAAAAAAAGACAATCTTCAAGAACTACTAATGATCTAAAAGATGTTTTTCACTTTCAAATAACGGTCCAGATCACTAGGTAACACTTGAGTTATTAGTGATGCATTTTATAAACACATTGCGAGTAAAAAAGAAAATTGCTAACGTCTCAGACATGATTATTAATTATTAGTAATTCTTTATAATTTGTCATAATTACCTATTAGTTTTTAATGATGTTAAGTAATTATTGATTACATAATAAGGAACTATCTCCTAAATGTGTCCTAGTTAAGCTTGTTTGTACAGTAGTTAGCAGTAGCTACTCATTAGTCCTGCATTACTTCCTGCATAGTTACTGATTAACGAAGGGCCGTTATCCTACAGTGTTGTTACCCACAATCCCTTTAGAGGTGCGAGGAAGGTCTGGTGCATTATGAAAACAGTCAGGTCTCGGAGTCTCCCGGATAAACAGCACGTTAGCCGGCGAGTGGAAAACCTTCCCAGGCGTGTGTGTTCTCGTACACTCCGGGACGTCCCGTGGTGTGTGTGTGAAAGGGCCGGAAGCTCTCGCTGAATGCATGAATCCGCAGAACGCTGGGTTTGGCAGCGGCTCGACCCACACACTGATTCCCTCGCTATTACTCCACTCAAGCCCGTCTGAGATCCAGAGATCGCTTTCTTTGGAGGAAGCCGAAGCCACAGAAAGAACTGGCAATTACAAGCCCTGCGGAAAGTTCTAGAACAGACAGAGGTTCTCAAACGTTTCAGGCCAAGAAGCTCAAAAAAAAAAAAAAAGGTACAAAAGCTGTCACTGCAATGCTACCTTTTCACTTTTGTACCTAAAGGGTGCATACTGGTGCATTAAAGGTACAATATGTAAGAATTTTGTATCAAAATATCCCAAAACCACTTGCACGGTGTTATACATTTCTTTCATTTGTGTACTTCCATTATCTTGAATGTTTCCAAGAATTTGTCAATTCAGAGAAATTCACAATTTTAAATAATGGCTCGTCTCTGTTCACTTGTCGCCTGTCAATCACGTAATATCTGCGTTATTCAAACAATGTGGCAATTAAAATACAATAATAATTTATTTTTAAATTAAAATTA
>CM060634.1:965000-967500 GCA_030578275.1 Meda fulgida | reverse complement strand
GTTATTTATTATTTGTTTTTCTAATACAGAAGAGACATTTTTTCTATCATTATTTCATTATTTTTGAAACCTGTCATAATAAAACATGTTGAGTAACCTCAGAGAAGCACATCTGAATTTGTGTCTTTGGTTATAGGTAGTATTTTGTAATGTAACAATTTTCTATCCACACAGAGGAGGCATAGCCTACTTTAAATGTAGTGAAAATAATAAGGCAACTTTGAGTAAACTTCGAGTATCATTTGAGTATCTCATTGCCGGGCCGAGTGTCCTGGTTTTCCGTAATCATTATGGTCACCCTATGCATGTGTTCATCATTTTGAGACTAACATCCCGCACTGAAACACAGCTGTATAATTAATGTTGAACGGGCAAAACGCATGCATAAGTCTTAGTTTTAGTTTGGCGTAAGTAGCTTTCGTTGTTGTAGTTCTCAGTGCAACAGACTTTAGGCACACCGCACATGTGTGTGTCTGAGGTAAACTCGCCTGAGGTGTTGGACTTACACCGATGATCGTCTGTGATTCTGCCTCAGGTTCCGTCCACGGTGCGGGCGGTTTCCGCGGACCGGGTTCTGGCTCTCAGACAGCGGACACAGATGCTCTGGGACGCCTACTTCTCCTCCGTGGATAAGATTGTCCTCACCACACTGGAGGTGAGCTGGGTCAGCTGAGGTGTGTGTCTGACAGAGAGGAAGGTCTGCCAGGGAAATTAACCAGCACTGGATGCCATTCATCATTAGCACATACTTAGTTCCCTGCCCTTGGGTTAATTGGCAAATGAGATGTCAAGTATGCACAGAAGTGTGGCGTGACTGCGCCCCCTGCTGGCCAACAGGTGCAAGTGCTCATTCCAGAAAACTAAATGTGTGGTTAAGATTTTATGATTGTTTCATTGGTAACACTTTACAATAAGGTTTGTTAGTTAACATTAACTATTAATGAACTGTACGTATACACCATTTATTAATCTTAGTTAATGTTAATTTTAACATTTACTAATACTTTAGTTGTTAATGCACAGTGAACTAACATTAACAATGAACAGCTGTATTTTTATTAACTAACGTTAAAGATGAACAAATACTGTAACAAATGTACCGCTCATGGTTAGTTCATGTTAGTTAATACATTAATACGTTATATTAATGCTGCTGTTTTAATGTCTGTCAGATCATAAAGGACCGAGTTTACTCGCACATCTCCAGAAATAAGTTCATGTGGAATGCCTTACCTGGAGGGCTGCTGGTTCTGCCCGAGTACTCCACACACCTGGCGCACTACCCCTTCTACTACTGCAACCTGGGTACGCCTGCACTGGACTGCGTTTTCGAAATCAAATTAGTATTATTGAAAATACTGTTATTAAAAAAGTTCACGTTTAATGCAATATGTTACTTGTCGCTTCTTTGCAATTAATTGTGAAATTTACCAGCAATTTCAGTAACACTTTATTTCAAGAGTCCACTTTAGACATTCTACTAACTACAAGTGAAACTCGAAAAATTAGAATATCGTGCAAAAGTTGATTTGAAATTATGATTATGGCTTACAGCTTATGAAAACCCCAAATTCAAAATCTCAGAAAATTAGAATATTACATGAAATCAATAAAAAAAGGATTTGTCTGCCCTCTGAAAAGTATAATCATGCATATCTATATAGTTATATATACTAAATATATTAGTTTTACCTTTTAATTTGAATTACTGAAATACAAGAACTTTTGCACGATATTCAAATTTTTTGAGTTCACCTGTATTACAAGTGACTTTGCAAGTACAGTCATTGGAGTATCTAGTATGCATATAGTATGAGACCGCTAAATAAGTATGTTCTATATAGATATATTAATATATAGTAATCCGGGCACACATTGTCATTATCATGTGGCCTACCGTCGCTTCCCTGCCATTCACAAATCCTCTCCTGTGTATAGTAAGAAAGTATGCAATTTGGGACGCAGCCAAAAGTGTCCTGAAGTGAAAGGATTAGTTCATCTTTAAAAACAACTTTTGCTGATAATTTACTCTCCCGCGTGTCACCCAAGATGTCCATGTCTTTCTTTCTTCAGTCGAAAAGAAATGAAAGTTTTTGATGAAAACACTCCAGGATTTTTCTCCATATAATGGACTTCAATGGGGTCCAAACGGTTCAAGGTCCAAATGAGCGTTTCAGTGCAGCTTCAAAGGGCTTTAAACGACACCAGACGATGAATAAGGGTCTTATCTAGCGAAACGAGACGTCATTTCAAAAAGGAATAAAAAAGTTTAAGTTTTATAAGCACAAGCGCTCGCCTTGCTCTGTTCTGTGATGCGCGTTCGTGACGTCACGTAATACGCAGTTACGCTGAAAAGGTCTCACAGAACAGAGCAAGGCGAGCGTTTGTGCTTATAAAACTTAAACTTTTTTATTCCTTTTTGAAATTACGGCTCGTTTCGCTAGATAAGACCCTTATTCATCGTCTGGTGTCGTTTAAAGCCCTTTGAAGCTGCACTGAA